>JAUTXW010005184.1:852500-1281126 GCA_030620095.1 Kuschelorhynchus macadamiae | reverse complement strand
TTTTATATAGACTAAATGGTCATGTAAACATATTTCAAAATTGCTTCGTTACAGTTCTATAGCCATATTTTTATGAGAGAGAGTATAGCTTTTTGTCATAAACACCGTATAAAAATAGTGAAACCAATTTAGAAAAAAGATACCGGAATGTATCGAACTGATTATTAGATTATGCATGAAATATATTTTTTATATAGTTTAAGACTATTTTTTCTTAGTATATCTTCACAAATGCCGGCAGCTTCCTGCTTCCATGTCACTCTTACATTGTCACATAGTTGCCTAATGTTGTATATCTGCTTAGAATAGTTCATTTAATAATAATTACCTATATTACGTTTCGTTATGAATAAATATTGATTGTTAACAAATATTAATTATAAATTCCAGTATTCCAGATATGAACTGTTATGAATAGTATAACATTTCAAACCTTAATTTGTAATAGTTGCCTAAATTTGACAACAGGGTTTGTGCATGTGCAGACTGGCAAATTCCGGTAACATATTTTACAGATGCTTCACTTTTCGATCATACCTATTCTTATCCCCATTCATAATTATGACTACAACCCCGAGAGTGAGGCCCTACGAAGATCCAAATATTTTCGAAACCTTTAAAGATTTTATTATGAAATTTGGGCGTCCAGAATGGGATGGGGTGAGCGAAGATTTTTTCCTTTTACAATATAATATAAAAATTAAAGTTATACTCTTGGTTTAATTCGTTAGGATACATCGTTTTAAAGAAAATTTGCTAAGAAAATTGCCTTACACAATTGAAAATTGAAAAAACCGACGCAGATAAAAGTTGTAGGGATTATTCCCTCTCCCCATCCCATTCGGGACGCCCCTGATTTAGTATTGATATTTTTGAGTTCAGCGTATAAAAGTTATCAAAATGATTAAATTTCATAATCTAGTCTTTAGTTTTTAGTTTCGAAACTATTTAGGAAAAATCATCTTCAGAGGTGCTCCGAGTCGTACCCCCTAAAGAAGCAATTTTCAGTATATGTTTTCCTGACATTTTAGTCTTCTTTTGTGACATGGATTTCACTGTAGAAATATTCAGTCTTAATTTCGGGACACCCTGTATACAGAGCAGAGCAACTTCGAAATATTACAAGTTTTTGCTCAGATAATCGAAACGTTGGGATAAACAAATACCAAATAAGAACAAGCAGAAATAGAAAAAGTAAATATTCTTTTGTGAAAAACTTCCAAAGAAAAACTCATGTTTTAAAGGAATTAATTTAATTTTTTAGGAAAAAATATAAAACCAGCTTATATTAATAACTTATATTAGAATCTTTTTCATTGTTATATTTCCAGCGCTATTCCCAACATTTTTAGAATCATTAGAAGTTCTGTGTATTTTAAAAGCAAGAAAAAAATGTACAATTATACAATGTATGTCATCAATCGATGAAAATATTAAAGACGTGCTTTTTTTGTAACATCGTATTTCTCTTATCGACTAGAATTCTATAAATTAATAATAAAAGAAACGGGTGTAATATGAAATATTGTTTTTCGAATATGAATTTAATCAAGAAATATGTTAAAATATTAAATTGCTAAAACGACTTTGCTAGGAACATAGGCAGGTTTTTCACGTAAAAGCCTTAAACGTCAAGGATTTATTCGGATGAAAAATTGTATGGCATTTAATCTTCACATCATGTTGTGCCTTTTGTTGCTGGTAAGTATCGCCATTAATTAATAGATATTTAATTTATAATTATTATTTATTTTATATGTGAACTTTTGTTGATTATTTAAACCTCGAAATTTTTATTTGATTCTCATGAATATGAATGATGTCGCATGTGTAAACATCCAACAGATCAACTGTAATTATTAATTGGATTATTGAAAAAAATGACTACTTGATTTTTGACAAATTGTATTTTATTCCTGGCAAATTTACTTTAGAAAATATTTTTCTATTTTGTTATTTGATTCGTTGTGTTTATTTATCGATATATTATTTTTTACAAGTTTTTCGGCTAGAAATTATTATTTATACAAATAATAAAAATTAAGTACTTTTCAAATTATTTATTTCAATGTAGCGCCTATAAGAAAATAATAAGTTATCAATGCTTAAAAACATAAAACCTTGCAACCAATATATATATATATATATATATATATATATATATATATATATATATATATATATATATATATATATATATATATATATATATATATATATATATATGGATTCTGTGCAAAAAGTTGATTTAAAATGTTTGATGATTTTTTTAGAAAATTGCACAATGTTTTTTCAGTAGCTTAAAACCGTTGCCAATCTTTAATTTGATCTGCAATATGTAGAATTGGGTATAAAAATAATATCTGATTTAAGATATTCAAATTTATACTTCTTGCCCAACACTTAATACAATACCTAGTATTTTCTATTTTTAAAATTATTAAATGCACCTGATCATAAGAGTCCATTTTTTATGTGTTAAAAATATAGTAATAACATGGTTAAACAATAAATCTACTGGGTCAAATGCCTTGCCTATCTAAAATATGATTTTTTTTAAATTCAGCAATATTTGTTTAAGGTAACTAGAGTACTTAAATTGTTATTTTAGCTAGACAGGGACTTTTCCCTTGAGCATACGCTATTATATATAATATACGAGTAGTGTATTTGAATTGTTCGACGCTAACACTAAAAAAAAGGTAAAAAATAATAAAGTTTATTAATTCACATATCTGATTTCACTTTGCGCCATTAGATTTTTAAATCATTTTAGAAAATAAAAAATCATATTGAATTTCTTGTTCATTGTTTTGTTTTTTGAGTGTTGAACCAGTATCAATATAATCTGGTCCTTGTTTTGCTGAAAAATATTAATTTAACTTAAATACTTTACAGAATAAAATTGTAAATATTTTTGAAGTATCCTGGTTTTCGCCATTATCTCCAAATTTCGATTAATTTATTCGGTGTATTTTGGATTCTCTTAAAATACCTTCATTTGTAAATATAAAATTTACATAATATTCCTGAGAAAGGGAAATACTGATTGTTCAGTCGCAGAAATCTAAACCCGTAATCGTAATATTTTATAGCAGCATTGTTAATGCAATACAATTAAACAACAATAGCTAGAATTTGAGAAAATATATGTTGTTTTAAACGTTTTGAAAAATATATTTCAAAACTTTGTAACATATACCCACAATTAATCATAGTTACATAGTTTTGACAAACATTTTATATTTTTTAAATAAATACGGTCGCACATTTCAGTTATTGTTTTTTATGGTTGAACTGGGCCGCATAAATGAAATTGAAATTCTAGCCCCACTTAGTATATTTTGGTGGAGGTCAATTCGATGAATACGTCAATTTGGTGATTAGGTTACTTTGGAGAACAACAATTTTTAAGCGGAAATCAATTTGATAAATGCATCAATTTGGGGAAACAATGATGTATTGTAAATGGAAAATTATGGAATACACTTCGAAAACAAAACAAGAATATCCAAACCAGCATAATAAATCAAAGTTTACAAAAAAAAAACAATTTGTGAGTTAGTTAAAACGATAAGGTAACGTGTGGCTTCGTAATATTTTTTAAGAAATATTCACACATAATATTAACTCTCGGAAAAAAGAAACATAAAAAGTCAAATTTGCTCCCACCAACTGACCAATCATTGCAAAACAGGAGAGGAAACATCATGCTACTTCATAGGGATCTGCGATCGGCAAGCGAGACTCAGAAAAGATAAACCATATACAAACGTTTTGTTTTTACTTTCTGTTCCTTGGTCTGGCTAAATTGGGCAATCTGATTTTACTCATGTTAGTTTTATATTTATTTTTAATATAGAAAAAGGTGGAGAAAAAGCTATTTTCTTCAAAGTTCATCGTGATTTTAATGCACAAGTAAATTCTTAGTCATAAATTTTAAGGAACATTGTTTAGGTAAGTCTTTTTCGAGCCAAATGTTTAAATAAAAGGCCACGTTTGGCACACATTTTATTACTTCACAAGATCTTTGGGAATATTTCTTGAATATTCAATTTCCTTATCCATAATTTGTATCATATCTTCATCAGTTTTAAAACAGCTTGTGTGATTCTTCTACATTAAAAGATTTTGTGGGGTTCCAAACAATTTTCATGGTATTTTACCTTTTCTTCTGTTCTTCCAATCTGAAATTCCCATTATAAATGTATTTTTGGTGTCCAAGTTGAAGAGTTTACAAACAAACCAGTAAATCTACCCAGTTGATTTGAATCTAATCTATCTTCTTGCATACGATTCTCCATTAGAAATAAATTAATAGACAATTTAATTTCCAAATATTGCTTTTATTTCGGAACTGAGCCTCAAATTTCCCGTGATTATTTTGTTAATAAGATGGGATTTTTTCTGTGGATCATATAGAAAGACCTTGTTGGATCTGGATTCTAAAATAAGAGTAAGACATAATTTTGGTACTTTTTAAAGTACTGTACTACTTGGGTTAAACAAACTGACGATTGTAAAAGTATCAACGTAATAAACTGAAATTCGGCAACTTTAGGCAATTTTTCTACATTTTTCTTTCTTCCGGTGTTTTTAATAAATAAAGGAAATGATTAAAGTGGCAAACTCGTACGGGGTTTGCAAATTTTGCATAAAACATCGAAATTTCGCAAAAAAAAAGAACTTTGCGCTCTAAGGCAAAACTTTTTGTTGTACTTTTGCATAGTACACAGAAACAGTAGTACTGTGTTCAGACGTCCCGCCACCTGTTAAGACTTGATTTTCTGCAATTGATATCTGAGTATGTTTTTTTCGCACCTTTATTGCGATGTTGGAGCCCCTCCCCAGACCTGTCTTTAATCCTGGCCTTGTCCTAACCGGTAAAAATATGTAAAATTGTTTTATTTTATTTCCAAGTTTAGGTTAGGTAGGTTGGTAGGTACATAGGTAAATAACAATTTTACTGTTTTTTTTATATGGTTAAATCCGTATTTGTCCATATTGAGTTTGTTGGTTGTGTGTTTGGTAGTGGCTAGAGTACCGCTGCTGTCTCGAAGTATATCCGATATGGACCACCAGGCCGTACAAAAGGCATGTGGTAACCTTAAGGTGCAGTTCGAAAAAAGATCGACTAAGTTCGAAAAACTTAGTTTTTGAACTTGAGATCCTTAGTGGTACAATACAAACTCTTGTGACGGTTACTGTTATTGAGGCAAACACAAAGTCGAACAATGAATTAGAGAACAGTGCTGATTCGCTACAACAGGCAAAAAAACACCCTAAGATTTCATTCCCATGGAGAGCCAGTGACTTGATTGACCTAATTAACAATAAGCTAAAGCTCGAGTGTGATGAATGTGATGTCGCTTTTTTGAGTTAAGATAAAATAGCCCCAGTGCTTATAAATACGTCAGAAATCAAATAAAAAGAAGAAAGTTTGTTTATTCGTTTAAGGTCAGACATTTCAATGTATAAGGACCTAACACAGATGCTTGTTAAGACTTGATTTTCTGCAGTTGATAATATCAAAGTATGGTGTTTCGAACATTCATTGCGAATATTGCGATGCTAGGGTCCCTGTCCAGACCCATCTTTAATCTTGGCCTGATCAGATTTCGTTTTATTGAGAGATTTTTATATTTTACTTCCAAGTTTATTATACTATAGGGTTCGAGATGAGAAAATAATTTGCAAATACATAAATTAGTATCTTTGTGGCAATTGATACATTTTGTTATTTATATAAGAAGCATAATACAAATATACTTAAAATTGGAACGGCAATCGTTTATAAATTACTTTTATATATGTTCTAGCATTTGCAATAAAAACAGTCTCGATTTTATTCATCATTCTATAAGGTAATATTCAATGCAATGATATGTTTTTAATTAGATTTCGATCAGATTTACCCCAGAAATTAAACAATATTTAGTCTTCATATAAAATGGTTAGACAACATACTTGTATTTTATTAATATATTTAAAGAGTATTAATTTAACAACGATTTTAAAGTAAATTAATTATTTTATTAACATTTCCATTCGCGAAGTTCCTATTTAATTTCATTACAAAATAAAAAACAAAACTTTACAAAAAAAAGGCTTGTTATTTTTAAGTTCACCACTAAGTGACGCAAAGCGTAATCTTTAGGTTCATAAATCTTAATAAATTCCTATAAAACTAGATAGTTAGGTATTTGGTGTTTAAATTTTGAAATTGTTCCTTGTTGTTTAAAATGTATATTATCTCTTCCATTTCGTCGGAGTCTGCCGGACATCACAGTACTGTTTCCATTTCTGCTATCTCTGTGGTTGTCGGCCTAAAAATGAGAATCTTATTATTAAAACGTCCATGTAAATGATTTCTGCTTGCATTTTAAACGGGGTTTACAAGTGTATTTTAAAAGGTAGAGAAAACGTTAAATATAATTGTTCTAAAGCTTTATAAAACGCCACGATTGGCTTAAAAGGTAAAGAAATAACAATTGGAAAATAAAAAAATATAATCAATTATTTTAAATGAAATATGCTACTATTTATTAAATGGATATCTGCTTATTGATTATATTTAAAAACAATAAAATTAAGAGTAGATCGAAGTTGAATAGATTTATAGATGATTTTAATTTCTAACAGATACATTTCTGGATCATTCCCAGAAAAAATATCCGCATTGGAATAACAATTATTTTCTATTTTCATCAACTTAATCTGACGTAAACTAAAAAATGAGACATGTCTTGCCACTATCGTTACGTATTGCAGTTGTTACATCATAGCACACTTGGCCTTTTAAATATTTAATGTCTTGTCGAATATAGATAGTAATTATTCTTAAAATCGCTTATAAAACGAGAGCGGTTCAAAATAGGTATAGGAATACCTTATATGAACAAAAATCAATTTGCCACTCTATTCAACCCTTCAATAATATACAGGGTGTTCCATTTAAAAAAATGTCACTTTTAATCAAATTTATAAAATTTGAATTATAATTAATATTTTTCACATTTGGAGACGAAAATATTGAAGTTTTAATTCACATAGCTTTGGTAAAAAAAACACAAAATAATTAATATTTAACAAATGGGTAGAGAAATGAAAAAATATTCTATACAAAAGAAACTCACATTGTTTCGCAGAATCTAAAAATTTAATAAACTACAGGGCGTCCCATTTAAAATTCCAAAGTTGATGCCAGTTACCAGTAGATCTGCAACACTGCAACCGCGAAATCATTTTTTAAAGCTAGAGCGCAGCCTTCTATGGCCGTAGTCAAAATTTCAAATTTATTTCTCTTTTGGTTCTCAAGATATTTCGAACATACCATAGATCGAGTATGGTATATCCTATATATATATATATATATATATATATATATATATATATATATATATATATATATATATATATATATATATATATATATATATATATATATATATATATATATATATATATATATATATATATATATATATATATATATATATATATATATATATATATATATATATATATATATATATATATATATATATATATATATATATATATATATATATATATATATATATATATATATATATATATATATATATATATATATATATATATATATATATATATATATATATATATATATATATATATATATATATATATATATATATATATATATATATATATATATATATATATATATATATATATATATATATATATATATATATATATATATATATATATATATATATATATATATATATATATATATATATATATATATATATATATATATATATATATATATATATATATATATATATATATATATATATATATATATATATATATATATATATATATATATATATATATATATATATAATATATATATATATATATATATATATATATATATATATATATATATATATATATATATATATATATATATATATATATATATATATATATATATATATATATATATATATATATATATATATATATATATATATATATATATATATATATATATATATATATATATATATATATATATATATATATATATATATATATATATATATATATATATGTTGATTTGTAGTCCTGCAAAATGGAAAAATATGATGTGTTTTCATTCCGGGTGTAAGGTAATTGTACCGAATTCTGACAGGTTAAGAAACATGCATACTTAGTATGAATGGAAATAATCAATTTATACTTTTTTAAATGTAGAGAATACACCAAGCTGGAAAATAACACGTCTTAAACGATAGTTTTCAGTTAAACTTAATTTATTTTTAAATTTGTACAAAAAAAAGATATATTTAGTATACTTTGTAAAAGTATCTAATTCTGACACGAAGCATATGGTTTTAGCCAAATTGTGACACCTAGTGGGCTCTAATTATGACGTTGTTTCTAAAAGAGACAGATCTGTGCTTAATTCTGACTACTTACGAAATGATATTAAATACAAGAATAAATAAAGAGCTGAGTATTGTAAAAAATAACTAATTATAAATACAAATGGGTAAATAAATTTACACGTAATTTTTATTATTTTTAAACTGTAAAACAAATATTTTTTTAGTTCTGGAACACTATACGTTCCTCTGTTATTGTTTAAAGTTGGAGCATTAATTTTCTCCAGTATTTCTGTAACCTCATACCAGATACAGTCTTCTTTTTTCAGCCACTTCCAGTTACAGCCACTGGGAGCCATAACACTAACAAAAGCTTCATTTTCACGTAGATCCTTAATAATACCTGGATATTTAATATCATCATATTAACAACCAATCGTCAATACCCTTCGCTTTACATTTTCTCGAGTATTTTCTTTCCTTAATCTCTTTCTATTTGCCTTTTCCATCTCCTCGTTTCTCTTTTTTTTCTTCTATAATAGTCCTTCCACTGCTCTGAGCTTGCCACACTAGGTAATTTTTCCTTACGATTCTTCTTTTTCTCCGACTTTTCAACGTTTGGCCAAAATAGTATGGTTTTAAATGGGGATGGAACATCAAAATGAACATTATTTTTTGTAGGAATGGAAGTTATTGTTGCTTCAGATGATAATAAGGGAGCAAGCGTCGTTTTAGGGCTCCTATGACAATAAGCTTTTGTCTGAAATGCCATTTCCCTAAAGTCGAATAAGCTTGTTTGATCGTTAGCTTCCTTTTTTTGATCTTTGCTTCTTTCATTTTGTTTATCCGTTGTGTTGTTTTCTCCGGATTTATTTGGGTCTAATAAAATATCAGATATTATAATTACTTTTGGATTAGGAACGTCGACGGTTTCTGTTGGGTATTCGATATTTATTTTTTCTGGTGCAGGTGTTTCACTTTTATTAGTCGTACATAATAATTCATCTTGGTTCAAAATTTCTATTTCTAAATTTTCAATATTTCTGGTTTCTACTACGCTCTCTTTATCCTTACAAACGATATTGTCCATAAGTGTATCTTTTTTTAATTTTTCAGATTTTTTTTTCACAGGGTTGTTCTGTATTTAAGGCCTCTTCAATACGTTTTGTTTCTGCCAGTAAACTATCATCGTCTAGGTAAGAGTAGTATTCCCCTTCTTCTACTTCCATAATGGCTTTATATTTATTTTCGTTATCCCGGTTGTTTAAATGTTTACTCCAAAGACACCAAAATCCAAACAATGATGTGTCTTTCAGTTGCTCCATTCCAATTATTGTTAGTTTCCTGACAATTTCTGAAGTTTGCTATCTTTGCCTTACCAATTATTTCTTCAATTGATTGTACCTGCTCATAATTAAAATCACATCTCTTTTCTATATGATCTTTAACTATGTTGCCTCTATGTTGGCCTAAAGGAGTAGTTATCAGTTTGTCAAAATTAATCGCATTTGGATTAAATGGACAGAGGCCACATGTCTTAAAAGCGTTTTTTAACATTTTTTGATGTAAAGTTTCTCGAACAACTGTATCCAAGAGGGGAGCAAAATTTTCTTTTCTTAGTTTTTTCTGTGATTATCGATTTTAAATTGCTCGGTTGCCTTTTTCCAACCGTTTTTTAGGAGCCGGAAAACCCTCACGTCCATCAGTTGGAGCATATGCGTGGAATTTGGTAAGAGGCTAATCAAGACAATATTTTTTTGTGAACAAAATTCGCTTAATGGCTGTGTCAAATGCGATTTGTGACCATCCACCTAAAAAATTATTGGCAAAAGAATCCCATTTTTGACAGTCCACGGATAAAAAACGTTGCACATATACTCAAAAAAACTTTCACCGGTCATCCATCTCGATTCTGACTTGCCAAGTTCCCATCCATCGGGCATTAAAGTAACAATAGCTTGTGGAATTCGCTCATAACCATGCATTATCATTGGGGGAGCTACATCACCGGCAGCGTTGGCTGAAAAAGAACGGAGTCAATTAATGTTTGTCTGTTCTAAAAAGTACAGAGTAATTGGTTATAAATGGACCACCCCTTTATCTCGCTTATTTATAAACTTTTAAAAAATAGTAAATACAAAAGTTTTGGGAATTTTCCTAAATGTGTAAACAAGTATAATACCAAAAACATTTGAAAAGGGGGTTTATGTTAACATGTATACTAGATGCTTTGGTTTTTCAAATGAAACACCCTGAATATTTTTTATTTTTGGATTCTACGTAAAATTGAGTTATTTTCTAAATATTGACGATTGGGACATGCTAAATCATTTAGATTTTACACCCAATTATGTAAAAATTTAAACGTCAATATTTCAAAAGAATTGAATTTAAATATAACACACTATATACGAAATATGTGGACAATTTTACGTAGAATCAAAAAAATAAAATAATATACAGGATATTGCATTTAAAAAACCAAAACAGTATGCATTTTAACATGTTCACATTTTTTTGTTGTTACATAATTTATTTTAAATTTTTTTCCGAAACCACGATTAAGCGAGTTAATAGGATGCTCTATTTATTTACACACACACCATTCAGAAACGATACTTGCCTGTTACCAAAACTGTAATGCATTCTTTTTCATCGCTGTTTGTGTGTGTGGCTGTAAACAGTTTTGCTACCCTTTGGTGCTAGAACCTTCTTTCCTTTTGGACATAAAAAAACGCAGACTCATCTGCGTTAAAAACTCTTCGGGGATCGGAAGATACATCTTGTAAATTGTTTCGTTGAAAATAGTTTTCTATTTCTAAAAACCAGTTTCTTATTGCATGTTCAGTTACCGCCGCACGTAAATTTAATAAGTTCTGAGAAATTCTATTGGAAATTTCAGGGTTACGACGTAAAAACGATTCGTACCAATGTCTGCGAGGTCTATTTTCACGAAAGGGGTTTGGCTGATTTTTCTTCTTAAGCAGCATTGCCACACTATCCAGCAAATGGTCCTTACTGACTGGAAATCCCATTTTCGCTACGTGAATTATCCATTTCACTAATGTTGACTCTTCTTCTGACGTTAAAACTGTCGGAGCACCTGGTGAACAATCCACAGGACATTTTCCGGTTTTCTTGTAATGCAAAGTAGTTTTCGGAATGTTAAAAGTTTTACTTGCAGTTTTTACGGGCATACCGTTTGCTATAGATTCCAGTGCCAATTTTAACATAATATTGGCGATTTTTTTTCCTTTCCGCCATCCTTATGTACTACAACAAACAAGAAATGTCCTTATAGCATCATTGCTCTTAAACCTGACACCTAATTTCCTAATTGTGATACCCCCTGTCAGAATTAGGTTGCAAGGTTTAGAAGTTAAATTGTATACATTTTGAGCAAAAGAAATGACACCATCAGCATTTTAATACATAAAACTGAGACAAACATATTTCCTGTTTAGCACCAAATTCTGACACACCGTGTCAGAATTAGGGAACGTCTTTTAAGTTGTACCATATTATGACACACCCAAAATGTATAGGTTATAATTTACAAAGTTAAGTATTACTCGAATTTTAGCATAAAATACTTAATACAGACACACCCTATAGGCCCCTCACACCGAAATTTACTATTTTAAACAAAAAAACTTACCTTAGAGGTTATAGTTTAACTGCAGATTCTTATAAGAATTAGCACAAAAAACACGAGATAAAGATAACGGTCACTTCACACTCCTATACAAGCATGCATATTGCACTGTCACCTGTCAAAACATTTTAGAACAGACTAATGTCATTATTGTTTCAATGCTCGCGGGAACTTTAAAAAATTGTTAGATTTCTTATTTTAAGTCGCGTAAACAAATCGGTCATTACATGTCAGTATTAGGTGCCGTGTCAGAAATCCGTACATTTACCTTACATCCGTCCATCACTCTCGTTGTGAAAAGAACAATTTTGCTGACGTTTCGCCAAAATCGCATTTGGCATTTTCGAAGTTTTCTGTTTCGCGTCCGATTGAAGATTGAAAGTGTTAGTGACAGTGGAGCTTCCTTTTATACCCCACCCTCGGCCGAAGGTTAACGGTTTTGCGTCATTGTTTATATTTTCGGGACGTTGTTGTTGGACTAATGCCGCTAGATTTTTTGTAGTTTTTGGTTTATATATGATTGATTTCCATACTGCTGATAACTTTAAGTTAAGTAAACGCGAAACAGAAAGCTTCGAAAATGCCAAATACGATTTTGGCGGAACGTCAGCAAAATTATTCATTTCAGAACGAGAGTGATGAACGGATGTACCGGGTGGTCGAAATTGGTCTGTTTTAACAGAGAAAACCTATTTCCTGACTAGATAGAGCAAAACTGACTTAGGTGTCATGGGCTCGATTTCTGAGAAATGTTTAATGGCAAAAACCGCCTGCCGATATTTTCACTGCCAACTGAGATATAGGGCGTTTTTCAATTTTCGGCCATTTTGAAAATTGTCCATAACTTTTTTATTTTGCGGAATATTAACATTCTGCAAAGACATTCTAAAGGCACTTTTTTATGTGCAATCCAGTGGCGTACTCAGATTTTTTCTATAGTTGTCCGTTTTATCATAAATAGGCAAAACTTTTTTTTTTCAAATGGAAATCATAGTTGGCTATAAATTATAAAAAATGCTCGCGTTTAGCCCTTTTCAGTGATATAAAGTTGTAGGTACTTATTTTCAAAAATAACGAAAATATTAGGTGTTTTTGGTTTACATCGAAGTAGGCCTTGGAATAATGACGCGCGTTCAATATTTTGAATATATTGCTGTCAGATTACTGTAGTCTGGTGTAATTATTGCGTTTTGGTGTTATCTTTATAAAGTTGTGTTAAGTTGCTGACAAAATATGTTTGAGAATTATGAAAAGTATGATATGTTGAAATGTTACATATTATCTAACGAAGTTCCTGAAGCAGCTAGTGAATTATATTTTAATACATTTCCCCAGCGACGTCAACCGGATAATCGAATTTATCAAACATTAAAAAGTAATTTAGTAAATTACGGAAGTTGTAAAAAGTTAAGAACAAGACATTATGAACTAAAGGAAGAAAAGGAAATCCAGCAGCTAAATATAATTGGTGAGGTATTAGATCATCCTGGCACCTCCTCTCGAACATTGGCTAATATAACGAATGTTCCAAAGACCACCGTTTTAAAAATACTCAAAAAACATAAATTCAAACCGTACAGAACGAGAAGAGTTCATCAACTCCGTGAAGGGGACGCCGCTAGAAGATTGAGATTTTGTCAGTGGTATGAGCAAAAATTCATGGAGAATGAGAATTTTCCATTAAATATTATTTGGAGTGATGAATCCAGAGTAGATACTTCTGGTATATTTAATAGATATAATTCATATCACTGGTCCACTGAAAATCCACACGTAGTTGTGCAACAAGACCGGCAAGGTCGGTGTGGATTCAATATATGGGTGGGGATATTCCGAGGAAGATTTGTGGGACCTTATTTTTACGATGGAAATTTAACTGCAGATGATTATGTAAATATTTTGCGCACATATATTGTCCCTTTGTTGGAAGACATACCTTTAGCTGATGCCAGAAATATCTACTATCAACAAGATGGTTGTCCCCCGCACAATGCAAGGATCACAACTGATCTTTTAAACTTCGAATTTCGAGAAAATTGGATTGGTACGTGGGGCCCCATACCTTGGCCTGCTAGGTCCTGTGACTTAACTCCCTTAGATTTTTTTTTTGTGGGGAAGATTGAAGGACTTGATATTTAAAGGAAGAACCTTTCACACAAAAGAAGAATTGCAAGAGGCCACTAGGCAAGCTTTTGCATCTATTAGCCCAGTTGAACTAATAAATAGTTGCAACTCGGTACGCAAAAGATGCTTAGTTTGTATTCAACAGGGAGGGGCTCAATTTGAACAACTTCTCTAAATATATTTATCAGAAACCTATCTAACTAAATACCTAGATTTTCATAATTATTTTTTATTTTCACTTGTAGCTCTAAATAGTAGTTTAGTTTGTTAATTTTGTTCAACTTTGCTATGTAAACAAAAAAAAATAAAAAAAATTAATAATAAATAATTAAAATAACGTTAGCTAGTGTTATTTAAAGTTGTGTTTAAGTTGCTAACAAACTATAAATCTTAACAATACATAATTGAGATACTGTCATCACAAATCAAAGCCTACTTCGATGTAAACCAAAAACACCTAATATTTTCGTTATTTTTGAAAATAAGTACCTACAACTTTATATCACTGAAAAGGGCTAAACGCGAGCATTTTTTATAATTTATAGCCAACTATGATTTCCATTTGAAAAAAAAAAGTTTTGCCTATTTATGATAAAACGGACAACTATAGAAAAAATCTGAGTACGCCACTGGATTGCACATAAAAAAGTGCCTTTAGAATGTCTTTGCAGAATGTTAATATTCCGCAAAATAAAAAAGTTATGGACAATTTTCAAAATGGCCGAAAATTGAAAAACGCCCTATATCTCAGTTGGCAGTGAAAATATCGGCAGGCGGTTTTTGCCATTAAACATTTCTCAGAAATCGAGCCCATGACACCTAAGTCAGTTTTGCTCTATCTAGTCAGGAAATAGGTTTTCTCTGTTAAAACAGACCAATTTCGACCACCCTGTACACTCGGAATGAAAACACATCATATATATATATATATATATATATATATATATATATATATATATATATAATGTTATAATTTCAGTAATGAACTAGTTTATTTTTAGATGTCCTTAGTCAACTTCTGTGGATAACAAAGGTATGCAATTATTATTAAAATTTATTAAACATGAATTTTCACTTCTTTATTTATTTTGCTAGTAAATTATTAACACGTTGCTGAACTATAGAACATATCTACATAAGTTTCATGTATCTAATTTTCATATAGTGTCTCGTAATGTGAATGGGCGGCAACTTACCCATTTAGGTCTGAGCAGCTACCACACTCTTGAGGCTCTATACTCCGTAATCGTGCTTTGGCGTGTTCGCCTGATACCACAATGCTAAAAATAATGTTATATTAGAGAATAGTAACAAGGTCTAATTAGCCAATGACATTTTTCTGGGATATATTACTGACACAGGTAATATAGGACTGGTTTCTTTAATATAGATATTATTTAAGAAGAATATATGATATGTTCATACAATAAGGAAAAAATTTGATTGAGAAATACATTTGAAATGGCCTAAAAGCCCCTCATTAAAATTACAAAACAATGTAATATTATTGCCTTTTAAATCGATAGTATTCACACCGAACATTAACAAGACAAGAAGGATCACAGTCCGTCGGAACTTTTATGGTGTGCTTACAATAACGCGCCGACGAATCCGAGAAATTCGTACAGTTGTGCAGGTGCCCGCGCTTTTACAAGGTTGATGCAAACCTCTACCGATTAAAATGAATAAACGTTCACTTACTAGGGCGATTTAAAAACGAGTTTTAAAAACATCTAGCCATAATTGCTATTGTGACCTATTTTGTTTTATATGTATTAAAAGAAAAAAGGAGAAATCGTTAAGTTGTTTAATTCATTGATCTTAATATAATTATAAAAAGTACTGTTTGTAAAAATTAAGTAGAAAAGGAAATTATTTGTTGAAAATTTTAATCCAAGATGGGGGAACAAAATGGCGGCTTAATAAAATATGTGTAATCGTGAAAAAAATCATCTTTCAGGTTTTTAAATATTTTCAAGTTTTAGCGTCCCTAGATGCCAAAAAATATGTTTCATCAATTCCGACGGTCCGTCTGTCAGTTTGTCTGTCGGTCTGTCAGTTCGCGACATAGCTTAAAAGCTACTCATCAGATTGACTTCCATTTTAGGAAAAAATTAAAGGTCATAAGAAGATGACCTGGTAATATTTTGGTAAAAATCTAAAATGCCGGAACAAGATGGTAGACTAGTGAAACGTTAAAAAAACCTATTACTAAAACACTAATTATCCAATGTCCCCAAATTTTGCACAAAAATCAAGTATTAGGAATGAACTGGTAACATTTTGGTATGAATAAAAGATAGCAAAACAAATGGTAGCCTAATAAAATATTTAAAAAATCGACCTGATAAAAACTACTTATTAGATTAATTTTAAATTTTGTGCAAACATTAAATCTGATATAGGGATAAACTGGTAAAGTTGTGTCACGAATTCAAGATGATGGAACAAAATGGCGGCCAATAATGTTTTTAGAAAATCAACTTAGTTATTCAATTGATAATTTTGCAGAAAAATTAAATGTGATATAGGGATAAACCTCGCTATAAACTGGCAGAATTCAAGATTACGTAACAAAATGGCGGTGTTTGCCTATGTAAAAAGTACTTATTGAATTTATTTTTAATTACGCCCAAAAATAAAGTGTGGCATAGGTAGAAACTAGTAAAATATTGGTAGGAATCCAATATGATGGAAAAAAAATGGCTCCCAATAAAAATGTTTAAAAGATAGTAATGATTATTATACTATACTAAATTGGGCTTCTCTTCATTATTGCTAATAAAAGAAAAGATTCATAAAGAAGGAAGTTCCGGGTAAAGAAAATTTACCGATTTTTTAATAGATAGCTAGTAATGTAAATACTACAGCATCGCCGTCCGCCCTCGAAAAATGTATGTCGTGCAAACATGTTTAAAGAACTATTTTTTTGTCATTATTGGTACATGGATATATTTTTATTATTCTGATTAAGGTTTCTTGTTAAAAGAAATGAATAATTTTTGCGTCTTAAAATTTTCCATAAAGATAGACAAGAGTTAATCGTAATTTTCTAGCCATTTACCAAACATAAAACACTAAGTAAATTGGTAAATGCTTATATTCATTAAAAAAAAAATTATAAAAAACTAGTCTCACGCCGTGCGCCGGCAAATATAAAGACAACTGGTATATATTAATGTTCGGTGGTATATTTCAATACTTTATTCTACGACGGACAACCGGTTTATGCATCTCGCCCGGCAGCGACTTCGAGGGATCGAAGAAGCATAGCATCCGATATTCGAGTGAGATAGGCATAACAAGGGGAGGAGCTTTCAGTGCTCTTTCTTGTCTTGTTAATGTTCGGTGGTATTAATAAATAATATCCTTTGCTGCCATACAAATATTTGAACAAATCAATAAAGAAAGCACTTCAAATGAAATTAAAAAATTCTGGGATACAATTAAAAAGCTAGAACATAAGTTGAGAATTGGCTAGATAGATCCTAACATAGATATCGTAGCAAGGAGGCGGCAATAACCTAACTGCCAATGTCGATGTGAAATCTACGATTTGTTACAGTAGTACTGTAACCACTATTGTCTAAAAAACTCTTCAACCCGTTGCGGACAGTATCACGTATTGGTACTATACAATCGCCTGCTTTAGATGTACGCGCACACAAAAATGTTTAAATCATTTAGTGTTCAATGTCACTTTCTGATATGTTTTTATCAAAACGAAAATATAATACTCCCAAGCAAGGTATTATTTATCCAAAAATAAATTTGCAAATCTTAATATTTTTTTCTTTTGGACTCTCATATAACGTTATGGGATTAATATGGAACTTCTTATAGCATATTTTTTCAAGACCTATTTATTAAATTTTGTATATTGAACAATTTCAATTTATACATAATAAATACACTTTCAGAGGTTCTTGCTGGATCTTCCGAGACAACATAAATCGGCAAGAAATTAAAAATCGAAAATCCAGATCCTTCCAGGATTTTGTCCATCCGGCACGAATCGAAATCCAATTTCTCCTGATTAGATTTTTATCCGGCAGGATAATCGAGCCTCGGATCATCGAGATTAGGGGGAAAGACTGCCAAATCAGGTTATTTTTAGTATTATATTCTGTAGCTAAAATTTTGGATTAGATTTTTATTAGACGAAATTTTGGTATGTAATTTTTAATACGACTTTTCTAGCCTAAAATTCGTACATTGGAATGTAAGTGCAAGAAAAATTCTAATAATCATAGTCATATAGCAAGGCAGTATTCTATCTTTAAGCTTTAAGCAAAATAACAGATTGGGCTTCCTACAAGCCCCATTCCCTGTGATGTAATAAACGAAGTACCTATATTAAAACAAAGAACTAAATAGAGTCAGGGAGCAGGAAAATATAAATTTGTACAATAAAACATCTGGATATTGTTAAAAATAAAAGCACATCAGCATCAGCTGGTCAGTGCGATCAATTTATCTTGATAACATTTTATATCTCCTTTAGTTTTAGAGTTTTCTATCTCGTTTGGTTTTCAAGTTAGCCATATAAACCAAAAAACAAATTGTAGGATTGCTTAACAACTTTTTTTCTGAAAATTAAAAAAAAACAAAAGACCACCAGTTTTACAACATATAACCATACGTTGTATTTTTAAAGGGGCACTCTGTATATTAAATGTTTATAAAATGGGCCCCTTCTTGCTGCTTATAAATCTAATTTTTTGATTTGATGACACCATTACCATCGACTACACCATGTAATAGAGCGTTTTTCGTCTCTCTCTAACATAATGCATTTTATGGCAGGGTATTTCTTCAATTTCTCTGATATCTTTGAAGATAAAGTTATTAAACCAGATTTATTTATTATCAGTAATATATGAACCTATAATATACAGGGTGTCCCATTTACAATACAATACAACTTATAAAAATTGATAGTCTTGTTCTTTTGAATTATTTTTCTGGTCACATGGCTAACTTTAAAATTAACGGAGATATGGCAGGTTAAAATGTTATCAAGATAAAATATTACCGTTTCCGAGGTTGTGTTTCAGGTAAAGCTTGATCATTTTGGGTTTGCTAAAAATCTCCCAATAAAAAAAACCCTTTGCTGTTACTCAATACAGAAACTTAACATTTACCTATACATTTCTAAATACCATTAAAACCAAAAACGAATTACAGGACATATTTAAAATGCGGTGTTTTGTGATTCATTTGTGTGTTTTGGTTAAATACTACGAATCTGGAATTTGTTTGCTGATATCCGGAAGGAAAGTGCATGTAGATGTAAACGATGTAAGACTTAAAAGGTGCCCAATATCAGTTTTGCCTTAATATCAATTTTATTTCTGGAAAAAACCCTGCTGAGACAAGTTGGCAACCCTTAGACCGATAGGTAAGACTTTCATGTACTTTCAAGCATACCTTTAGCGATTGACCAAAACTGTTATTAATTCCTAAAATAGAAGCAAGTGCTTAAACCTGAAAAAGATTCAACTCAAGAATCTTTTGGTTATTATAATATTGACCTAGTTTTATTTAATTACGAGGAATAACAACATTTATCGATATGCATCAACGTACATATTCTTTACATGCAGCATGCATATATTCATGTAATATGTTCAATCAAAAATGCAAGAACTGGTAGGCGTCTATTTTAGATCTGGTGCAAGCAATATGCATGCAAGAGGCTTCTACGTCAACTTGCACACGCCAACAAAACATCAAGCTGAGGATTTCAGCTTAAAGAACAAGGAGAGAAAATACAATTTGAAATTATCTATTGTATTTCTTTCAATAATCTAAAGTAACTCATTTTTTATTTCTAAAATATAATAATAATAATAATAATAAATGTCTTTTATTTGCAATAAAAAACACTCATTTCCAATCCCAACCTAACCCTCAAGTATGGAAAAACGAGTCCAGATTAATTACTGAGCGGCAAATAACTGTTTTTATAGCAAATTTCACGAAAAATGGTCTCGACTCAATGACTGCAATAAAGTTACCAAGTTCGGTTATATTTTGAGAGCTTGGCAATAAACAAACAAAAGTAGCTGGGAGGGCCGGATTGTAATAATTTCTAGGTACAAAAAGATCTAAAATTTCTTCTGTTATAGCTAATAAAAGATAATTTTAAATGTTTTTCATGTTTACTTATAACACGTATTTTAAATACATTTTTGAAAAATTCAATGTCAGTGTTTATTTCTCATGGAAAATGTTCAGTTGTTTTGCGATATCATTTTACGAAATATTATACGAATAAGACAACATTATATGAAGTCCGTGTAAAAACATTGATGATGTTTTATCTAGCGTTCCGGTGAAGACAAAACGTTTATCTTTCAATGCGAGGGAACATGTAAAACCTGTTTATAGTCCTTTACTGAATAGAGGACTTAACGCTAGTGCTGCTGCGAATGAAATTTGTGATTTGACTCTGACTACAGTGAAACAGAATCATGGCAAATCCCATCACATCAAGAAAGAAGCTTAAAGATGTCGGTTCCACCAAATGTTTTGACGGAGTTAAGGCGAAAAGTCTACACCACCTACGAAGAGCAACATGTACTTACACTAGAAACTTTGAAGCGATGGCGATGAAACTCAAATAAACAGTAGCATCAAACCTTTGGAGAGTTATATCTAAAATGGGCTTCAGGAATCATGGCGATTACAAAAATGGCGTCTTGATTATACAACATCCATACCGTTCGGATAATCGTTGAATAAATTTACCTCGATGAGACATTGTTTGACACGCAATTAATATAAAAATATATAATTGTTTTCCTTAGAACCTCAGTATATAAATATCTAAAGTGCGATGCCTTATTGTTTTATCTATACAATGGAACCAGCTTTTCAGCTTTCAGCTCGTTGAGGATTTCATTATACAGGGTGTTTCTAAATAAGTGCCCGATAAGTGATTCCTCAAGTGTTTTTAAAGTAAAAAGTTAATATAAACGTGTGGTCTAAAATGCTTCGTTTTCGAATACAGGGTGTCAAAGTTTTATTTTTATTTTTGTTTTTTCTGCATAATTTCCTAAATAAAATTCGTATCTGGGCGTTTTTGACAATAGAAATTTGAATTTGATCTCTATTAGCTCTTATTTGTAGGGGCGCCACCTTCATGTCAAAGGCTCGTAAATTTTTTGTAGGACATGGTATTAGATTTTTGGTCAAAAAATGAATTCCTCAATGATTTTTACATAAAAAAGTTTTTTTTTATTAGAAATCGCTAGGAGCAACCAAGAGAAAAACAAAAAAAGTTATACAAGGTCGTACAAAAAAGTTATGAGTCTTTGAAAGTGGGAAAATACATGTAGGTGGTGTTTCCTACAAGTAAGAGCTAAATTAAGATCAAATTCAAGTTTCTAATGTCAAACAAACCCCATAATGCATTATAGATGTCTTGAAAAATAAATTTAGATTTGGAAAAAAATTCAAATATCTCGAAAACGGTTGCTCCTAGCGACTTCTAATAAAATTTGACAATTAATTGAAAAATGATTGGGGAATTAATTTTTTTTGACCAAAATGCAATACAAGGTCGTATAAAAAAGTTGCGAGGCTTTGAAAGTAAGAAAAGATATGTAGGTGGCAAATACAAATTCAAATTTCTAATGTCAAAAAATCCCCAGGTACCAATTTTCATCCAGAAATCGGAATTATTTAGGAAATTAGGCAGAAACAACAAAAATAAAAATACAACTTTGAACTTTGATTTTTAGACCACACGTTTATATTAACTTTTTACCTTAAAAATACTTAAGGAATCACCCTGTGATATATCGGACACTCATTCAGAAACACCCTCGCTCGATAACTCAAATATCTCCGAAACAAGGACGTCGAGTGTGGCGGGATGTTAAAAAGATTTTTAAATCGTTAGTATCATTACGTATTATGCTTCAGGGAATCATCTTGCTGTTAAGAAAAGATAAGAAGTAAGCAAGCACTATTTTGTGAATAAGAACTCCATACTGAAGTTTTCACCTGTTGTCTATGGTAAGGGATCCGAGATCAGCCAACTTACTGAACCTTCTCTTTTCAAAAACATTAAACGTTACGGTCCATATACAAGTGAGTGATAATTAAAAGGGTACAATACCAAGGACTCTAAAAGGAGAGTACAGTCTTGAGTACTACTTGAGGTGTTTTGAAAGAATGTGCCGGTTTGCTTATAATATAATATAATAAGTTAGAAAAAGTATCTTTTCAAAAGAATATTTACCTGTTCTACAAACCTTAACTTACCATCCAAAAGAATGTTCAAAGACTTTACCTCGTCCTTCACTGTACGGATACCTCTCCAATATGTAGCTGCATAAATCTATGCTTCTATGTTTGTTAAAATAAACCACTACAGATTTAATAGGATCATGAGTTAGGTTGTGCCCCCTGGCGTTCTCATTTATTTTATTTTATTTATTATTATTAATGAACTGACCGATATAATTTTCATATAGAAAAAAAGCTGAAGCCGACTTCGGTGTCGTCCGCGTAGGCTGATCAGCGCAATTTTTAACATCATTAGAGATAGCCTATGTATATAAAATGAAGAGGTGTTCCAAACTTGAACCCTGTGGCACATCCGAGACTTCTGGTCTTAAAGTTAAAGACTTGTTCCGCACCACCACCCTCTGCGACCTCCCATTCAAGTAAGAACATACAAAATCAACTAACGTTGACAATAAACCATATTATTCCAGCTTGGAACACATCAAGTCATGGTTAATGGTCTCAAATGCCCTAGAAAAATCGAGCAGTATCAAAGTCGATACCTTTTTGCTGTCCAAGTCCCTCCCAATCGCATCGAAGACTCTCAAAATATCAGTAGCAGCACTATGCTGTCTACAAAATCCAGATTATGTTGCAAGTATTATTTTCGACTCACGTCTCCATAAGACTCCGGGCTGCAAACTTTTGGAATTGGCCGAATAACAGAGGTCTTCCAAGGGCTAGGAAAGTAACTACACCCGAGGCAGATCTTGATGTGGAAGACATAGGAATATATAAATGTATCACAGTATTGTAGCATTGAACGTGTGATGTTGCCAGACCCAAATGTATCAATTTTAATGCCATAGACAGAATTACAAGCTTCCTCAATAGTTGCAAGTCTGAAGGGAAATTTATTGTCAAAGAAACATGGTGAACACTTGTCGCTCCAATTGTTCCTCAACCTTTGCGTTATGTGGCTTCACTGATTCAACAACACCCGTTAGCTGGCTAATTCTTCCAGTGAGGTCCGAAGATAGACGATGATAAGACTTTCGAATTCAGCATTATTTGCGTCCAGTAGTTTTTTTATTTTAAACTTTTCGAATTGAATACTGTTGCTTATGTCATCTGTGCTAATCATTCTCTCTGCTGGTTGTCTCCCAGTCGGAATGTTACGACGTGTATGATCACCATTATTATAGGGGATCGATACGATATTAACAAGACCAAAATAGCTTATGCTATCAAGACGGGTTCTTGACAGTGAAAACCAAAGTATGAAGGATTTTCATACTCACAAAAACTCTGAGATATGTACCGAGAAAATCTGCTATTAAGTAGAACCATTATACAAATTTTAGTTTTCTATTAAACAACGCATTCTCAGCCTAAATATCAGACAATATCAAATCACTTCAGCACCATAAAGCAGACCACATCATACTATACAGGGTCATCCTAAATGTTAAGTGAATATTAAAGGTGGCTATTCATTAGATCATTTTAAGAAAAAAAGTTTATATAAATATGCGTTATTTTCGAAATGCAAGGTATTAAAGTTAAACATTTTTAAATCGGGTATATGCACAAAAAAAACCTCTTAGTATTTTATAATACAAGTTGTTTTCGAGAAAAAAAAACAAATTCACGTCTTTGGCACAGCTTACCACCTCTGGTCCAGTTTTAGTTGGAATTAAAATTGCTCAAAAACTCACTAAAAAAGTGACTCCTTGGATCACTTTATGAAAAAAAGTTTTGACAAATATATGTCCGCAAATGCCCTATTTTTGAAATACAAAAGTTACTGTTTCGGAGTTACGCCATGAACCTCAAAAATAAAGTATTTGCGGATACCTATTAATATAAAGTTTTTTCTCAACATGATCCAGTGAATTACTCCCCTTTAATATTTACTCGATATTTAGGAATACCCTGTATAAACAGAATATTTAAATTATAAAGTATATGAAAGGTCGAAAGATGGTAAAATAAGATATGATTGGCGACTTTTTATCATGAGTATGGAAAGTTACGCAAATTTCAGTGCTATTTGCTAGTAAAGAAAAAGTCCTTGAGGGCCATTTTAAATCTGTGTAAAGACAGTATGAATTCTCTTCTCATTTGTATTTAAAAATTCGTTACGAAAATAAAATTAAAACTATAAATATGCTGAGAAACGTATATGTAATTATTGACAAAACTAAAAAATACAGCTGTAATTGTCTTAAATAAAATAAAATATAAAATAAATTATCAATCAACACCATCAAAGTAAAATATTACATCACACACACTCCCATGCTATGCTGCGGTAATATCTGCTATATCTATCTCAAACGGAACGTTACGTGACACATTATTTAAAACAATTCTTACTTCGGGTAAACTATCAAAATTTGTATGGACCTGACCTTAAAATTAATGATCTTGTCGGTTATCTGTAGAACCATGATGAGTTGGAAGTATTTTTATTTTTTGAGTAATGTATGGCCAATACAATCAATAGTTCTAATATAATAAAATCACCTTATGCAAGAAATGCACGTTCATCTGCGAAACTAAATATGTTTTATTTTTTTTTCTAATTCAAGCTTAACATTATATATAGTTATGTGTTTGTCTTTCCTTATAGAGCTAAATACGTCTAACCTTGGCACATTTCTGCTGGGACCGAGACTTTGTATCTATTTTATATTTTCTTATAATTAATATTATAATTAGCTTCCTTCAATTTCAATAAATATGAAATAGATATATAAAATATATCATTACTTCTACAAATTCAAAGTGAATGTGGTCATTTTACTAGTTTCTGTTGTAAAGTTTGTTGGTCCTCAGGCTTCTAGGCTCTAGTTTACTACTATATTACTATTACTTGGTCTTATTTTACACCTTACTAAAGTATTAAAGAACTAAATACAAATTTTCATCTGTATTGCACATCGGTTTTACCGTTTGTTTTCTATTCATATTTATCCAAGACTTTTCCATATGATGTTAACCAGTGGTCATTTTAGGTCAAAAGCCTGTTAAAACTTGTTTTCATTTGTATCAGTTTACTTACCCTGTTGATTCAGTCTAGGATCACAAACCAAAAGTTTTCTTTACTGTCTCTTTTGAAGTACAATCTAAGTATTTGAAAAACTGTTGTTTTGATATCCCTGCAAGGCAGCCTCCCTGGTAATTATTAGATTGCTTAGGAAATGATTAATGAAATACTGTTTAAGCAATAAAATTTTGAATTTAAATCATTTAATACATAACTAGCTTTAGGTATAATATTGCTAAGCGAAGTTAAAACTATGTTGCTGTTTTACTCAATACCACAATAAGTCCTTCTGATTAAAAGCATTTTTTCCTATAAAACAAACAATCTCATTAGTACAATTACACCACATCAACTGCAGCTATAAGATAGTTAATTTTCCAGGCTATCGCAGAGAAGGCTCTATAAACAGATATTATATAAAAATTTCAGATTTTTCTTCAACGAATGTCTCACGAAATACTTTAAGTATCAAACACCTATCTTTTTTACTAAAGTCCTTATATAATTTTGACACATTTACCACTTTCTTCGAAGTAATGAAATACAAAATACAACACAAAACATTCTACATTCTGCAGCCCACTACTCTAAATACACGTAAGTCTTGGACTTACTCAGGTGATTTGGACGAGCTGAGACAGGACGTGATGCAACTGGTGTTACGACGACGCCTACCCATTCATGATACAATGAAACAAATAAGTAAGGATAAATCGATCAAAACAGGTAAGCTGCAAGCCGTTAGCACAAGCGATACTCTATCTAGATTAGGAGGCCGTGCAGCTGGATACCAAGCGAATTTCTGGAAGGTGTGTGACTATTGTGGTCATGTCCTAATGTTGTTTTTTTAACGATATAGCTAAGGCAATTTTTAAGTGAAAATAATTTTAATGTTCATTTACATTTTGTTTCTATATAAATCTAGAAATACCAACTTGTATTAAACTCTTGCGATAAATTTGTAATGACTTTTTGGATAATTTTTATAGAAACATTGGTAGGGTATATTATTTTAATTTTATTAGGTAAAATATATTCTAAATTTATATTCCAATAAAATATCAACAGAAATACTGCATTTATATGTTCACAATTTCTTCATACAGTGTGTCCAGTGAAGTATGCAACAAATGGAAAACTTCTTCATTTCTCATTTCTCAGAAAATTTTATTCTTGATAAAAGTTGGTGCATCTCAAGAAACGAGGGGGCGAATAAACGTACTTCCAAAGTATTCATCAGTATACGAGGGACGATCAAAAATATGAAAAATTCTCAAACGTTAAGTGGCATGATTTCTTAAAATAGAGAAAAATTGTATTAAGAAAAGTTGCTTAGAATTACAATACATGCCCAAAATATGGAATTGTTTAAGAAAATCTTCAATTTTGTTTTTTTATAGTTTTTTTTTTAAATTAGGTGACACGCCACTGGAATTAAAAAAAAATGTCATTCATTTTCGAGCTATTTACTAAACGTGCATAGAATGAAAAATAAAAACTTTAAAAAAGTACGGTTCATAAGAGAATTTTTATAGTTGCCATACTATTGTCAACTTCATATCTAAGATTGTTGCACACTACCTAAAAAAAAACAAAACTACATGGTTTTCCATTTTTGTCTATTCCTATGCTCTCTGAACTGAAATAATTTGATTTCTTTCAATATTACCATTTTATTTGATAAAAATACGATCAAACTTAGTATAGCATTAAAACACTATGAGTAAAAAATGCAATACTACTTATTCTTATGAAATAGGGTAGGTGGCTTTGGAAAAACAAAATAAATATTTATAGCTGTCTACTTTTCGAATATCAAAATGATCAAAGTTTGAAAGTTTTTTTAACTCGATGAAAAATGGCTGCAAAAGTAAATTTAAAAGAAAAAGCGGAGTTGGAGAAAATTATAAATTATTTCGGGAGGCTGCTATAATTTTTAATGAAAGGCATCCTGGGTTGTTTCAGGTGGGGTTTTCGAGGACAAAAACTAATAAAAAATTGAAGCGTTAGGGGAAAAAGTTGTAAAAGCCTTAAATTCCCCTATCTACGGCCCTGGAAAAACCTCGTAAAACCTACGAAAATTAAACGCCCGGAACAATATTTCTTTGAATTGGTATATTAATATAGTAAAACACAAAGAAATTCAAGGACTTTTTAAATTCAATCATTTATAACTAAAATTTACAACTACAAGAAAGGGAATATATCATTTATTCGGTGTGCCTTCCATCTCTTTTAATACATTTATACGTTTTCTTTGAAAAATACCTCAAGACATTATCCAGCACTGCTCTTCGAATTTCATTCTCTTACACAGGTTCTCAAATGGTCTATTGGCATAAACCTTTTGTTTTAAAAAGCCCTAGAGAAAAAATCGAGAGGCGTCAAATCGGGCGACCTCGGCGGCCATGGATAATTCGAATACCTTCTAATCCACCTGCCATTGAATTTTCTTTCCAAGTACGCTCTAATATTCGTATATCATTTGGCACTTCCAGTAGTATTTCTTCCAAAAAATCGCTTATTTCACGTTATAGAAATTGTAAGTATCTCTGAGAAGTTATAATTTCTTTGAAGAAAAAAGGACCCACAACTTGGTTATTAAATATTCCCCACCATACATTTGTTTTCCTTGTATATTGGCTTTCACATTCGATTGTAACGAGCTGATTCCTATACGCCCACCATCGGCAATTTTGTGAAGAGACTACACCATTAGTACTAAATGTCACCTCATCAGTGAACAGTATTTTCTTTGGAAATGATCTATTGTCCTCAATTTTCCCTTGAATTCAAAATGAAAAATCTAGCCTCACATCATAATCCCTCTCCAATATTTCACTAATAAATTTCGGCTTGTAAGCATGAAATCTGGCTTCCTTCAAAATTTTACCTATGGTGCTTTTTAAGTATTCGGAATTCCTTGCAGCGTTTCTTAACGATGTTGTAGCAGTTTCAATAAATGTTTTTAGCACTTCAATATCTGCATCTTCATTTCTGACCAACTTTTGGTGAGCTTTTTTATAATCCCAGTCTAGGGAACCACTTTCCTAAAAATTATTGTAAATTCTTGACGTACTATAAAGAACGGTTTTTCCAGAATGCTGTTCACTAAAAATTATTGCAGTCTCCCGAAATTATTACAATTTAGTTTTGCAGCCATTTTTCGTTGCATATAAAAAACTTTCAAACTTTGATGATTTTGACATTCGAAAAGTAGACAGCTATAATTATGTATTTTGTTTTTCCAAAGCCACCTATTTCATAAGAATAAGTCGTATTGCATTTTTTACTTATAGTGTTTTAATGCTATAAGAATTTTGATTTTATTTTCATCAAATAAAATGCTAATATTGAAAAAAAAACAATTATTTTAGTGAGTTCAGAGAGCATAGGAATAGCAAAAATGGAAAACCACGTAGTTTTCAAGTTGACAATAACATTTTTTTAAAAATTCCAGTGACGTATCTAACCTAACCTAACCTAATTTAAAAAAACTATAAAAAAACAAAATTGAAGATTTTCTTACATAATTCCATATTTGCTTATGTATTTTAATTGTAAGCAATTTTTCTTAATCCAATTTTTCTCTATTTTGAGAAATCATGCCACATTACTCTTGAGAATTTTTCATATTTTTGATCTTCCCTCGTATACTGATGAGTATTTAGGAAATACGTTTATTCCCTTTGTCGTTTCTTTAGATGCACCAATTTTTATCAAGAATAAAATTTTCTGAGAACTGAGAAATGAAAAAGTTTTTCATTTGTTGCATACTTCCCTGGACACACTGTATATGATATTCATTTAGTTAGTGTTTTCGTAAGTCAGGTAACCAATTAGTGACTACATCAAATTATTTGTTTTTGGTTATTAAATCAAAAGTGTATTGTAGTCACTAACCAAAAAGTAACTCCCGGTACCTAAGCAACGAAGTTTTGACATTTGTGGGTTAAAAAACTTTGTATTTTAGCTAAAAAGTTAAATATATATTTTTTATGTGTCGGTCGTATTTAAAATTAGTCATTCAGTACTGTGTTATGTTTAGATATTCCATATTTTCTTCTTATCAACTATATTTGCAAATAAAATTCTCAACTTAGCAACATGCAGTCATAGTCATACTGATTTTTTAAGTTCTATACTCAAAAAGTCAATTTTAGGTTCCTTCATAAGTTTTGTTTGATTGAAATTTTCAGTCGAAATAGGGGCTAAAAATTATTTTATAATTTACAATCTTAATTTTTTTTCTGTGTATCATAATTATAATGTACATCTTCTGTTAATATGTAAGCTTACTTTTGCTGGTTACTGAACAAAATGTAATTTGATGTTTTATATTTGTTTAGGTACAAATATTATTTGCATCAGAATTTTTTTACTTAAAAGATTTAGTCTACTTTTTATTTTTTGCAGTACATTTCCACCAAGCCAAAGGCACCCCAAACTAACAAACAGGTAATTTTATAAACAAAATATTTTTTTAATTGATAATTTTAAATAAAGCTTAGAAAGAACCCTAGAGAATGAAAAGCCTTAATTAAATTAATCTTCTAATAATATCAAATCATACCGTTTACAAGGTGGAGGTTTGATACCATAAACTTCCATTTCTTTTTCTAATTGCTTGATTCGCATTTGAGCTACGTCCAACTCTCTTTTTACTTTCCATAGATGTGTGTCGCAGATAGGGTCTCGACACCTGTGGTTCCTAAGGATATCTTGAGCTTCGTATACTGCACCTATATTAGTATAGTAATATTTTAGCTAACTTTCCTGGATTATTATGAGTCGCTTTTGAAAAAACTAGCATTAAGGCATAAGTTAATAAAAGCCAATTTTAAAATAAAACAGTTTTATTTCTTGATTGTTTTTCGGATTGAAAAACTAACCTCACCAATTTTTGGAGGAGAAAAAGGGACAATGATGAAGCGAAAATTAATTTCATATGTCAATTCAACTATGTTTAAAATGATAGAAAAACAAAAATTTTTTGATTTTTTTTTTAAATTGTAGGCTTAGTTGAAATGACAGATGAAAATAATTTCCACTTCAGCATTGCCACCCGACGTTTCGGATGCGGGCGACCATCATCAACTTTTTTAAATTAAATATGGAGATGAATTGTTTACTTCATTATTCAATACCTTTTATAACCTTCAATAAAATTATGACAAAAAAGTCATATACCATTTGATTTTTTTGAGAAAATCCGTATTATTTGAAGAATTACACGAAGAAACACCATCTAGTGACCACTAATAGAATAATTACCCTACAGTTAAAAGCTCTACGTGAAGAGCAAAAGAAAGCGCTTTTTCTGACACCAAGTTCAATGTAATCGGTTCGTCCAAAACAGAGATATAAACGTTTGAAAGAAAAAAAAGTTTGACCTTCTTCCACCACTTTATTATTGGAAATTAAAAAAAAATATCAAAAACTTATATAACTGCCGCTTCAAAAAAATTACCTATTAATATACAAGTTGCGTAAAAAATGCGTGTTTACGCAAGTAGGTAAAACAAAAAATTGGGAAATTGTCCAAAATAGTCAAATACAAGAGCATACAATTTGAGATAAAAAGTCATTTAGAGTTTTTTTGTACGAGGTGTAGTTGTTAGGTAATTTAATGGTCAATAAGTCGAAAATGGGTAACATATGGAGAATCTTTCATTTGTGATTTTAGGCAAAAATTTATTTTTCTATAAAAAACTTTGCTTATCTGAAAAATAAGATTAATTCTAAAAAGAATATCATTTTATATATAGGGTACGAAATATATACAAAAATAGAAGTTTGGAAAAAAAAATTGAAATTCCAACTTTTGAGACAACTAAATTAAAGACCCGCAAATACAAGTCCAAAAGCTTTTAGAAGCTTCTCGGAGCGGTGTTACCATGATTAACGTGAGAATGTGAGATTTATCTTTTATAATTTTTTTACTACATGTGTATTATTTTGTTTTTAATTAAAATTAATTCAAAGAAAAAAACTTGAGGTAACGTAATTTTAAAAACTAGTACTCAAAAAAAAACTTGTGTTGCACATTAAATATTGCGCTTTTTATTTCCTTTTTTAGTGCGGGTCTAAGCATATTAATTCTTCCTATATTAGCCCGCGAGCCGTCTAATGTTGGTCAGGGCTGTTGTAGGCGATAGGAACTCAAGAAGATTGATAATTTGCATTTGAACTTTTATTGTTGCAAATTTATTGTTTACCTACTTACAACAAATTTATTTTAGTTTACAGTTCAGAAATTATTTGAAGCGCAGAAAAGAAATTGATTCAAATTATCATTAAATTCTTACATGCTTAAAAATTTCAGTATCTCCATCTCGAAAAGTCCAATCTTTATTTTAATATTCCGAATAAATGTTAATGTAATTTAAGTTTAAGCTATTAAATTATTTCTATAATAATAGTTGCATTGATACTATTTTTGAGCCAAACATTTTTAACAAATGTACAAATATACTGAGACTTCATGCCTGGCTTCTTTTGTATTCTAGTTATATTTTAGGACCTTTACAATTACATGAATAATTTATTTAAACCTCTTCGGTCGTTCATTATTTAATATAATGTTTTTTATTAGAAACCTAATCATTTAATTTTTTATTTGTTTAAATAATGTTTGTTTGTTTAGTTTTAACAAAATTTAAGTGACTTTTGAACACACGCACGGGGATACTTACAAAGTTTCATTATCATTGAACTATTTCTAAAATTATATATGATCTTTGTCATTTTATTCGAGTTTATTTCACAACACCTGATATATCGTCATTGGTTAAGAAATAGATCCTGAGTACCTTTAAACCAGAATTTAGTTTGGAGCAATATTTACAGGCCTGTTAATTATCGATTTGGTTTTCCCAGATTGATGTAAGTTTTGTCGTTGCTTTAATGAATTTAGTGTTTATGAGGTAGTATTTGAAATTTTTACGGCCCTGTTGCAGAAAGCTCAGTTAAAGTTTAGAATGTTTAACGAAATGTCAAATTTGACAGCGAGTTCCTATATTTCTATAAGCAACTTGTCAAATCCGAAATCTCGGTTAAATATTCTAAACAGCAACTAAGTTTTGTGCAATCGGGGGTATTGGCTTCCAAGTTTGGTGTAAGAAACTTCTGCAATTACATAGATATGTATTCTAAATCAGTGTTCCCCAGTCTGTACCACTTATGATACCTTGAGCTCCTTATCAAAATACAGTAATTTGGATGGTGTGTGAGTACCAGAAAATTCCCTCTTCATTCTTATGACCTTAAAAATAATTTGACGGATGTCAGCAACTGGGATGGCGATCATATATATTTAGAATAATTTTTAGTATTTTAAATAATAAATCGCTAGATAAGGTTTCCTTTGGCCAATCAAAATTCAAGTTTCGAAATTCAAAGTTCGAAAAATGGCCGGTAGGGGGCGTAACAGCAACTCAAAAATGGAAATGCCGATTTTCTCTTGAATTTTCTTAATTAAGGTTTGTCGAAAATATAAGCATTGTTTTGTTCAGGCAATTATGCAACTTTTTGCTATTTATCTTTTTTTTTTATTTTCAATAATAAAGTAGTGGGGACAGTCAAACTTTTTTCTTTCAAACCTTTATATTTCTGTTTTGGATGAACTGAAATCATTGAACTTGGTTTGGAGCTAGTAAGTGTACCGTAATGATTCTATTAGTCGTCACTAGATGGCGTTTTCTCATACTTCTTCAAATAATGCGAGTTTTCTCAAAAAACTCAAATGGTATGATATAATTAAAGGTTATAAAAGGATCGAATATTGAAATAAAAAATACAGGTTCGTATTTAAATTAAAAAAGTTGATGATGGTCACTCGAATCCGAAACGTCGGATTAAAAAACTAACCTCACCAATTTGTAGAGGAGAAAAAGTGACAAGATGAAGTGAAAATTATTTTCATCTGTCATTTCAACTAAGCCTAAAATGAGAAAAATCATCGTCACTTTTTCTCCTCTACAAACTGGTGAGGTTAGATTTTCAATCCGACGTTTCAAATACGGGCGACTATAATCAACTTTTTTAATTTAAATCATGGATTTTTTACTTCATTATTCGATACCTTCTATAACCTTTAATAAAATGATGACAAAAAACGGAAAAAAATAGCAAAAAGTTGCATGATTGCCTGAAGAATATAATGGTCATACTGTCGACAAACCTTAATTAGGAAAATTCAAGAGAAAATCGGTATTTCCATTTTTGAGTTGCTGTTATGACCCACAGGGGCCATTTTTCGAACTTGAAAATAATTTCCAGCGATTTTTTTTGGTCGATTTACCTATAAACATGTTCACCATAATAATTGTATGATCAACGGTTACCGAGTTATGGCCGAACACCATTTTTAATTGGGCACCCGGTACATTTGATTTTACTAGCCAATTAAAATACACCCGATATTAAACACAATATAAATTTATCTTAGATCTATTATTTAATATCTTTGAAACATTTAAAATTAACAATTTGCAAACTTATTTTTTCCAATAAAATTTAAACTTAAAAATATACAAAAAATTCACTACCAAAGCTTTTCCGCATACTGGAGCAACTGTTAACATCGGTATAAATTAACTTTATGAAAAATAAGGGTACAACTTTATTAACTTACCCCTAAATGTCAAGCTTTTGCCCATGGATAAGCTGATCAGAGCGCAGCAACCGCCACGGTCCGTTTTGGCTAAATGCTTTCGTATATATTTGAAATAAAGGTGTTCTAAGAAGAGCAGCAGAGCAGCCAGAAGAATTCCGGCCATGAGAAGAAGAAAAGCTGACAAGAACTGTTCTAAGGCCAAAGGATCTGAACTTTTGTGTTCCTAAAAAAGCACAAGAAAATAGTACAGGTAAAATAATACTTAGAGCAATTTAAAAATGTATAAAGATTTTGCAAGAAAACAATTTTCTAACATTTATTATAAAATACAGTTCTATAATTTTAATACCATCTTTACATTTTCATGGAAAAACATCTTCAATCAAAATTAGAATACTAAATTTACATAAGTAAATATTGGAAATAAAATATGTAAGAATAAATTATTATGTGATATGCTCAGCTATTACGATAATGTTATAATTATTAAGCATTTTTTTATAAAACATTCCCATACTATTACAAAACAAACAAATATTAGCATATTAGCAAAAACGGAGTTAACGTATCTCCACAAATAGTTCAATTACATTTATCAGAATGTGGCAGAAAAGCTTTTTTTCCTTGCCTGAGGAGGAGCTGCAGCACGAACACATTTAAAAAAATTGTGTATATGAGTCTTCTTTGCTTTCTCTTTTTATTCCTTATTTGACCAAAGCTTTTGGATAAAACGTTTCGGAATTAAAGCACCTTTCAGGATCTCCGAGTGAAAAGTCAATGATACTGATGTCTATTTCAGATCGGTCCAATATAGGCTTATATTCTTTATAGGCTTTTCTTTAATGAAACCAAAATCAGCAATAATGGTTACAGCACATTGCCCTTAAGAAATGCACTTAATAAAAAAGACACGACCTAACTAGTTAGTTGGTTGTTCATTCCGGCCTTCCCCCAACAAGAAGGGTCTAGGGACACCCCCTGAGAGTAGGGGTTGAAACGTTACTTTTAATTTAATAAACCTTCAAACAGTGCTTTGTGACCTTCAGAGAACGAAGGTGTGTTTAGATAATTTTATAATTAAGTGAATTAAAATACTTACAATGCTGAATATTAAGATTAAGATGCATTTTTTATAATGTTATCTACTTTTCAAGCAAATACATTAATAAATGATGATCCATAAAATAAATACAATATGTTCAAATACCAAAATTACACGAAATTTTTGCTTATTTTTGTATAGGTAGATTAGTGATTTTGCTGTGTGTGTGTAGTAAGATAACAAGAACAGGACTACACTGGAATCTGGCATTCTTGGTAATTTGGTGTTTTCTCTCATCTATAAAGATCATTAAATACGATGCACAATTTTCTTTATTTCGACCTTATTTCTTTGAATAATAGTTTTTTAGTTTTATTTTTGGTATTTTAATTTGTAACTTATTACAATTATTTATTATGGTTATACTATCACTATACTGGCTGTTATACCGCCTTCCTTGATAACTGGGGATTGGAGCTGTGAAAAAAAATTGTAAACTCTTCGGGTCTGGCAACAACAAAACAAAGTTTAGCGGTCGTCGTATTTTGCTTACTTAAGTTCCTCTGACATCTACACTAATTGTGTAAAGTATGTCATAAAAGAAATGTATTTATTAGTATGAAATACAACGAAAAGTTGACTATAATTTCTTACATAAATACAAAAATATAAAGGGAAACTGCAAGAAACTAAATTTAGAGGAAACGATTGAAGTAGCCATTGCAAAAAAATGGATTGATCTTGTACTATACGCATTTATGTTTCATTTTTTTGCCGACCACTACCTTACCATACTTTCTGAATCTTTTATAGCATTCGCTGTACACATTAGTGACCTGGAACAGCAAAATTATTATTTGTCGGTGAGTGCACCATTTATACATACAAATACCAAAAAAATAAGGGAAACCTAGAAATACCGAAAATTCAAGTGTCGAATAAAACCAAATATGGGAAATGCTTTAAAAAAGTCTAAACATTTTTTTGATCTATACCGGTGGAGAACTTGTTTTAACCTAACTTTCAGCAAAGCCAATATTCTGTGACTTGAACTGTCTCTAAAACTTCCATCAAAAATGTCTCATCTACTTTTCGCATATATAAACTTATACATACAGCTATTCGAATTTTTTTATATAACAAACGTGAAGTTATTAATTCTGCAAGAAATGTTTCTTTTAAAAGTATCAATTTTGTTAATATTTTTTAATCATTTTGCTAGATTATTGTAATAATTGTGTAATATACATTGTTTGCCAAAATTACTTTTCAATTTTATGGTGGTGAAACAATTAGTTTGTCTTGTATTATGGTCATGAATGTTATTATTTCTAATAAAATTTAAATTTGTGTTTTTTTATATTTTTAGCTGAAGAATAAATAAAAATACACAATTTAGTTTTATACATCATAGAAATGTTTAAAAGAGTTTTAGGCTTATATAGGTTAATGGTGGGATCCAGATATTTAATTAAAAAATCGGTAAATTTCCTTTACCCATAACTTCCCTCTTATGAATATTTCCTTTTATTAGGAATAGTGAAGTGTGAACCAATTTAGTTCAGAACATAATTATTTAGGAACACATATACTATATTTTCAAACATTTTTATTGGGAGCCATTTTGTTCCAATATATTGGATCTCTACCAATCTTTTACCAGTTTCTACCTATGCCACACTTGATTTTGGGCATAATTTAAACTGAATTCAAGAAGTAGTTTTTACATTGACACACACCGCAATTTTGTTAGGTTATGTTGAATTCGCACCAGTTTATCCTTATATAATATTTAATTTTTCTCCAAAATTTACAGTCGATTGAATAAGAAGATTGGTTTAATATGTTATTTGGCCGTCACTTTGTTCCGGCATCTTGAATTCGTAACACAACTTTACCAGCTTATTTCTGTATCACACTTAATGCTTGCACAAAATTTTAAATTAATCTAATAATTAGTTTTTTCAGACTGGTTTTAAATATTTTATTAGGTCGCCATTTTGTTTTGCTATCTTATATTCATACCAAAATGTTACCAGTTCATTCTTATGCATCAATTTTTTTTGCAAAATTGGGGGTAAATTGGATAATTAGTTTTTTCACTAATACATTTTTAACGTTTCACTAGGCCGTCATTTTGTTCCGGCATATTCGATTTTTACCAAAATATTACCAGGTCATCCCCATATGAGTCTTAATCTTTCACTAAAATTTGAAGTGAATCTGATGAGTAGTTTTGAAGCTATTTCGCGAACAGACAGACCGACGGAATTGAGAAAACATGAACATGTTTTTTGGCATCTAGGGACGCCAAAACGCGAAGATACGTTAAAACAGAGGGTACTTTTTTTCAAATTACAAACATTTTATTTGACCGCCATCTTAAATTAGTACCACACTTTTAATAGTTGATCTCTATACTACAATTAGTTATGGCACACAATTTGAAATCAGTTCATTAAGTAGTTTTTCAGGATAAATTTTTAAATATTTTATTACGCCGCCATTTTTTACGACATCTTGAATTCGTACCAATATTTCACCAGTTGATTCTTACATAATACTTGATTTTTGTGCAAAATTTGAGATAAATTGGATAAGCCCTTTCTCAGTAATAATTTTTTTAACATTTCACTACGCTGACATTTTGGATTTTTTACCAAAACCTTACCAGGTTATCCCCATATGACCCTTAATTTTTGACCAAAACTTGAAGTCAATCGGGTAAGTAGTTTTTTAGTTATGCCGCGAACAACCAGACTGACAGACCGACAGACAGACAGACCGACGGAATCGAGAAAACATGTTTTTCGTCATCATTCAGGGTCCCTATGAAAGGTAAAGATCTGAAAGAATCTTGGAAGGTGATTTTTCACGATTACAATACTTCCCTCTTATGAGGGAAGTAAAAACGATATAAAAATTATTAAACATGCTCAGCAAATTTTAATTTTTTGAAAAATGTTTTTTTTTATTGCCGTAGTTACTTAAGTTAAAACGCAAAATAAAGAAAAATATATCTCTATGCCCTAGTTCTTTAAATCAATAAATAATTTAACAGTCGTTTTACCATCCGTCGCTTTTTTAAAAGAGCGACACATTTTGCTGATAAATTGTCAAATTTCAGCTTCAGAGTATCAATTCATTAGCAGCTAATTTGTGTTCATTTCTCTACTAACCCTGGTTTGTGTGAAGTTTGAAAAAGCGCCTCTTAATTATTTTTAATTAATGCGTCGTCACTCGATGACAGTAGAGTATTCCATTCGTATTTATGCAACCAGAGCACTGTTACATACTAGAACGAAGTATACATACTCATTCTGCTAATGAATGCCAGATACAATTTTTTAAAAGGGCCCTGAGCGTTCCATGGCAGTGTCAGAATAAAAAGAAGAATAATTAAATATACTTCAATATTTAATTTGTGAGAATGTTTTATATTTTGAACTTAAACGCATGTATACTTAAATAATTTATTCTTGGATGCATTGGGTGCAAGTTATAATTCCGTAGTGATTATGCTGCCCCGGGCAAAAGGGAGGATTTGTGCCTTTTGCATAACGCGATAATATCTAGGAGCTGGTATTTTTTTGTAGAGATATTTTTATAAAAATTCAAATTTTATTAAGAAAAACAATCAATTTTAAATAAGTGTTTATTTTTAAATGTCTGTTACTATTACTTTGTTAATTATTAAAGAGTTAGAATAGAAGTAGAAATTATCATACGTATCAAAATATAGCTCGAATAAGAAAATAAGCATTTTAGTGTTAAAAAAAAAATGATATAAAAGCTTGAAAATGCTCAGCAAATTTAAATTTTTTGAAAAATTATTTTATTATTGTTGAAGTTACTTAAGTTTAAAACGTAAAGTAAAGAAAAATATAACTCTATGCCACGCTAACATTTTAGCTTGAACATCAACTATATTATCCAGTACCTTTAAATCAGTCATAATTTGTCACTGGACCTATGATTATAGAAAATAATAATTTAGAAGAGTACTGTTTGGGAAAAGGTCATTTTGAGTGCTTAAATTTGCTAATAGGAATAATTTAACAAAGCAAGTTCTTCGCTCTTTTACTTATCAATATTTGAATTTCAAAATATGGAGCAATGCGTCTTAAATGCGCTAAAGAGCAAAAAATGCGTAATTTAAACAATGGCCAGAAGTTTGTCTACAATTCGTTTGATTAAAATATTTTGGCAGTTATAAAATGAGATGTACTTGAGTGAAAGTAATTTTCTTAGAATGATAATTTTCGTACTTGTTTTTACAAACATGATAAATTATAAAGTAAACGTACTATTTACTTAGCACTAGTATTTTTGCAATTATACACTCCAATGTATTCATCATACGCTTAAAGCCTATCCAAAACGAACTTACTAGAGTAGAAAATATTAACAGCAATAACTTTATGAACAAAGAACTCAAAAGTACATAGCAGCAGCGTAATGTGAATAAGGATATACACGTTAAGCCGATTTCAGGAAACAGGATAGCTTACTGATGACCCGAGATCTATTTTTTCAGGACCTTAGGTGTGCTCTGTATTCTAATGGTTAATGGATTTGGGTTTTATTCTAGAACAGGTCGCTGATTACTGATAAACTAAGTTAGTTTTAGAACCTTACACTATGTCATTTTCTTAAACCTAATCTTCTATTTATGCAAGATATTGGAGATTGAAGCTGCCAATAGTCTGGATTTGTATAGCATAAAACATAAGTATATGGAATAATAAGGGAAAAAATTCAATGGGAGACATTGAAGCAAAACGACATTAGGAACGTTATTATCAGTACTCAAAGGAAATATCAATATAATATTCGCGTAGATGGTAACAATAAAAGCGCTAAAATAAAAAATGTTTCATATGGCTGAAAAAAATTATTAGTTATTAAATTATACGACAGTTTTACTGTTAAATGCATGTACTTTTGTGAAAAAGTAGGATACGGGTTTCATAGTATCTATCTTCTTCTATCATGTAGTAACATAAAATTGCATTGCTATTTTTGCGCTTCCCTTTATCTCCCTTATATTTTCTTCATTCCTATATTTTGGAGTTTCAGAATTATATTATAAACCATACAAATTATTTTTTTTACATCTTGCTTTATTATTGAATACTGCCAACCTCAAAATTTGCAGCTCCGGGCAATTTCCCGGCTTACACAATGGGCCCTGTTCCGTAACTATTTAAGAATAATATAAAGCACCTGTGTATCGTGTGTGTGTGTGTGGATTGTGCGTAGATTAGACATTCTAATTTGCTACGGACAAATTTTGCATTTAGATCGTAATAATCTTACAGTTAATAAATTAATGTTACTTTCTGGTCTACCTGCTTGCCGGGCTTGCATACTCCTGTCATCCAATATCTACGTAACCGTTCGAGATCACCATTTTCCCGAAAATCTAGCAATCTTTTGTTGAACATCTTTAGGTATTTAGAGTTTCTTGGGAAAGCTAAGCCGTAACCTGTCATTGCGTACCATGATCCAACCTGAAAGAATAATAATAGTTGTAATATTGTTAAATATAAGATAAATATTAGATCCAAGCGAAACATGCAAGGTTATTAAAAATTTTGATTCTCTACAGCGTTGCTTTCAATAAAATTGAAGGAATTTCTATTTAAACCAGCTACAGATTTTTACGATTTCACATGAGAAAATAGTGGCGGGATAGCCATTGAGTTTGAAATCTCACAATATGCAGCTAAGCAGAATATAATATTTTTTCAATATTGTGATAAGTCCCTACATGAAATCCCTAAATTCGGGAAGAATAGAATGAAAGGAGGGAATAAAATAACATTATAGTTTTCAATACCATCCAGACTTAAATCCGAAACTGAAGGATTCATACCGTCTTTGAAAAATGGCGTCATTAGCACTTAGTCGTCCCATATAATACTTAAAGAGGTTTTCGTATGGCTCCGAAATCGCTCACACATTTACTCTAGAAAGAATGCGATTTCGGCCTGCTCCCAACAGCACAGCCTGACCTTGCGAGTGCTATACTCTCACTCAAGACACTTAAAGTAGCGGCAAAATAGAGGAAATACACTTAACTTATTTACCAACTTGGCCAGCAATATCCGGGATAGTATGAAATCTTTCACGGCTGGAGTCAATTAAAAAACCATGATTCTTGGGTTTAGATTCCTGGTGATGCCCCGTGCAATTTCAGGCAAAACATTGGAAAGTAATTCTAATTTGAAAATGGTCTAAGCCCAGAACCATTATTTCCTAATCTCTAAGAAATACAGCCGATTAGGTGTTTCTCATTGCTCGATCTTTTGGAGGGAAAAGCCCACCGCTGCTCTCAAATTTGGCATTTATACTAGCCTATTAATAATAACAATAATATTATTAATAATAATATTAAGAGAGTTAAATCCGCATACCTAATTGATGTTGCCGTGCCAACAATTGCAACACGGAAACAGATATAAAAATTACCTCTTTACATTTTCAATTAGGTTGAAAGATTGAGCAGTCTTTAAAGCATATGAGTCAGCACGTCTGCGGCTAACGGTGCAAACTTGCATCGACGCCATTCAATAAGCTCTTCTAGGTACCCGCCCACATGATCGCATCGAATATGTTTGGACATACCAAGAAGGTTTGAGGCCTAGGAAAAATGCACCGTTACATTAAACCGTAGTTGCCTTTTTTTTTAATCACTCCATCCTTGTATCTTCCCCTGGGAGGTCATCCATGTACTAGCCTTGACTATCTTCTGAGATGACTGCCCTCGGGGCACATGTTCCTAGAGAGCGAAGCTGTCTTCCTGGTGGCTATACAGGATTAGGTGATTCCAACAAGGAAATACCCTTCGGGACACAAATGTCAGATCTGGGAAACTCTCCAATCTGTTACTGATGAGTGTTAAGTGTTTGCTTTAATAGATTACAAGGCTGGCTCGGTGATCTAGAATGGGAACAAACGACTGACGCATTACTCGTAATAGATCCGATATAATAATCTTGTTCATAAACTTTTCAGAAACACGATACTGATCGACGTAAAGATCGTAAAATACATAGACTTAGCATATCATATAAAATAGCTATGGGTCCGATATTATAGAAAGAATTCAATAGATTTCCAACCTTTTAATATTCGAGATATTTATGATAAGTAGATCGTCCCCGTTAAGGTTGTGTGAATATGACAATCACATAATAATAAAGTTTATTATTTACTGCAAATCAAATTTAGTACAAATAATTTTTAATTGTATTTATGGTAAACAAATACTTTTGTTTTCGACTTTTATGCGCAAGTCTGCATTTGATATATTATTGCGATCCTAGATTATTTCCGTTAAAAAAAGTATTTGCACGTTATTATTAATGATTTATGTTACTTTAGATTTTTTTTATCTATGAGTTGCCCAAGAAGGCCGAAGGCTACCTATTGTGGTTGCTTGAAGTAAAGACACGAAAAGATTATAGATGCAGGATTGAAAGACTTAAATTAGGAGAAGAGAGAAAGCGATTTCCTGGTAATGCGACACTCAGGGAATAAAGGCGCGAACAAAGTGGCAGATTAATTTAAATTATTTTCTCTCTTTGAAATTAACGGTCCTTGTGACTGATGCCTTAATTTTTACAGTAAATTATTACTCAAACGTTAATCAAAAAAATTTGCGAACCTTTAAAACATTTTCTTTAGCAGCACTATAATATATACATTGCTGAAATCGGTATAGGCATTTCAAAGTTCATGTTATTTTGGGAAAAAGTTTAAAGTGGAAGATTCCATCTTTTTTTTTGTCACATCGTATAAAATTTCTTCCTGCCGAAAACATTTTGGCGAAAGAAATAGTTTTATTAGAAATTAAAAAATAAAAATAAAATATTTATGCAAAAAATAATTTGTCAATTAGAATCAGTTTTTAAATCATGCCTGAAATTATTTAGTTGCTAACTATCCTAAATTGTATATTATACAGATACATTTTACGTTCAGCTTTCATAAACTGCTGATACAGCGGGGATATACCTACAGAGATTTCTTTTAATTAAACATGTTCAACGTTCACGCCGAGAACGCTACAATATTTACTTGCAAAAACAAATTATGCAGTTTATTAAAACTTACCTGCTGAGTTGTTGGCTGATTAAATGCGCAACACCAGCCTGCATAGATCAGCATATTTAACGCATTTTAAATAATTTCATATTTGAAATGCAATATTAATTAATACTATTCCACACTAAACCAACTAAATCTACTTTTACTGCTATCATTAGGTAACACCGGTGTTTTTCTTATAACTATGAAGTCTGCCACCGCGCGCCGATTGGGTATATGATTTATAATTTTTAACTTTGAAAAATGCACCAAAATACACTATAATATCCTTCTTTGACTAACATATATCAATTTTCCATATGTTTTAGGTTCATCTGTTTATGTTATGTTATTTTTATTATAATGTATTAACAATTTAAAAAAATGTGCCAGGTCGGGTTTATGCTTCCTCAGTTAAAGTAATGGTTTTAAGGACGTTGGAAAAATCAACCACTAGTTATATGAAAAGGCTATTTATTATATGAAAATCATCTAAACACTGTAGGGAGAAAAATACTAACAACAAAATATAAAATTAAACCGATTCAAGCTTTTTTTTCAAGTTTTCAAAAAATTTAAATACTGATTTGAAATTTTCCTATTGTTCCTATTAAAAATGGGCGAGTCGAAGTTTGGGAAGTATTTTTTTTAATTCTTAATTTTTTTGTCAAAAACAAAAGTCTATTGAACGTTCTCTGGATATCACGAAACATTCTTATAGGCCCTTCTTTTCAAAAAATTGTAAGCAAATTACGATTATCGTGTCTTAGAAAAAGACAATTTTTATTTTTTTTTTCATCGTTCGAAAAAAAAATAGTTTTTATGAAAAGTATAGGACAAAGGAGCATAAACTGCGTCTTAAGTTTGAAGCTAAATGTTTTACGAAACAAATTACTTGCGGGCAAGGAATATTTCTTTCGTTCGGTTATTTTGCCTAGGGACCAATATTAAATTTTATTATAAATTAGCCCTTGCAGTTTTTGGGTATTTCTGTCTAAAACTACATTGATAACTCGACATCCTGCCAACAAAGCGACCCTATCTGATAAAAACCAAAAAATTTACATTTTTTTGAATATTTGATATATTGTTACTTTCAACGTGAATATCTAATAGGCTATTTAGATTTTTAACAAAAACAAAACAAATTTGAAATGCTCAATTTTTAAGGGATAGTGACACATAAATATCGTATGCTTTGAAAGATCTGAGATAGATTTTACTGTCACATTATATCACACTATATTTTGATAAGCCGAACTTTTTAACATGATATGGATTCAAAAATTAATTATTTTTTAAACGGTTCGAGAATCAGTAAAAATAAATATCCACCGTAAAGTAGAATAAATTAGTCATATCCGGCACAGTATTTATAAGATTGTAACGTAAAGTTCTTGCTCCATTTTGTTTACCAAATGAACGAAATTAGAATATAAATAATGCTGGATATATAAACTTGAAGATGCTGTTGAGGCTGATGTTGCCGTTCTGAAGTTAAACATACGGGCTTTAATACAACCATGAACAAAGAAAATGCTCCTTACAATCACATATTAAACATGGGTATTGAAATTAAATTTAGTGGACGGAAGACAACCATTTAATCCGTTCTGGCTATACTTAGCGTCGATGTGATTGTTTGTGATAGTTTCTGTTTTCAGTTTATCATTATAAAAAAAAACACAAAAGAACTAGAACGTGTGCATTAGATGAGGATGTTTACAAGAAAAGGATCTCATTTCGGTCTACTTGGGGTATGTATGTACCTATGCTTATATGGTTTCGAGAAATATTTTTTTAACTATACGGAAGTTCTCGCTTTTAAGTAATAATGAAGGATTTTTAACTGTTCCAATATATTCGTTACACGGGATGTAAAAGTATTTCGCTCTGAAGGAGTTTTATTTTTATTTTTACAAGCTTGTGTAAGTTTCTATTATACAGATGCAAATTGTTATTTTACGCGTTTTTATGCTAGTACAGACAGATATATATTCTTGAGGATTTACTAAGGCTCTGGTAATGTGTTTAATATATGGGGTGTAGTAGCATTTAATACAAATTTCTTTTGTGATTGCATTTATAATGTTAATCGAAGGCAGTAGATATATAGAGAACATTTAAAAATTATGATTTGAAAGCAGTAACTTTTTTCCTAGTGTACCGGTTTTAAGTTTAATGCATCGATTTAGGAATTTTGAGTAATAAGTAGGCGAAAAAGGGTGGTCAAATAAGCGTGCAAGGTAATATATATGAGAAACCACTCGTTGTAGAGAATTGCGGTAAATTTTTTTATAACTAAAGTGAGCAAAAGAAAATTTTGGAAATTATTTTCAGGTTTCTAAGATGACCACTCGGGGGCGTAACCGACTTCTTGATTTTAAAAAAGTAGCGTTTCTCGGATCTATTAGTATTACTTTTTTTTCATGAAAAAAATAGATTTATACTTTAAAGGTTTATATAAAATCAACTTTTATACAATCATACGCATTTTTCACATTAAATATATAAGGTAATAAAGATTTACTCTGACTTATGTGAATATATGTGATTTCAAAAATATGAGTTGGTATACATTTTGTAGCACAAAAAGGAAAGGAAAATGAGGTTCGTCCACAAAAAACTTAATAAAACCTTTATTTCTCCATTAAATTATGATAATAATAAACGTCTTTTTATTTCGAAAAAATATAAAAATCAATACAATAGTTATATTAGGTACAATTAATTTTACATAATTGTAGATTATAAATTATAACTATTTTCCCTTATATAAGTCAGCTAAGGCAAGGCGCAGTCGAGCCATAGCTACTCTACTAAATCTTGCCCCACTTAAAAAAAAACAATAAATTATAAAATAAATATTCTAAATTAAAGAAAATACACTGCAATTAAGTAATACAGGAGAAAAAATATCAAAATATTATATTAAGCCATATCAACAAAAACATGTAAGTAAGTAATAAAGTAAAAAAATAACAATAGAGTAAACAAAAAGATAATAATATAATTAAATTTTGTGAATTTTGAAGACTAAGTAAATGTTTTTTATAATGAAATTTAAACTTATGCTCATTAAGTAAAGTATACCTTACTGGTAATGTATTATAAAATCGGATAACATTAAAAGTAAAACTTCGTTGAAACATAGCACGGCGATGATGTGGCATAGTAATTACGTTGGTTGATCTTAAATTACGCGAATGTATGTTTATCCTAAATACAAATTTGTTTATGATAGATGCAGGCAAGAGTGGATTATTCAAGACCTTAATGAAGAAGACGCCCAAATACAAAGCTCTACGATTTAACCAGTTAAGATCGTTGAGAGTATGTGAAATGTGATCAAGGCTAAAGATGAGTCTGGAACAAGTGTTTTGTACTTTCTGAATATGATATTTGTCAGCATAATCCAAGGAAGGTCCATCAATAAAGTCACAATAATTAAAATTAGAAAGAACGAGAGACTCGCACAGCATTTTACGCAAAGAGAAATCAAGAATATGTCGACTATTAAAAAATATTTTAAGCGATGAGTAGGACTTTTGAATCAATTTTTTCCCTAAATCTCAGCTCAGTGTCCAATATTATCCCCAAATTCTTGGCAGACCTTACTACCGGGAATTTAGCACCATCCAACATAACATTAATATTATCTGTTAGAAAAGCTACTCGATTTTTTGTACCAAAAACCATGTCACATGATTTTGAGGGATTTAGCTGTAAGTTATGTTTGGCTGAAAGTTGTTTTAATGTATCCAGATCATCATTAATTAAATTTGATGCAATTAGATGGTCCTGTTGATTGAAATGGTAATATGTGTGTGTGTGTGTCATCCGCGTAAGCTTTAATTTTACAATGATTCAGGGATTTTAAGATATCAGCTGTGCATATTATGAAGCATAAAGGGCCGAGAATCGATCCCTGTGGTACACCTGATCTTATTAGAACCTGATCGGAACATAGCTGATTTTTTTAAAGCGATTAGAGAAATAAGACTGTACAAGATCAAGAGATGGTTTCAAAAATCCGTGGTATTTTAATTTCGCTAACAGAAGATCATGATTTATCGTGTCAAAAGCCTTGGTAAAATCCAATAGAACTATAATACTACTAATTCCTTTGATAATGGCCGCCATTATATCACCCGTTATATCTAATAAAGCAACTGACGTACTATAATGTTTTCTAAAACCGCCCTGACCATCCGGTATTATACTATTAGTTATACAATAGTTAAATAATTGATCATACAAAACTTTTTCAAAGATTTTAGAAAGGATTGGCAAAATACTTATAATTCTAAGATCATTAAAACTTGAAGGATTACTAATTTTTGGTAGAGGATTGCCAATGGAAATCTTCCACTGATCAGGAAAATGATTAGACTCTATGCAGCAATTGATTATGTGAGTAATATATATGTCAATACCAGGACTGCAATATTTTAACATGGTGGAAGAAATCTCATCCATCCCAGGCGCATTAGTACGAATGGAATGAATAATTTTATGAATCTCCTCAACTTCAACCAATTTAAAAAAAAATATACAGTATTATTAATAAGCAATCCAAATTGTTTTATATTGCTCTAAAAACTTCCTGGTTCTGGTAATATTACTTTTTTTTGCTGCCCACTGGTAAGGATCTGTACTAGTCATGATAGTTACTATTTTTGTGTATTCTTCGTAATAGAAAAAAATGTTTTTATACAATGAGAAAATGTTTTGAGGGATTTAAGCTAGCCTGCCTTTAACATAGACCCTTAGAACATTATATTGTTGCTAACTGTAATTATACTTAAAGAAGATATAGCCGGATTTATTTCTCTCGTAACGTATAAACTTTAATCTTAAGCTATGAAGAATAAAAATATCAACATTCATGAAGATTTATAATTAGCTACCAAAATAGGCTGATGAGAAATTTTTCTGCACCCTGTCCCATGCACTATATTTCAAGGCAATATATTTAAGCAATATAAAAAAGTAATAAAAACATTTTTTGCTAGGGGTTGTTCCGGAATCTGGCAACCCTATGTCCGCTTCTGATATATGAATACTTACCGTCAGTAATCTACAGTCTTCATCTTGTGATGTCAAGTAATCCAAAACAGTACCATCATAAATAAATGCATCCATTTCCGCCGACAGCACCGCAGCAACTCCCTCCAGTACTGTTGTTTTGTTGAACTGACGCATATAGGCATGCATATCTTTAAAGTATTTCGCTAAAGTGGAGTCCGTGTGGGACCATGGAATAGTGCCAAACTTAATTGAAGGTTTGTGGGAGTAAGGACGACATAGTCGATTATCATCCACCCCTGAAACAAAAATGGAACAATATTATTTTTATTAGTATGTCATGTTGAGTAAGGCCTCGATAAGGACTGATAACCAATTAATTTTCTTGTTGTTTAAGTAGTCGATTAAGACACTTCTCTCATTAGTTTTGTTAAGCAAATTTTTTTAGCAATATGGAAGAGAAATGATTAGACTTTAACAAATTATGGTCATGAATTAACATTACTGCTTGGATGAAAAACAGACAAATTTTCATATTAGGATGTAGAAAGAAAGGCATATTATCTATGGTACAAGAAATATTCATTAACACATTATTAGAACTAAAAAAATTACACACACTGACAAATAGTATTATATTTACGTTAGACATAGGGCGTTTTCAAAAGAAATCACACAAGCTTGAAGGCTTTTATAGGTACATGTCCTTTCAAACAGCCTGATGGCATATACTTATTTTTTGAAAACGCACCACTATATGAGAATAGGTTTAAATAAAAAAAATAAATTTCTAAAATTCTTGTCTTTATCATTTTTATTTGTACAACTGTAGTGTAGTATTACTCAAAAGATAAATGCGGGCCGCCAAAATAATTGCAGTGATTTATAAATCACATAAACTCAAGGTTTATTAAAATATGATTACATTATATTATTCTATGAATATTATACAAAACATAACTCGCATAACTGGGACTAGTGAGACGTGTGGGCCAGTGTTTTTTGACACATTTTATGAATGCTAGGCTTTATTGAAAAAATTCTCCATTCTAAGATCATGGTTAATAAAACTATTGCGATATTTTGAATTGCAGTGACAGCCGCTCGAAAAGGCGAAGGTGTTAGAGTATTCTTTTTTTAATTTAATTTTTATATAGGTCAAATTTTAAGCTTGGTTTTAGAAAAAAAATATATACTATGAATTAATAGTAAACTCAGTGATACGTTTAAAAAATCCGTAAATTCGCCTTTATCTAGAACTTCCTTCTTATAGATTTCCACTACGTACAAATAACGCGATTTGTATATGCATATACTTATTTCGTAATAACTTTAAAGAAATCCTATAAACTGTAATTTATATACAATTTTTAAGTTGATTTCAAACATATAGTAACACAGTGAACAGACAACATAATAAGTTACGGTGATTTTAATTATTATTAATACTGTTAGGAACATTTTATATTTATATTAATTTTTTTACGCATACGACAAAGACTTTTTTATAAAATCGAAAGAAAAACAACGGAACACCTACTGATAATATTAAACTTCTGATATCTAATCGAAGTCAGTCGAATTTTAGCTTTTGAATATGAAGGGTACAGGGAAAAAGCCAACACAGCCAAAATGTATAATTCTCAGGAGAAAGAAAACAAAATTTAAAACGATAGTAATACGACGCATTTTTAGCTATTTCGGCGACATATTTTTTTATATTTAGTTCTATATGTTCTCTTTTTTATTAACTAGAGTAAGGTTATGGTTGTATTTTTATTTTGTAGTTAGTTATTTTTTATTTAAACAAAAAGTGGACTAAGTTGGTTTTTCTCCTGTACAGGAAAAAACAATAATTTTTTGCATTTCTTTATTTCGCTATTATAGGTATTTCTACATAAATGAATAATACAAGCTGTAAACTACTAGCTACTAAATAAAATAACCTGATTTCTAAAAATCGCTTTGTTCATCACGCACATCTTCTGGCTCTGATGGTAACTCGGGCTGGTCAGCGGAAAGAAGTTGGCTGTAATACTCTTTAGATCCCTCTTCTTCACAGAATTTCATTAAAACCTTTAGATCAGCACATTTTTCTTTGGGCAGAGGAATAAGCTTATGGTAGAGCTGGTCGGGTCCTTGAAGATCTGGTGCGCTTGAATTTCTTTTCTGATTCTTCCGTTGATCTTTTATTAATGATGACGTGAAAGTTCCGTTATATGTTTCCCTATGGTCAACGGTTTTGTGTTTTGATTAGAAGAACATTAACTGTTTTAGTTGCCTAATAGGAAAAGGGAACTTTTTCTTGTACAACTTAGAGGACAAAAAATTACCTCAACCTTTAAATACACAACAAACGGATACGGCTTGGTTCGGGCGGCTTCTATAACTTTCTCCATCCATCTGGGGTTTCAGCCATTCCACTTTTGGGGATCAAGCCCATGTTTTTGTCGGGCTCCATGAAGGAATGGCCGCGCACTGGGTAACTAATTGTCACAGAGTCAAATCTTTTTAGATGAGCAGTTACGTAGTGGAAGAACTGAATGATGGTGTGGTTTTTGTTTTGTCCTCCACACGAATCGGCGAAGACATAAAGTTTCTTAACAGCATGATCTAAATGGGTGTTGAAGAAATGATATAATATTGAGGCAATATCATCTGACCCCTTCTTTGCGATGGTTTGGTTGTAGGTATACATTATTGAAGCACCACTTGATAAAATATGCACATTGAAAATATAGAATGACAGCTGTCTTCTAAAGTACACGTCAGCAGAAGTTATATTAGGAGTAGGGAGATTTTTTCCAAAATTTATAGCGATAGCCTCTACAGTTGATGATTTTCTTCCTCTTCACTTTTGGGGATCAAGCCCATGTTTTTGTCGGGCTCCATGAAGGAATGGCCGCGCACTGGGTAACTAATTGTCACAGTGTCGAATCTTTTTAGATGAGCAGTTACGTAGTAGAAGAACTGAATGATGGTGTGGTTTTTGTTTTGTCCTCCACACGAATCGGCGAAGACATAAAGTTTCTTAACAGCATGATCTAAATGGGTGTTGAAGAAATGATATAATATTGAGGCAATATCATCTGACCCCTTCTTTGCGACGGTTTGGTTATAGGTATACATTATTGAAGCACCACTTAATAAAATATGCACATTGAAAATATAGAATGACAGCTGTCTTCTAAAGTACACGTCAGCAGAAGTTATATTCGGAGTAGGGAGATTTTTTCCAAAATCTATAGCGATAGCCTCTACAGTTGATGATTTTCTAGCTTCAGTTTTTGCACGCCTTTTCAATTCGTAGAACCAGTCTGCCCTCTTCAAATGAAGTGTCTTCTCAGTTTCTAGCTTCCTAACATCCTCTTCTAACTTTACTTTTTTTTTCCTATGCAGCTCAGTAATTTTAGCTTTCTGCTCATCACACCAACAGCACGTTTCGGTTTGCAGGTAGCCAAAAGCGATGTTGAACTGTGACACAAAGATTTGCCTGAATGTTTCATAGCACATCTCAATATGGCGATGTTTTGCCAAGAATAGTTCAAGAAGCTTTTTAACAGTCATGTCTTCGGGGAGACAAATTCTGTTAGAGTACTTTAAGCTGTAGTGTGTTTTACGTCCCTTTAAGGAGCCGAAAAACTGTAATAACAATTCACGGGTTTGTTGGGAGAGCTTATGAGGTCTATTGGTATCCTTTCCCCTTCCATCAATTGGCGCATTGCCAGTGGTTCTTAAAGATGTTTTGATTGTATGTAACCTAAAGGCTTTAATTTCAAAAAGTGACTGAAACGCTTTAAAACATACATTGCATTGCCATCTCTAATAACTCCTATTTTGTAGCTTTAGGAGCTTTCATTTAATCTAACATAGTCTTCATCTTGCCTTGGCCTTCGCCGGAACACAGGTCTTAATGAAATAATGCGAGATAAATAACTATTTTGGGCATCATTACCATTCTCGCGTCCAATGTTATTAAACTGTCTTATTAAGTCTCTTTGTTCACTGACCGAAATATTCTGGAAACACTTATAACGTTTACATTCGCAGTCTTTTCCGATTTCAAACGTCGAGGCCCGTAGCTCTAAGGCGGCCATATTTTTTGCGATTTTCTTGATTAAAACACATATTTTCGTCACTGTCAGACATCTTAAACAAGAAGAGTACTTTTAAGAAATAATCTTATAATCAAAGAACACTTTCTAAACTTGCATTCACTCTAAAAGTGCCGAAACAATAAATAAACACAGCTAGAGTGGGCCGAGTGGGAGAAACAACGCATTTTAATATTTTATGGACTATGTTGGTTATTCCCATGTTTCAGGTGGATTGTGTTGGTTTTTACCCTGCAGTATACATATATAATCTTGAATATCTTTGTACTCGGTCTGTTGCTCCCCTTGATGATTTGCCATAATAAAATACAGGGTGAAAAGAATGTATTGAAATTATAATCGCGTTTTCTTCATTTTTGGACTCTGCTAATTTTTCCTCTGTACCCTTCATATCTTTTAATGTATGTGATGTTTCTAAACTAAATGTCGTATACTATGATGCCGGAGATTACCTTATTAAGAGAGTTAAAAATTAAATTAAATGTATAATTTTTTTTTAATTAAATTTATTATATATTATTTAATTATTTAAAAATTTGTATATTTATATATATATATATATATATATATAATATATATATATATAATATATATATATATATATATATATATATATATATATATATATATATATATATATATATATATATATATATATATATATATATATATATATATATATAGTTGCTCTTATAAAAGATAGAGACGGACTATGGAGTGCTCTACCCCATATATTCGAATCACGTGGCATATTGTTCTTGTCGCCTCTCTTGTACATACAATCGCTGCCTAATCTAAAATTGGCTAAATTCCTTTCGTTTTACAGAATTTGTTATTATCCCTATGTATATGTTTTGTGTGAGGAAAATTCATTTGCAAGCTGTCGACTTTTGGACTCTCTATCTCTTTCTTATTGAATAAAATGGGAATAAAAGCGCAAGATTTTATAAAACTTTATTTTTTAAATGAATTACGACTGAATAGTATACAATCATCCATTATACTATAGAATATACACCACCTGGCACCATTTGGCTTAAAAAAACAGCTAAACTTAAATATAATGTAAAGAAAGTGAATTTGAAAATTTCATTTTACACTATGAGGATGAAATGTGTTTTTTTTATATTTTTTTACAATGTCTTCTTAACGAAAAGAGTTTTTAACACGATTCATTCGTCAGTGGCTTTTGAAAATTATTTTCCAAAAGCTAATTTCTGGATTTTTTTGAAATTTCAAAAAGGGGTGGAATGTATATGTCCATTTTTCAACTGAATGTAGTATTACCACGTCTGTAGGTAAAGAGGTTTAATTAAAAAATATATATATATATATATATATATATATATATATATATATATATATATATATATATATATATATATATATATCGGCTGCTGCTGAAACAAAAAAAAATCGCCTTGAATTTTAAATAGTTAAGTATGTAGATTTACACTGAAAATCATTTTCTACGCTGTAAATCTAATTACCTGCACGTCAAGCATGAATACAGAACACTAATAAATTGCACCAATCTCTGTAAAATGTACAGGTGTTAACTTCCCACGGAAATGTAACTAACTAAAACCACAACTTTGGTAAATTTTCAGCACACTCGAAATCTTTAATGACTAGTTTACCGGCATAAGTGCACCTTTAGCCAAAAAAAAACACAAGTTAACTAAAATTTGAGCCCAAGTTTTTTTTTATGTAAATAAACCCGTTTAATGTCAAAAGTGAAAGTGATAACACACTTTTAGAAGATCTTGGCAAGGGCCGTGTCATTCCAGTTACATAGTATAAAGTTCACTGTCAATATATGACTCAAATTGAAAAACGTTTTTTTCTGAAAAGTTTGACCGATAAGGATTACCGACTGACTATTGTGCCTGGTATTCTAGATTCCACTTCTATTTATGGTTAACTAACTTCTATTAAATTATCAGACTCGCAGCGGAAAATATTTTGCCATTCAATAAGTGTTTGTTACACGTCATTATTACACCTATTTAACCTAAATCTCGAATAATAAACGAACAGCGATGAGTAATTTTACGTATAATTTTTTCGGCTAAAAACCAGATTTATTGACGCTGCAACTGAACTTCGCCAATGATAGTGTGGATTTACCTTTTGGATAACCCATATTCCATAAATTTAGAATATCAGACGCGCTTGCAACTGTTTCCATCCGCCACTACAGCATCGACTGGAGATAGAGCGTACAAATCTAGGAGCGGTATGAGAATGTCATAACTAACTATCAGTATCAGTTTATCAGAAGCTCAGAGAAGAATACAGAATCTTGGTCGTGGGCACCAGAATTATTATAATTTATCACGTATTTCAATTACAGACAGTAATGTGGTTTTAATGCGTTGCTCGTAGTCGGTGCATAATCTTACTTCAAGTTGTGCATTTCTTAGATCCAAATTGTATTAAAATAAGAATAGGTTACTTTCTTTCAAAATGTGAAAACATTTTTTAACTTGGTGTGTATTCTAAACAAACGAGAGAGAGGAAATTACACTTGATGGGATCCAAATTTTAAATTTATGTTTCAATTAAGAAATATCTTAAAAAAATATTAATTTATTCACACACCACGTGCAAAGTATTAACACTTAAGATACTTTAGTAAATTAAAAGAAAAACCAGGATATTGGAAAGTATGCAAATCCCTCTTTGAGCGAAAGAGCAGTTTGATTTGCATACGTTAACACGCTTGCTGTATTGATGTACCTAATCCGTGCCAATGTGGGTCTGCAGAGATTAATGTAAAATCGATTTTACTGGAAGTTCAGTCACTCCAAATTCATATAGCACAGATTCCATTACTAACTAAGTAATTTAAGAAAATTTTCAAAAAATATTGCGTACAATATTCTAATACAAATTTTTGAGCTACAAATATAGCATTTCTTTACAGGTTTGTAAAAAAAAACACATGTTATTCGACCAAGGTAAATCAATAAACTCTACATTACTTAACTGGAACGACTGCAAGATATGAGCCAGATACATTTTTATGCAACCCGCCGTCTTGTGGGCTCTCCATGTCTTTCTATCTTATTGGTTCAAATGGGAATAAAGTCACAAGATTGTATAAAACTTTTTTAAATTAATTACGATTAAACATTCTAAAAGATCCATTATACTATAGATTATATATCGTTTTAAAATGTGATTTAAAAAACAGCTCTTTCTATATTATTTCAAGTAATTTGGAAGTAGATAATACCGCAATAATCAATAACAATAATCTAATAAATATAATAACATTTTTCTTTTTTAACTAAATGTAAGGCTTACATGCATATGGGAATATATGAATAAAATATAATGAAGATAAAGTAAATTTGAAATTTTCATTTTACACTAGGGGCTGCAAAATGTTTTTCTTTTTTCATCTTTAAAGATAATCAGTTTTTCAAACAGTTCCAATCGTCAATGACCTTTAAAAATTATTTTCTAATAACTAATTCTTGGATGCTTGTGAAATTCCACCCTTAAGGGGGTAAAAAGGGGTACAAATCAAAATCGGTCATGTAAGAGCTGCTGGCGAAACAAAAAAAATCGCCTTGAGTTTTAAATAGGTAGGTATATATATTTTACACTGGCTGTCGTTTCCTACGCTGAAAATTTAATTACCTGCATGTAAAGCATTAACACATAACACTAATCAATTCCCTTCCTACGGAAATGAAATTAACTAAAACCACAGCATTGCTAAATTTTTGAGCACATTCGAAATTTTTAATGACTTTTTAACCGGCACAATTGCCCTTTTAGCCAGGAATCAAATGAAACTACCCAAAATTTAATTTTATTTTTTTTTATGTAAATACATATACATTTTTGTAATATTTTGGCAATGGTTAGTTCCAGTTACGTTCATTGGGGGTAAATAGTTGCTTGAGCCAAAGTTTACTGAATAATTTATTCAGTAAACTGGTTGAGGCAATAGTGGAGCTCTACAAGAACGTATCGGGCTAGTCGAATGGTAGAGTAGACAGCAAAATAGTTTGCCCACATGAACTGAAATTGGCTTGTATAAATATATATACTTTTTTTGTACCTCTGCAAGCCGAGGCTGCATGAGGCAGCATAGTTTATTACTTGAGGTACTGCTCATCGCGTGTCCTCAGTGCGATTCAACCGTTGTCGGTCCTTCAGAGAAAATCTCTGATTACTGTGTGCATATCCAATTTATATTAGAGAGTATTTGCCAAACTAAATATATGGTTATATCAAAAGTACAATCAATAGCAGTTAGGATCAATCAGTGAAACACGGAATTGAATGTGCACGTTCTGCATTCAAGAAACTTACAAGTATTTTGTGAAACCACGATCTGAACTTGTCTCTTAAAGTTCAACTTCTGCATTGTTATGTATTCTCGCCTTTTCTTTATAGAGTGGAACCTTGAACACTTACAGAAGGTTTGATAAAAAAGTTGGAGGTATTCAAGAATGTGGAAAATAAGCTGGATGGACTGAGTAAGGAACGAAGACGTATTGCGGAGAATAAAACTTGAAAAAACTGTAATAAAAATAATTAAAATAAGAAAGCTTAAATACTTGGGCCTGTAAGACATCCTGAAAAATACGACATCTCTGGTCAACTAAACAGTTTAAAAGTGCTTTGCGTTGTTTTTAAGATTATGCAAAATAAAATAAAATGGCAAGTTAACTCAGCCAATTGGAACTTTTTATTACTTTATAGAATGTCATATTTCCTGTTGTCAATGTATCATCTGCATCTAAACATACTAAAATGTATTAAAAACAGCCAAAAATAAGACCTTTACATATCTAAATAATGTACGTAAAATACATTGGTATTTCTTCGGTGTTAAAATAAATAAAAATTAACGAAGGGAAAAAATACACATAAAAGGAGTTAATGCTTTTGAGCATCCGACGCTGTTCGGGGAATTGAGATGAAATATATATTGAAAACGACTTAAAATATTGAAGCTTTAGCAATTCGAGATTCTCTAGGCTTTGAAAAGGCAAAGGAGACGTTTTATATATTTGTCACAAAGGGTTTCTTGGGTATTGTGGCTATAAACGTGAGACGAGCTTTAAATAAAACGTGTCATTTTTGGATGTATTTTTAACAGCTTTGTGAAACGTATAATACTCAAATACCTTGTTTATTGTCAGTTTACGACGCTTCGCTTTTTTGAACAGAATAAGGTGTTATAAGACAAGTATCTTACATTGTAATTAGATCTCTGCTCTCTCCAAAGTGTCATCTTTTTTAGAGTTTTTGATATTTTGCACAACTGATAAAAGGAAAACTGGAGTTTTTCAATTTGTTTGATATGTAACCTAGATAAAGAATTGAAAATTTTCCTTTACCCGGAATTTCCTCCGTTATGAATATTTTCTTTTATTAGTAGTGAAGCATTCAAAAATGTTTTCCTTATACTGAATTTTTCATTTGCGACATCCTATGTACAGTTTTTATAAACTGTCCTTAATACTGGGGCAAATCTAACGTAACTTACTTAACTTGTTTTTTTCTTTATACCAATTTGTATATTAGTATATACATGAAACATAAAACAGGACTCTTATAATATATACATATATATATATATATATATATATATATATATATATATATATATATATATATTATTTGGACTGAATTTGCAACTACACAAAAATTAAAACATTCGTGATACTTACTAAATTTTTTTGTACATTTCAAAATGCATCTTATAGATACCTACTCAAATTCACAAAGAAAAAGTTTAACACAGTCTTGAAAATCTACGTCTATTCCATAAAAACTCAGTTTCGTGGATAATTTTCACGACAGTTGTTAAATATTACTAAATACGAGAATGTTTAGTATAACTAAAATAAGAGTTACATCCCGATCATCACTGCCTAAACAGATGTACTAACTTGTTGTATAACTACCTCCCAGACGTGTCACGGTAAAAAAATTGCCCAATAAAGGCAAAGTTAACTTGTTTTTAGGGCTCTGTTTTAGTAACATGTCCAATATGAGGACGTTCGGAAAAAAATAGTTTTATATATCTTAAGATAATAACAATTTAGTGCACAGATAATAAATTATTTGGTAATAATTTTATATTCCTATAAATTGTAACTAATTTAATTTTTTTTAGTTTTTAATTTATTTTATTATTGTCATATTTTTTTTATTTTTCATAAGAATTTTTACGCAGTATATAAACAAAGATTGTGCTTTATTATATTCCTCCATAAAAAGTAGGTTCTATTCCAGGAAATGAAATTTTACCGAACATTTAAACATTTCGTTGGGCCACCATTTTTTTTGCCATTTGCACTAGGAATTTGTCAGTTTCTCTCCTGTTTAAGACTTGATTTGATGCTAATAATATATGCATATAATACATGCAAGTCTCTGGAATTATTAGTGATATTGCCGGTTTCGATACTTTAAAAAGATACAATATGCTATAATAAGTCACCGGTTGCCAAAAATCTTGCCAAAATGTGTGTATTGCCGGTCTAACAATTTGAATCAAATTTTCGAAATCGACGTTAGACATAAAAAGTTCTTTAAACTTGGTCGCATTTCTTATTTCGGTATTATCCTTTCTCAAATCATTTTATAATTTCTAAACGCCAATTCTCGCTCGGTTCGAACTTTTTAGTAGGCCTCGAGTACCACATTCAGAAAAAAAAAATAAAACCGATCTCAAAATTTTAGTTTGTCAAATATAGCCGAAAATTTGGTTTTTAGCCTATAATTGTCAAAAGGAACACTACACCCTCAATCTCTAAATGTCTTCGTATGAACGTCACCCCCGTCTAGATTAGTATGTGGACTTCAGGCAACAACTTGAAAATGAAAACAATGGCATCTGTTATTCTTTTGTTGACTTTTTATTTTCTACAATGTGGACGAAAGTTGAAAGTAATGACAATTTTTAATAATAAATATCTTAACAGAAATCCAATAACTAAATCTACCGTTAGTAAAATTAACAAAAAATCTCTTGAAACTGGAAAGGTAAAAGATGCTGTACGTTCTGGCAGACCGGAAAGCACAATAATTCCTCATCTTGCTACCAAAATACTAGCAAGAGAAAACAGCTTCTCAACCCTAAAAGTAGGTTGTAAAAAACAACGGAAACAATATATTAAAAAAAGAAATACCTAACTCAACAAACAATAAATTAATGAAACTGAGTAAGGTATTTAAAATGTTGTCCATTTACTTCCTGAAAGTAGGCCAAATACTATGGAAGAACATTTAAAAGAATGCCAGCCTCCTCGATTCGTCTACATTCAATTTCTATTCGCTCCTTTAAATCCTCGAGGTCATTGGGCTTAGTTTTATACACTATATTTTTAAAGTGCCAAAAAGTAGTCGAGGGGCGTCAAGTCCGAAGACCGTCCAATCCATCTTTCAAAAAAAAAACATTGTGTGTAGTAAGGAACTTAACTTACGGTTATTCGGAAATTTCAAATAGCAATAGCTGGGACAATTTCGGTCCTTAAAAGATTTAAATATCTTTCTCCAGTTAATGTGTCTTCCGTAAACAAGGAACCGATACTGTTCGATATATTGATAACTATGGATTGTTATCAATAATTCTTACTTAACTATCATTGCTCAATTTTTTTTCGGACCGCCACGTTTATGTTTTGGGTCGCATCTAAGCCCTTCCGGCGAAAATTTATTATTATACACATCAGTGTTACCTTGTATAATAGACAAATACGTAAAATAAGCAAATAGAAGTAGTTTACTAATTTAAAATAATGAAAATAAAATCGATATGAGTCAGCAGAGCTGAAATAGTTACTCAAAAAATGTATCTAGATACAAGATACTTTTTTAAAACTATAGATACTTTCAAAAAGACACATTTAATCAAAAACTAAGTTCCTCTTAACTGTCAGTTACTTTTCAAAAGTTACTAGTTACTTGAAAATGATACTTTGTTTTTTGGATTCAACATAGGTAATATAGGTGTGATAATTTAAGAACAGAGTACTTACCAAGACATCAAAAATCTATTAAGGAAAAGAAATTATCAACAAAATATACGGCTAAAGGTGCTACTTTAATATATTAAAATACACGTAACAAAAATAAACATTAAAACTCGTAAAAGTAATGCAAACGCATACGAGAAAAACTAATTTAAACTAAATTTTATATTACATTTAGGCAATGGATCAAAAAATCATGTGAAAGACGGAAAAATTTGAACACTATTTTATGTGGTCACGAAAAAACATATTAACATGCTTCCACCCCCGATGAAAGCACGACCCTCTAGATATACAAATTAGGTGGTCCAAGAAGTTGATTTTTGTGCAATAACTCGTTCTCTCTTTGTCACACGATAAATATGACAAAATAAAAAGTTTTTGTATAGAATTGTATGAGCTTTTATTTTGTATCCCACCATATTTATCATGTGACAAAGAGAAAACGAATTATTGAACAAAATTCAACTAGTATATTTAAGGGGTCGCGCTTTCATCACAAATGGTAGAATTTTTAAAATATTTTTTGTGACCCCCAAATCTAATTATTCAAATACTATTAACATCTAAAATATTAACATTTAATTATGTTGCCATTTAAACGATTTATTTTTTTTAAATTAGTATCATCAATCATCACTTTTTTGTTAATTACGGTCACACAAATGAAAACAAGTGAAAGTATTTTTTGTATAACATTAGCAGTATTGTGCAAATGAAACAAAATTTAACTAAAAGCTACATCGTGCATATTTTTGCTTTAACTTATAAATTATCACAAAAACTTAAATTTTTCTTAAATGTATTCACTATTCTGTAGCGAGTTCTAGTCATTTTTGAGATGTTTATTTTTACTTCCTTCGTAAAAGGAAAGTTTTGTAAAAATCACCCCCAGGAGATTTTTTCAGATCCCTACTCCTAATTTGGGCAAAAATTAAGTGTCATATGAGGATGACACGCTAAGATTTTGGGAAAAATCCAATGTGGCGAAACAAAATGGCGGTCTAGTAAAATGTTAAAAAAATTGTAATAAAAAACTGCTTATCCTGTGTATGTTATGTAAGAATCTACTGGTAAAATTTTTGTATGAACCCAACATGTCGAAACAAAATGGTGGCCAAATAAAATGCTTCAAAAATTAAATGTTATATAGGTATAAATTGGTACAAATTCAACATAACGGAACAAAATGGCGGTGTGTGTCAATACTTAATCAGTTTGGCATAGGTAGAAACTGATAAAATATTGGTAGGAAACCAATATAGTGAAATAAAATGGCGCCCAATAAAAATTATTGAGAAGACAGTATATTTGTTTTTCTAAATGACTATTTACTAAACTAAATTGGGTCACATTTCAATATTCCTAATAAAAGGAAAGATACATAACTAGGGAAGTTCCGAGTAAAAGAAATTTGCCGATTTTTTTGTTAGTTTTTCAATCCCTCACTATTTTTCTGTGATCACAGTTGCCACTGAAAATAACATAACAGTAATTAAATTAAAAGGAGTAAGTTACTAATACAAATAAAACTTTTAAAATAGCAATGAATTACAAGGACTTTTTTACTACTAAAATATAACAAAAGTACGTAACACACCCTACAACCTTAATATTCATCCCTTTTCTCTATCTTATAATTTATAATCAATATCCTTGTACATTTATTTTTTTTTAAATTAGTACGTAACATTCAAAAATGCATTAATATACCAGCAGTTCCATTACAAAAAAATAATACTTTTTACTGTTCTACTTTTTTGACGCACCTGTTTACACATTTTACATGATACACAAGTAGTCACTATATAATATTTCAAGGATGGTTTGTTGCCAAATTTAATCTATAAAGCATATAGATCACAGTGTTGTTGACTTACCCTGAACATACTACTTAGTTTCCAGTCATATTGTTATTACTTACCTAACTAACTTATTACCTAAACTCCACCTACATCTTAATATTTCTAATACTCAGAAATGAAAAAAATTGTAGAAAAACTCTACGTATTTCAAAATTCTTATTTCTAGTTAACCTAAAAACCAAACAAAATGCACTTTACGATTTGTTACTGCAAATCAAGTAACTAAACCAAGATTAACACCAACAAATAACAATAGCTTGTTATGTTTGCTTCTGATATCGACGTAACAATGGAAAAAGAGGTAGTAATAAACATTCGATGAAATTGGGACGTAAGCACCACAAATAGTAAGAGCCATATCCGCGACTGCCGCGTTTTTCCGTGTTTTTATAGAATTTATACCATTAAGTTGGCCAGACTACCAATTATGTAACTGTAACTAAAATACTCTTTTGTAACTAAAATTACTTTTTGTAACGAAATATACTTTTCAAAAGTAACCGTTACAAGTTATTCAACAAAAGCATCTAGTTAAAAGATCCTTTCTTCATCATTAAAAAAGTAACTAAGTAACTTCAGAGTAACTTGGTTACTTTAACGTAACTTAGATATCAGATACTATCAGCTATGCGAGTCAGTGTATCTTCCCGGATTTCTGTTACTTCTTTCGCTCACTAAAAAAAATCCGCGTTGAAACATCTTTAAAATTCCATAAATTCCGGTATAAGAAATTTTATTTTTTACGTATCCCAATAGTGTTACTAAATTTCCATTCGTAATTTTGTTTTGTAGTAAAGGCTGGAAAATAAATCGTTTCTATTTTTATTATTTTATGTGGCACCTTTTAGGAAAATTTCAAAAGTAGTTTGCGGGTTTCGAGGACAATTTCATGTAAAATAATTCGGGAAGGCTCTTTTATGGAATATTTTGCAAAGTTCAGAACAGAATTTTCACATTTTCTTAAACCTTGTTAAATTTATCGCCAAGTTACTTTAACCTATTATGTAAATTTATTTTCCAGTAGAGTAGTAAATTTCTTGATAAAGTAAGTGAAATTTATACAAAAAAAAACATTATCTTCATTATGCAAATTTAGTTCAATGGGCTTTAATTTAATTCATCAATTTAAGTTTGTTTTTTCATAAAATAAATATTTTGATGAATAGAGATACAGTTGTTTGGCTATTTCAATTATAAAATACATTTTTTTGTAATTCAGTCAGGAAAGTAATTTTTCGACACTGATTTATATTGTCAAAAGTGGTTGGTTTTAGCAATAGTGCTAAAACGAATTCATTTAACTACTGGTACTAAATACTCTCTACCAAATAAATCATACATATAGTACCATTTTAGCCTAGTGTCAAAATAAAACATTGTGAAAATGACAATCAGTGTCAAAGAGATGACTTTTCGTAACTGAATTACATTGATGTTTTCCCTGGTAACGTTTTCCTTGGTAACTCTTGGGTCACGATTGTAGCTTTGTTTTCTCTATAGAAAACAATAAACTGTTGTTAGATTTGTTGTTAAGATATATGGTATTAAGTAAAAAAGAATAATTTTTACATAATAATAAAGAAAATACACTCGTGACATGTTTCGCCAACACTGTGGCCTCATTGGATGATACAAATAGAACAAAAATAAAATGAACGAACAAAACCTTTTTTTACCTGTTTTACAATGGGTTCTTCATATTTACCTAAATCTATATTAACAAAAAAATTTTATAAGAGGCGAATCGTTCAGGTAAGTTTGATCGTTATGTTTTACATACAGAAATTAAATTTACTGGAATCTTTTATCTTGTTTTTTAATATAGTGGAAGTTTTAAGTGATTTTTTTTTACTTAGTGCCATATATCTTAGTTATGGATTTCCACCAAGTATCGGCCGAATCAATCAAGGATTTGTTGTTATTTAAATCCAAAGTAAAATGACATATTAGGAAATAGCACCTATTTTACATAACGACGACTAAAAAGAATAGTGAGTAAAACTTTTTTGCCTCCCTAGGTGCCAAAATTTGTTTTGTCAAAGGCGTTTACTTTTCAACGTCTTATTTACCGAAGAAGAAAAAATGTTTTAAGAAAAAGCATGTTGTTTCTCCATTAAACTTATCGGTAAGTTTTTCAGTAAACATAAACATACACTTTTTTTGAAACAAAAAAAAGTAGAATTTAAAAAATACTGATCCTAACGAAAAAGCAACATACTTTTACTTGGGACTTTTTTTTCATAGTAGTTGAAAAGTGGACGCGTTTTAGACTTACTATGATATTTTAAAGGAGAATTTCTCCAAATCGCTTTCCAGACAATTAAGTACCTCAACAAATTTTTGGAAAAATAAAAGGCACTAATTGTAACGAACCTTACAAATAGCTTGTCCAATAAGTAAGGTCGTTATTAATTTTTAATTAGTTTGATTTTTATTTGTTTAATATTTACTTTTTGTTATTTAATCTACTTCTTGATATCTTTTTGCATTTGCTATTAATATTTAAAATTAAAACCCAATAAAATTGCCTATTACCCAATTTATTATATACTACTATTCGTTTATCCCACCGTCTGCAAAAGTTAAAGTTTTAAAAACAAGTTCTATTCATTTTTGCCTACACAAATTTATCTTAATTCAAAATCCCGAAGCTCCGTTGATTTTTATGATTAAAAAATAGTCTATAGAGTGAAATTTAAAAACAAAAAGTTACTTCGTAAATTTCACAGATTACTTCAAAAAAGTTTATCAAAACAGGGGCAGTTGGTTGACCCTGTCTATAAAACTTAATTCTACTTCCGAGCATTATTAATGAGTGTGGCAGCTGACAAACGATTAGTGTTGTTACATAACATTTGGAAGACGAACCGAGTATTTCGGACTATGCGTTTTGGTGTTAGGCAGTTATGCAATGATTTTTGTCGTGTATACATCGTTTGATATTTATTACGTTTAAAAGTAGATTTAATAGTAATATTATATAGTGATTGTTCATATTGAGTGAATAGATATTATTGTGTTATACTTGTGTTTGATTTGTGCCCTAATAACGTATAAAAGAGTAGCACAATTGGCGACGAGAGAAAAAAAAGTAGCCACAGTAACTGCATGTTGGAAATATTATTAATAAGAAACGATCTGTTTAGGGCAGACGTGTAGTTAGAAAAGTAATAGCATATTGTTACTTTCTTTTGACAAACTGATGTGACTCATGGAAGGAATTAAATGGGAACCATAAGTTGTGAGCCATAGAATTTGTACGTACATACATACAGTGTGAGCCACATAATAAATAATTAAATGTTGAGTTGTGAGCCATATCTAGAATCTGTATACTTGTACAGTGTGAGCCACATAGCTGCTTCGTGTTGTAAGCCACAAAGGTAACAACTTTGTGAGCTATAGAGAAAAAAAAATAACTTGATTACTCATACCATAAGATGTAAGGTATTATGTACTTTGCTAATAGAAGGAAGAAGACAAACAAATCTGTATAGATTTTTTTCAATTGAAAAAAATTTATTTATATGTATATATATATATATATATATATATATATATATATATATATATATATATATATATATATATATATATATATATATATATATATATATATATATATATATATATATATATATATATATATATATATATATATATATATATATATATATATATATATATATATATATATATATATATATATATATATATATATATATATATATATATATACCTACCTAATATGTTTGTGAAATGCAAGAATTATCTCTTACAGAAATCTATTCCTGGGGTAATAAAACTTTTTTTAATAGGGTTTTTATTTACCATATGGAATAAATTATTAACTGCACATATATATTTTGGAAAAATTTATTGAACAAACACACTTTTATATTAAATCATCTAAAGAAATAGCACTACGAAAGCGATTGTTGACAATTGATGTGACTCATGGAAGGAATTAAATGGGAACCATAAGTTGTGAGCCATAGAATTTGTACGTACATACATACAGTGTGAGCCACATAATAAATAATTAAATGTTGAGTTGTGAGCCATATCTAGAATCTGTATACTTATACAGTGTGAGCCACATAGCTGCTTCGTGTTGTAAGCCACAAAGGTAACAACTTTGTGAGCTATAGAGAAAAAAAAAAATAACTTGATTACTCATACCATAAGATGTAAGGTATTATGTACTTTGCTAATAGAAGGAAGAAGACAAACAAATCTGCATAGATTTTTTTCAATTGAAAAAAAATTTATATATATATATATATATATATATATATATATATATATATATATATATATATATATATATATATATATATATATATATATATATATATATATATATATATATATATATATATATATATATATATATATATATATATATATATATATATATATATATATATATATATATATATATATATATATATATATATATATATATATATATATATATATATATATATATATATATATATATATATATATATATATATATATATATATATATATATATATATATATATATATATATATATATATATATATATATATATATATATATATATATATATATATATATATACCTACCTAATATGTTTGTGAAATGCAAGAATTATCTCTTACAGAAATCTATTCCTGGGGTAATAAAACTTTTTTTAATAGGGTTTTTATTTACCATATGGAATAAATTATTAACTGCACATATATATTTTGGAAAAATTTATTGAACAAACACACTTTTATATTAAATCATCTAAAGAAATCGCACTACGAAAGCGATTGTTGACAATCTAGGAGTTTCCCTATTGTTTTGGCATAAATGATAACGGGTGTTTTGTTTGTGGTAACTGCATCAATACTGTCAAAATAGAGAAACAAAAAAAAACAATGTGCGTATTATTATAAAAATAAATAAATATATAAATAAAAAATCTAAAAAAAAAATCCATATGACGTTGGTATCTATATCTATGTTTCTTCGATAATTTATTTTCAAACCAAACCACTAGAATAATAATAATATTAAAAATAAAACCTAGCACACACCCCAGTTTTCTCACCCAAGGAATAATATACCTTAAATCCAAAAATTCAGACAATAAGGACCCGTCAAATTACCGACCTATTACGTGCCTTCCAACCCTATACCTATTACCAGGAGAATAGAACAGCACCTAGCACACAAAAACATTCTAACGGAAGAACAAAAAGGGTGCAGGAAAAACAGCCGAGGATGCAAGGAGCAGCTCATTATAGACAGCGTCATCATGGAACAAACCAGGAAAAATTATAGAAACCTTCGTACTGGTTACATAGATTATAAAAAAGCCTTTGATTCGATACCCCACAGTTGGCTAACCAGAGTACTAGAATTATATAAAGTCAATAAAAACATCAGGCAATTTCTTACGTAAATCATGAGTACGTGGAAAACAACGCACATCGAAACAGAAGAGATCTACATCAGACGAGGTATGTTCCAGGGAGATTCACTCTGCGCTTTGTGGTTCTACCTCTGTCTCAATCCACTCTCAAACACACTGAATAACACAAACTTCGGATTCCAAATTAAACACCAAAAAAATAACCTACACAAAATAAACCATCTCTTGTACATGGATGACATAAAATTATATGCAAGCACAAAGGCACAGCTAAAGGAACTCCTTAAAATCACAAAAACGTTTACCCTGGACATCAACATGGAATTTGGTATAAGTAAATGCAAGCTACTTCATATCAACAAGGGACAGTGCAAAGACCACCCTACGGGGGAAACAATCAACAATGAAACTATAGATAACATGCTCAAAGAAGAAACGTACAGGTACCTAGGCTTCCATCAAAGCACCAAAATTAACCACACTCATATCAAATCAGAGCTCAAGGCGGAATTTAAAACCAGACTCACAAAGCTACTAAAAACAAAACTGAATTCCAGAAATCTAACGAAAGCTATTAACACCTTCGCCATACCTATTCTTACGTATTCGTTTGGTATCATTAAATGGTCACACACAGACATAGAAAACATTCACATTCTCATATGCTCTGAATTCACTAAACACAGGAAGTTACATCCAAACGCATGCAAGGAAAGACTCACCATCGAGAGAAAAGAAGGAGGAAGGGGAATTATAGATATACAATCGCTAAATAAAAAACAAATTTACGAACTCAGAAAATTCTTCCTCAACACACAAACTAACCTCCACAAGGCAATAGTAAAGGCAGACAAGAATTATACACCGTTCGACTTGTCTCAAACGAGCCACGCAGCAGACGCACACAGTCACGTCCAACCACGACTAGAAAAGATGAACACCTAGTCTGAAAAAACACTTCACGGAAGACACAGCTTTCATATACGTGGTTACAGGCAGCTGTTCCCTGAAACAGAAGGCTTCCTGCTTGCCATCCAGGACAAAGTCATAGCAACCAGAAACTACCGAAAGCATATCATCAAGGACACAACCATTGAAGACGAGAGGTGTAGGAGATGTCACCAGCAGAGAGAAAAAGAGTGGATGTAGAATAATGGCCGGAAGTGAATACACCGCGAAACACAACTCAGCAGCGAAGGTTGTTCATCAAGCATTAGCCACAACATACAAACTAACGGAGAACACAGACCCTTACTACCATTATACACAACATCTATACTTGAAAACGAAGACTACAAGCTCTACTGGGACATTGACATCCACACAGATAAAACAATCCTTGCAAATAGACCCGATCTCACCTTTCAATCCAAAAAAGAGAAAATCACTTATTTAATTGACATAGCTGTCCCCAACGACGAGAACATCCGAGCGAAATACAGTGAGAAGATCGCCACATACACCGACTTGGCAATGGAAGTAAAAAGGCTGTGGAAACAGGAAAGAGTCATCATTGTTCCTCTCGTCATATCAGTAACAGGTCTCACACCAACAACGTTTACACTGCATTTGTCTCAATTAGGACTTAATAGAGACATTCACAGGAACATCCAGAAATCGGTCATTTTGAAAACATGTAGCATAGTTAGATCATTTCTTAATACACAATAGTTTTTTTTTTCCATTTCCTTTTTTTTATTTTTTGTACTGACTTGGTATAATCCCGTCAGTATAAAATACAACCACAGGAATACTGTGAGACAAGAAGTCATAAAAACAATAATAATAATAAAAAGATGCAAAATATCTAGTGGTAATAAGCATATTATTATGCGTATAGGTTAAATAAATAAGTTCTTAATTTGAAGCTAGTTTTCTATTTTCCTAACAGATCAGCCCAATCGACCTAGACGATGTCGGGCCCATCACCCAGAATTAAACAACGACAGAGCAGGATGAGAGTTTTAACAGGTTTCTCCTGAAAGTGCGACACCAGTCGAGTTAAAGAAGAAGCTGCTCGAAAAAGAACACTCTCTCAACGAAATAATAGATATATGTCGAAATAATAGATATATGTCAAGTTTACGAGCAAACAGCTAAACAATCAAAGGCAATGGAGGTTACAGCGGGCCAAGTACATCAATACTTATTAATAAAGTGTCAGTCCAAACTAGAAATAACTACAATAAATGTACCCGCTGTGGTAGGATTGGATACCTAAATGTTTCAAAGATCTGCCCAGCTAGATGATCGAAGTGTCACAAATGTGGCCTAAGGGGACATTTTACTGCTTTTTGCAGAACGCCCGTTTAGAAACCTGTATTCAAACCAAATTACCAGCCTAATAAACGGAGGCGAGTAAACTACGTTGGGGACAAACTCGATGACGATAATTCCCAAGCTGCGGGAAGCAACATTAAAGAATTCGACTGTTTTCGGATTGAAAATCGATCAAATCCAAATAATGGCAGAGATGATTTAATACAGTGCAGTGTTGGCGAAATACATGTCACATTCCTAATTGATTCTTGCTCAAAGGCCAATATAATATGTGGTTCAGATTGGAGCATTGTTAAAAATCAAAAAGCTGTTATATGGGCCGTTGGTTGGTCGGTTTGAGGCTGCAATCTCTTTACCAGGACACCAGGAAATAATTGCTTCATTCTATGTCTTAGATCAAGGCAAAGAAACTGCAAAACGCCTAGGCGTTTTAAAATTATGACTTAATATAAATCACATTGATGAAACCGTTTTTCCAAAGATTAAGAATGTTATTGTAAAGCTCACCATTAACCCACTCATTAAATCGATACAACAGCCACTAAGAAGAGTTCCAGTTGCTGTAGAAGCAAAAGTAGAGCAGAAGTTGAATTAAGCTCTGGAGAGTGGCATAATAGAACCAGTGACTGAACCAAGTAGCTGGATATCACCAATGGTCATTGTTTTCAAACCAACTGGAGACATCAGAATATGCATCGACACGCGTCGCGCTAATGAAGCAATCCTCAAGGAAAACTATCCAATTCCTACGTTTGATTCGTTCATGACCAAGCCTAGAAATGCACAATTCTTTTCGAGGCTAGACCTAGTGAACGCCTATCATTAATTAGAACTGGACATCGAAAGTCGACCAATTACAACATTTATAAGGCACTAGGGAATGTTCAGATACAAACTCCTAATGTTTGGTGTTAATTCCGCACCAGAAATATTCCAACGGGTATTTGAAAGCATCCTGTCACCGTGCAAAAATTATCTTCATGATATTATAGTATTTGGGCCAACAGAGGAAGAACACGATGCATGTGTGAAGAAAGTGCTAGACACCTTTGAGGGAAATAATGTTCGGCTTAACCATCAAAAGTGTTTGAAAGTTTGGGAATTTGAATTCTTGGGACACAGGCTATCCAACAAAGGAATAGATGCAGATGATAAGAAAATCCAAACTATCTTAAACTTCCGACCACCCACTAACAAAGAAGAAGTAAGGAGTTTTCTAGGCCTTGTGACATACCTAGGAAAATTTATTCCAAATTTAGGTAGTTCTACTGATTCTTTACGAGAGTTAACTACTAGTTAAAACTAAAACAAGCACTAACTAAACCACCTACACTTTCTTACTTTGACCCAAATAGACGAACAAGGTTAATTGCTGATGCCAGCCCTGTAGCACTGGGTGCTGTTCTAGTGCAGTTTGAAGGTGAAATTCCAAAAGTGATATCTTTTGCCAGCAAAAGTCTCTCCGGAGTTGAACGCAGATACTCCCAGACTGAGAAAAAAAGTTTGGCGCTTGTCTGGGGAGTTGAAAGATTTTATTTATACTTAGTTGGCCTCGAATTTGAACTTGTTACTGACCATATGCCACTGGAAGCAATATTTAAGCCATCATCCAAAGCACTGGCAAGAATCGAACGATGGGTTCTCCGACTACAAGCATTCAAATTCAAGGTCATTTATCAGTCAGGGAAACTAAATATTGCAGACCCGTTATCAAGACTTTGCAAGTTGGAAAAAGAACCATCATTTGATAGAGATGAAGAACAACACATTTACATTATCATCGTAATGTAATGTAAATGTGAAAACATACACCGAAAACTATGTGAATTTCTCAAGTCATAGAAGAAAGCAAAAGTGATCCACAGATATCAGAAGCCGTACGAAAAATTAATACTAACTCCTGGGAAATATGGGACAAAATGTTCTTTTTCCATTTCGATTAGAATTAACTACATTTGGTCCAGTTATTTTGAGAGGAAATAAACTTGTAATTTCACAATCTTTAAGGACACATACTCTGGAATTGGCGCATGAAGGACATCCTGGTGAAACCGTAATGAAGCGGAGACTGCGCTCAAAAGTTTGGTTGCCTCTAATTGACAGAGAAGTTGAGAAATTTGTAAAGTTTTGTCGCGATTGTCTTTTAGTCGCACAACCAAATAAACATCCCCTGATGACCAGACATAATTTTCCAGAGGTTCCCCTGGCAGTGTCTGGCTATCGATCTCATGGGGCCTCTACCAAATCAAGAGCAAGTTTTAGTTATAATTGATTATTATTCAAGGTCCCAAGAAATACGATTTTTACGTTTAACGACATCAACAATTATGATAAATCACTTAACCGAAATATTTTCTAGATTCGGAATTTCAAAGTGCATTAGACCAGATAATGGGCCACAATTTGTAAGCAGAGAATTCATTAAATTCTGTAACGATAATAACTTTGAGACTATTAATACACCGCCATACTGGGCACAAGCAAACGGTTTAGTTGAAAACATGAATCGATCTATCCTAAAATGGCTTCAGATATGTCATGCAAATGGTCTTAATTACAAATCAGAAATTAATAAATTTGTACTAATGTATAACCTTATCCCCCAAGGAACCACAGGAAAGTCACCCTCTGAATTGCTTTTTAATCGAACTATCAGGGACAAGATTTCATTTATAAACGACCTAGTGGGAGAAACGGGTGACGAAGAAGCCAAGGAAAATGATATTTTAAATAAACATAAAGGAAATATGAGCGAAGATAAAATAAGAGTGGCCAAAGAGACGAATATTAAACCGGGTGATAAATTTCTGGTCGAAAACCTAGTCATACCACACAAACTCGCTATTAAATATGGTAAAGATGAATACGAAGTACTACAATTCCAGGGAACCAAGTGGTACTATCTGGCAATGGAAAGACAATAAAACGTCATGTTACACATGTGAAGAAAATTATGAATACACCAGAAAATACCCCAACTAATTCACCTTTACTCCAGGTCTCTAACACTTCAGCTACAACACCGATAGCCGGAGAACAGGAAGATGGAACAAGCACACATTGGACATCTCCAGAAGAGGAAACCGTGGTACATGACGTTGAGGACACCGAGACGCAGGACAAAGTAGACCTTTGAAACTGAAAAGAAAGGACGGATTGTAGCAGCCGATAAACGATTAGAGTTGTTACATAACATTTGGAAGACGAACAGAGTGTTTTGGACTATGCGTTTAGGTGTTAGGCAGTTATGCAATGATTGTTGTCGTGTATAGATCGTTTGATATTTATTACGTTTAAAAGTAGATTTAATAGTAATATTATATATTAATTGTTCGTATTGAGTGAATAGATATTATTGTGTTATACCTGTGTTTGATTTGTGCCCTAATAACGTATAAAAGGGTAGCACAATGAGCATTTCTCTGCATTTTAGGACAAGGTGAATCGTTAGAGCCACAGCACTTTGGCAACTAACGTAGTTTTAAGCGAAAATTGATAGACGGAGTATTATCAGCTGGTGATGATGGTGAGCCAGTGGTCTCCAAAAATGAGCATATGAACAAAAAGTCACAAAAGCTGTAAAATTGTTTCACTTTCTCGTTTAAAATTTATTCATAGGTTTGTATCAGATGTTAGCGAACTGTTGCTCTCTGATGTGACTTATGTCATTTAACAGTTTAACCCATCTATAATTTGCACATTTTTTACTATATACCCTGATGTATTTATTCCAGAAACTATCGATACTTTTATGAACTTTTGTAAAAGGATCTGACAAAGCTGAAATTAGTATTCATTAAAAATCTTATCAAAAAAACAATTATCCACAAAGTGATTAAATATCGAGAATCAGTTATACGTTTTAAATTACATAATCCCGAATGCAGTTTAAATGACTTGAAAAGCATTCCACTTTTACATATACATATTTTGTATACATGCAAAGTTTCCTTATTTGCTTGCTTAGTATTCCATCTCTCGATCTAAACTGAAATGTTATTTACACTCTGAGGGCAATGAACTGTAAATATAACAGCGTTCTATTCTTAAACACACTTCTGCATATATTTTCTCAAAATTGTAAAAATATGCACACATAAAAATAGAAGCCTGATAAAACAGATTATTAAATGGCAGCATTTTCAAAATTAGAATTCAGTACAGGTAAACGAAATGTACTTGCAATATCGACGAAGTAAATAAAATGGAAACAAGGAGAAGTATGTTTAAGAATTTTTAGTATCAAATACCTCTTAAAGTTATTTAAATTAAAGGAATTTGCAATAGAGAGAGAGATATAAATTTAAGTTCGCTATAGAGAGCTGACTACACAAAATTAAAAAAAATTGGAAAAAATACCCACACAAATTCACACAGCCTATAGAAAATTGCTTTCGGTTGATTATTAAATGATGATATAATCAAAAGTTTTTATTGGCACAATCTAATCCTATGACTAGTTTTTAAGATACAGATTGTTAATATGTGGCCCAAATTCCATATAAAATACATGCCATGAAAAACTAAACTGTTTTAACATATTTAACATACAGAAAAATTATATGATGTTTTAACATACTGTGACAACGCGAGTGCACGTTACGTTACGTCAACTTATCATTATGAACGATTGTCATGTCAGCATAGATATTGTAACTTTCAGATTTTGACAAGTGTGTTGTAGACTGCCAACAATATATTAATAAATATAGTTCAGTATTTAAAAAGGCTGTGATTCTTCAAACGAGCAACATCTTATTCTTCACACGAGCAACATCTTACCGGCAATTACGGAGAAGTGAATCCTTCGAATATTGAATGCAATATTCGAAGAGTATATCGAGCGAATCAGTGAATTTCAAAGGGACCTTCACAAACCAACAATCTGCAAGTGCTTTATTTTCGGTAACCAGGGTGTTATAGAGCAAACTTTATTCTCCCTAGATTTAGGAAACGAAGCACGTTCGGATTCACATACAACTTTCTTCTTATTTTATTTAAATTAAATATGTTAAAAAAACTTATTTGGTGTCATCCTGTTTTCTCCATGTATTTTATATGGAATTTGGCTAAATATTAACAATCTGTATCTTAAAAACTAGTCAAACTAGACCCTTGCTCGAGAGGGGAGATTTGCGCATCTTTCAGTCTAGTGTACACCTTACTCTTAGATATTTTTAAATATTTTTGGTATCAATATATTTTTAATTTATTTAAGTAAATATCCTTGAGTATCCAGTTTTATCTCTTCGGAACGGGATGCAGAACTTACTTGGTCTCTGTAGGAGATCAACAAGTACAGCTAAACTCGGAGAAATATTGTCTTGCATAGAGTGGTAAGTTGTTTTTTTGCAGGGTATATCTCTAAAATTCTCGGTAAAAGTAACAGATAAATAATAGATCAAGATCGTTTTTTTTGTCAATGGGAACAATTATTATAAAATAAGTACATGTACCAAAAATAGATTATATTAATAAGTTTACCAATCTTGTTGCTTTTCTAATTAGACGCTGATATCATAAAATATTAATGTTTGTTTTAACAATTTTTTGAAGAAAAATAGACCAACTTATTTAGGTAATTATATTATACGTATTCGTGCATGGGCACGTTTCCATACGTATAATATTTAAAATAAATCTTTATTCATAAAAAGGTAAAATACAATGACAATATGTCGCAATTAAGAGGTGTTGGATTTATTGTATCAACATGTCCGCGGATGGAGTTGAAAGATACGAAAAAAAGTAAATTTTGATAAAAGTTTTTGCTTGAAAAATAAATAAGGCCCGCCTTGTCAAAAATTTAATTTTTTATAGGTTCAGGAGGCATAAAAAATACAAAAAAATGTTATTCGGCGTAAGAGTTTAAATGCCTCATTATGCAATAGATAGATAGATATAGATTATATAGGCACGTTAGCCTAGAGACATTTTAGTGTCTAGCTAATTTTGTTTGGTTTTCGATCATATTTTGTCATAGAGATGTATAGTTTTAAGGAAATTAATTATATTAGGACTGTTTTCATATGTCAATTTATTCTCTAAGTTGCCGGTTAGATTATATTGTAGAAGCAACGGGGCGTTTAAATGACCTTATGTAATATATAATGTACTGTTAGTTATGAGTTACATATGTTACCTGTGGGGGTTCAGTTCTTTCAATTAAATGAAACGGCTTTGTCTGAAAATCCAGGGGTTTTTCGGGGACTTATAAATTTTGTTGAGGAGTTGGGCCAAGATAGACTATCCGCTTTGGCAATATTAAGTATCAAGAAATCGTTTATAAAAGGAATGTGCGTGCAATTTTAATGAACGTGTCATTCAGCATTTTCCAATTCTAAAGAACGAAGGGTAGACCTGAACTTCAAGAGAATTTAAAGTTCAATTTAAAGATAAGATATTTATTTTTATTTTAAGTATGCCTATTTTTAAATTTGTTATTGACCTCCCAATATAATTTACCACGAGCCGCCACTGCCCGATCTATGCCAGCGAAACGAAACTTCAAAGATCGCGGCCCGAGGCATCGGTAGTGTCGCGGATTCAAGTAAACGGTCAACGACTTTATACGCTTAGAATAATAGAAGGAATTTTCAAATTTAATGGAAATTAAAGTCATATAAATTATTTACTATTTTATTTATTTGTTTCTATTTGGTAATATTTACTGGGGGTCATTGACCATATCGCCTAAAAAGAATGTTCCTCTCTTTACTGTGTATTGAAAAAAAAGTACAAATAATTCTTACCTGAAAACTCAAAAAACTCCTCTCTCGTAATCATGAAGGCAGCGAGATTGGCAGTGTAAATGGCGAGGAATACTACGGCAAACATGGCCCACACGTTAGTCATGAATCTCGATGTAAAGCCTCGTGGTGAATCCACGTGAACGGCCGCTTGAAAGAGTACCGCCCAAACTAACCAGTAGGTCCGGAAAAGGGAAAAACGATGGGCAGTGGAAGGAACTCCCTGTAAAGAAAATATAAATTATTATATTTAAACCAGCACAAAATTATATTTCTATATATTGTTCAACGCAAATATTAGTTCCGTACATATAGAAAAAAAATTACTTAAAATATATATTGAATTCACTATATTTAACATGGTGTAATTATTGCAGAGTTTTTTATTAATACTTTCTAAAAGATAACTATGAGTCGTGCTTAGGAATGGGCGTTTTATCGACATATCGATAGTTATCAATAAGTGCTGCTAGCTGTGCAATATTGCTGATAGGTAGTTGATAATGTCGATAGGTAGCTGAGAACGTCGATAGTTGGATAAATGGATTACATATTTACAAAGATGAAAACCTTTTTCTTTTAGTCTTCAATAATTTTTCGCAAATATACGGATATGCAATGAACTATCGATATACCGATAAATAAAATATATTGATAGGTGATGTGCTATCGTCTATCGATAGGTGAGATCTAATATGGCCCATTTCTAGTCGTGCTCATTTTTAAGCAAATAAAGTTCCATAGGATCATGTTTAATTTGTTTTTAAATTTCTGGAAACGATATGAGCCGTTGAATGCAAAAGTGGCGTAAGTAAAAAATTTAGAAACGCGGATAATGTAAAATGTTGTAAAATGTTTGTAAAATAGGATATAGGGAAACTATTTTAACAATTTTCACGGTGTTAACTGGTGGCAAGTATCATCAAGTAATAAAGTTAATTTGTACTTGAAAACAACTTTTTTTTTATATTTTATAATATATTATTTTGACTCACTGTACCACTTCGACAATAAATATTTGTTTGAACCTTTTGTATTTGATTGACGTACAGTTTTAAACAGTGAATAGGTATCGTAAAATAGATTGTCGATAAAAAATACTCAATATACAAAAAACACGTTTTTATATGGAACAAATTTTACAAAAAACGAGGTAAGCCACAGGCTACATTTTCTGACTTACACCACTAATGCACACACTGTAAACGTCGTTCAGCTTGCTGGTTCTTATCATTAGCGCCATCTATCAAAAACCAATTAAGCTGGACTTATCCCGCTTTTATATAGGATGAAGCTAATGCTTTTGATTTCGGGTGTTTCATAAAAGTGAGACAAAACCACTTTTGCATTCAACGGCTCGTATTGATTTCTTTAAATACTCAAAGAAGTTTTGTAGAACAGAGAGTGTTAGATTGTCCAAACTGTATTACTAAGTTGACCAATCAAATATGAAAATCTAGAAAGAACATTATTACATTCTGAAAATTTGAATTAAAATTTTTTCAAAATAAAGACATTTATGTATTAAGTGTCTACATATACATATACCACAGTAAATAGACACTGTCCTTATTAGTTTGACACCAACTTCATAAAATCAAATTTTCAAGGTGGAATAAAATATTATTTTTTAATTTTTAATGCTTTTTTCGGTTCTATTTTGTTCATAAAAAATTTTATGTCATCCTTATTAGTTTTATTTATACAAAGTTTTAAGTATTGAGGCTTACATTTAGGTTACAATTGTGGACATCCCCAATAAAATAAACAAATATCTACTCGGTACATTACACATGAAATTTTGCCAGTATCACCGTATTAAGATTATATAAAAAGCCCCATCTATTCAAATTTATAGAAAATTAGCAAAACACATTGTCAAAATTTAAAATGATGAGTAAAATTGAACTTCATACCATTAAAAACCCAGTTTGGTTATACACTTCATTCACTAGAAATGTTTTGTGTCAAGAATAAAAATATTTGATTTTCAATACTCAGGGTTCTTTTTTTTTTGGTTAATTACACTTCATATACAAAATTTCAAGGCAATATATTAAGGTATTTAAATTTATCGCGAAAACTCCTAGAAAGTTTCAAAATGGCGTCAGTCCTCCATTTAAATTTTTTTCAATATGTTTGCTATGGCACCACTTCGGCACTACTCTGAATACTTTCTAAAATTTTCATCCAAATTGGTTAAAGCATCCTGGAGTAAATTGGTTAAAAAGTCGTTTTTTTTAATATATAAAAATAATTTACTTTTCTCTTATTAAATACAAAGTTTTTTACTACAAGTCAAAAATACCTGATTATCAGCTTTTCCTTAACGTATCTCAAAGATAAATCGGGAAATAAACCTTAAGATGTAAAAAACGGCAACGTTGCATTGCCATGCTTTTGTTAGTCCTATTGTAACTCATGACGGAATCGAAAAGATTTCATTATTTCATAGTTATCAGTGTTGCCAGTCTATTACGATCGTAATCGATATGTACATATTTTCATAGATCTATTAGTCTATCACTTTTTCACCAAATCTACATTTTTAGAAACCTTGCTAGGATTAAGCCATTATTAATTTTAAATCTATTATTCCCTTAGTTAAAGTCATGACCTGTTTTTAGTCGTTTGATCTATTACTATTTGTTGTAATTTAATATTATTTTAACGTCTATTCTATTACCGTTATAGTGGCGGCTCGCGGGTGAAAAAGTAAGTGAAGTGCAAATGAAGCAAGAAAATATCGCAATAATTTTTTTCCAGAATTTTTTTTATATTCTCCTATCCTTCATAGCAGCAAATTTATTTATAACATCCTCATTAAATCGATGAGTTGCCCTAATCTCCTCCAGACATTCCTTTTGAATTGAAATATTGCCTAGAGAAGTAAGTCTTTTTTGAGATATTGTATTTCTTAAATAAGTTTTTACACGTTTGAGGCAAGAAAAACTTCTTTCCACTGAAGCACTTGTCGACTGTATTGTCAAAATAAGGGAAAACACTTTATATGCTTTGGTTAAAATATCTTTATTTTCATTAATTATTTCACTTGCTCTTGCAGCGATATATTTCAATTACTGTTATTGGCAAAAATAAGACCAAGCTCATTTTTAAGTCGTTGACTTTTTGAAAATATTTCTCTATATAACTGTAACAAATTTTCAAACGGGCCAGTCGAAAAATTTAAACTATATTCGGAAAATTTAGCAGAATCTGCCAAACATAAAAATGTAAGTATTTCAGAGTCTTGAAAGCTTAGTGTCATTTCCATTAAAATATGGTCCAATATTTCATAAAAAAGGGTTCTATACTTAGCCCTAATTTCTTCAGGTGAAAGCTTAGCAAGCTCACGTTTGTAATTATTTATTTCTGTAATAGAATTTGCTTTATCAAACACGGTATTAAAAAAAATGTTCATTTCTTTTTTTACAGAGCGACAGCGTTTTATATTGGATATGCAAAAATGAATGTCAAACGATTTTTTTTGAAGAACGCAAATTGAACAATCACATTTACTAATTTCGAATTTGAAGACCAACGAGTTTACTATAATTTTTGGTATACGCCTCGTAGATGCAGATGTAAGAGCATACGTTCGTTTGGCTGAGTGATGAAAAAATGAGAGAATACCACTAAGGCTTGCAAAAAAATTCGACATTTAGAAATATTTTTAAAGACAAATACAGCCCGCGGCGCTTTTTCTTTTTTTTTTGGAAGACCATTTAGATGGCCAGACATCACACTTGCGCGATCGTAACATTGCCCTATTAATTTATGTTTACAGTCAAATTGGTCCAAAATTTGATCCAATAGAGAATATAAATTCTCCGACGTTCTATCGGAGCTGACATTATAAAATCCTAAGAGTCTCTCCACTACTGAACCTTCTGAATTAACGTATTTAAAAATTATGGAGTACTAGGAGGTTTGCGTAATATCATTGTTGTCATCCACTTCTACAGAAAAAAACTGTGTGTTCATTATTTCTTTTTTTACATGATCATTTAAATAATCAGAAATGCATTCAATTAAATTCAATTAATAATTAATTATTTCGTTTTGAATAGTTTTCGAGTCACCAGTAAAAACATTTTTGATTTGTTTGTGATGATCTTTTAGTTCTTGGGAACTTCTCCATATTAATAAACCTAAAAGTTTTTTAAAATTCCCCCTATTTATTGACTCGCTGCTCTCATCATGGCCGCGAAAGACTAACTCTTGTTTTGCAAGGTACAAAACTGCGTCAATTACCAAGCACATAAATAGTCTATTTAATCGAATGTTTTCGTTAAAATGTATTTTATATAGTTTAGCATTTTCTTTTAAAGTGTCAGCTATAGTGCTTTGATTTTTTACAAATGTTTTTAGCATTAATTCGCATTTTAAATGCTTCGCGGAGTCTTCATGTTTATGTAAAGACCTTCATATATTTGACATACCTGCAAATCCTTATTCCACACTGAATACTTATTGGAAACTATTAAACAAGGCCAGTAAAACAATTTTCCTAATATTTGACTACTACATAATAATTTGTACGCCGAAAACCAGGATGACGATTAAAACTCTGATCTTGTTCCTTCCATCGATTAAATGGAGTTTCCAACAAAATGCAAACCACATCCGTGATCGGATTCATCAATAATGTAAATTAATAAACCCGACACCAAACAGAGTTGTAACAACACTCTAAATAAATATAACATAAAACAGTCAAGTAAACTGCAGAGAAACTAACCGGTTGCAGCGAAATCCGTGAAAATAAAAGTAAACAACCACCCCAAACTGAACGACACGTGGGTGTAGTGTACTGTGTTAGCAATTTACGGAGAGCGTTGTATGGGGCTGGTTAACATTAATCTTCCATGCGGTCGACGTCATCACGTACGCGTTGTCATGGCAACATAGTAAGAAAATCGTAAACTAAACATAGCACCTCCAGCAAAGTCGAAGCGGTTTGCGCCACTGTCATAGTTGTTATAATAAAGTTCGATTGAAAGTTTTAAAAGGACATGCCGCCAACGGTCAAGTAAAATATTTATTCGAGATGAATGCCAATTAGGCGAATAAATGAATGTAAAAACTTAAATTTTAAGAGATATATAATAAATATAGTTAGATGTTTGCTTGTTTATGTTTCCTGGTGAAGTAGCACTTCACCTACTTCACCCGAATAGCCGCCACTGTACTGTTAGTCAAAAAGGTCTGGCAACACCGAAATTCATTCGTTGTTTGGATCTTAAAACAATGGTTTCTATTGATTTTGCTTTTGAGGGGTCGCTGTGAAACACTGACATCATTATTTTTTTTATAAAAATATTTATTTCATAGTTTTAGTTCTATTTATACGGGTTTTATTGTAAAAGTTACAATTTAATGAATAGTCACTGGGTTCATTGCATATGTAACATACATACTTTTTTCAAGATAATACGGCACCATTCCGCTATTTTTAACATTTAATTAATATGCTAACTACAGGACAACTGTGGTAATATCCTGAGTATTCCTCAATTTCATTCAAATCGGTCAAATCATCCCGGATTAATCGATGTATATATCTACATACATAAAAAATACACAGGGTCGAATCGATAACCTCCTTTTTTTGAAGTAAAGATATCATTTTCACTTTTGACAAACACTACTTAAATTACGGTTCAATAAGCAAACCAGTAGTAGAACATTCAATATATTAATCAATCAATAAAATCCTTAAAGCTTGCCCAATTGGGCTTTAACGGGTTTCTAAAGGAAATTTCTGGTTTATTTCTTTTGGAAGCTTATTATACCTTAGTGCAGGAAATATACGTAGTTCTTATAAAGAAAAATGTAGCTGAGTGATTTGGGATAATTAAATCGTTGCTGTGTCTTGTTTGGTAGCCGAGGACTTACTGTAAAACCGTATTAGTTTTTATATACATAAGTGGCACATTTTATTATGCATATTCACACTAAAATAAATCCTTTAAAACGAAAGAGATTATTTTTAAAAAGTCTGTAAATAATTACGAAATTGTAGTGGCGGATTCATGGTTTAAAACTATTTTTTGGGTTTTTCCGCCTTAGAAAATTGAAAAAAATAAATAAAAAATAAAATATAGTTACACTATAAATTGAATAGATAGTCTTGAGTTCTGGGTCCACTACGAAGGTTATTTATTATTTATTTATTTAGTATTTTATTTTTAGGTTTGCTGAAGACGGGGGTAGACTTTCCCTCGAAACGTCCAGAAAGCAGGCATTTTTCAGTGTCGTTCCTCGGGTACCTTCGTAGTGGACCCAGAACTCAAGACTATCTATTCAATTTATAGGGTAACTATATTTTATTTTTTATTTATTTTTTTCAATTTTCTAAGGCGGAAAAACCCAAAAAATAGTTTTAAAAAGTCTGTGTAAAATAGAAAACAATGTAATTTTTGCGACGGAATGTTTCTAAAATCTTGCTGGCTTTAAATTTTTAGTATTCATGCGGTCTGTTTATTAATAAAAAGAATTACATGAGAACTATATTTTTACTAAAATATGGTTTTAATCAGTGGTCTCAATTAAATTAAACCTAAATAAATAATATGGCGATTAAAAAAATACTTTTTATGGGAAAAATGATCTATCTTTCTACCCCATTGCCTGAAATTTGTGAAATGCATTCAAAAGAAAAATTGCTCGCGTTCTATTGTTAAGAACAAAAAAAAATTACCATCTGAGACTGCTGGTCTAAAAAAGTTTATGATTTTTTATCAGGATTTACAGGTACGTTCTACCATATAAGAGGATACAGCTGAGCGAATTCCAAATACTCTAGTCAGAATATCGAGGACTTGTTCCTAATACTTGTGAACAAATTAATAAACGCTTTTCAAATGATAAAAACAACCTTACGAGGCAAAAAGAAACTATTCTTTTGTAACTTTGACGAGATTTCCCGCAGTGAAGTTGACCAATGAACTCCAACATTCGTTTGGCTTTTTTATTACTTATACAAAGTACTTCATTAAAAAACTGAAATCTCTTTTACCGATGGAGTATTTATTAACCCCTTTGGCTTAAGGTTTAATATTCTGATCGTACTTTCTATTAAACTTGGGCACACAAATAACATAAACATAATTTCAGACATAAAGTTCCATTTCATGTTGGGACTTGACATGTGGTGTAACAAATATTTACCCCGTCTCATACGCAATAAACTGGTGTGGATTAATTTGATTGGTATGAAAGAAATTAAATTTTTGACTTGTAGAGGCTTTGAGATGCTAATTTACAATTCCGCTCATGGCATTAGTTTGCACGGCTTCTAAATTTTCGCATTATTACAGCCATTCTTGTATCATCTAAGCTGCTTCTCTAAAGTTAAAGGATAGTTAAATTACATTTCGTTAAAAGTGAATTTTAAGATTTGATGAAATAGGTGGATTACCACCAAGTTCATAATTTCAGAATTTATAAAACATTCATGTATTATCACTAAAAATGCGTATTTTATTAAATCAAAATTCCCGGCACCCTTAACTTGAATAAACTGCCAAAAGTTTACCGCCTTCTGCTGTTGTCTTTTACTTTTACTACAAGCATTAAATTGACGCAGTGTGCTGTAAAGAGTTTAAAATGCCGCCACCCTTTTGATTTAAATAGAATGTTTTTTTCTGCTTATCTCTTTGTTTTAAAAACTCAACATTCTTTTTTAGTCCCTGCTCATTAAATTTGGTCTATCGAGTGTAACTTTTTTGTTCTAGTTTGTAAGCGTTTTTGCCTTGTATATATGCAGCAATTACTTTTCCTTTATGTATCAGTTTTTTCGCATTCATCCGCAATAAAGATTTAAATAAAGGAAAATTCTATTTATTATAACACTTTTGTCTACTTTTTGATCTTCTCAATACATTCAACAAGGTAGATCATTTACTGTTTGATGGTATTGGGACCAGGGGCGTGCGGTGGAATTTTAAGAAAAAGAAGCAATTTTTAGAAATTTACCTATTTGTAATGTAATTCGATTCTCCGATCATTTTTTGCAAATTCGTCATCATAAAAACGTCGATGCTCCGACATATTTTGGAGAAGTTTATTTTCAATAGACAACAGCGATGTATGCGAAAGTCTCTCCTGCCCCGTTGAATTTCTAACGAAATTTTTTATACGTTTAAGTGTTGAAAAATTGCGTTTTACTGATCAACTTGTGGCAGGTATTATCAATACCAATTCACACAATTCCGACACTTCGGTGCAGGCATCTTCCAGCTCCTTGTCTTTCAAAAATTGCATTTGTTCCTTAGCGTTATTTTTTGCGCTAATGTCATCAGTTTCGTAAATCACTTTTAGTTCAGATCGCAGTAACACTCGGTCGAAGAACTGGCCATAATCAAGAAGAAGAAATTTAAACGCATGTTCTGGAAAAGTTTTTCCTTTAAATGCATCAAAATTGCACAGCTCGAGGAATTTAAAATCATTTAAACCGTTAAATCTATAGTTTATTTGTTGCTGAATTTGATCGATTATTTCATAAAAGAGGCGTCTGTATGATGTTTGAACATCTCCCACCTTGTCTGTTCGAAGACGTTTGGCGTGTGGCTCTACATTTAACGTCATCGTTTTCTCCCAAAATGGGTCAAAGTCATCTCTTTTTTGGCTTAACATGTACTTAAAATCATCCACTTTTTTTAGGCAAAAAGCAATATCATTGGTTTTAGTTTGTAATATATTAAAGACATTGTCCGAGAATGAAAATATTTCTGAAAATATGTTTAACAAATAATTAAAATTGAAATCTCGTTTAAAACAGTCCAAAAACCCCCTCGAACTATTTATTGCTTCTGAGTCCCACGTTTCATTAATTTCTATTATATTCTCAAATAGTTCAATCAGTGATTGACGATTTTCAGATACTGTTAACATAAGTCTTCTATTATAGTTCCACCTAGTAGGAGCTACTTTGGGCAATCGTTTGTGGACAATGGAGTCCAAAGCTTGTGTACGTTTTGTTGACTTGGAAAAAAAAGCAACCATTCCACCTAAAGTAACGAAAAATACTTTACACTCTTTAATGTGATTGATGGACTGGGATAAACCTAAATTTAATTTATGAGCAAAACAATGGACAAACACAGCACTTGGGAAAGTTTCTCGAACTTTAGCTTGCAGACCCCCTAATTGTCCTGCCATCACTGCAGCTCCATCATAGCTTTGAGTAACTAATTTTTTCTCTCCATTAATTTCTTTAGTAACGTTATAAACTACGGTATATAATGCATCTGTGGGATTTTCGGACACATTCTTAAAACCTAAAAACTTCCGTCTGTTTTAACGTAGCGTATTACTACAGATAATTGGCTAAAATTAGTGATATCAGTTGTTTCGTCCAGAACAATAGCAATGAACCGCGCCTCGCCAACTCCAACGCCAACAGCGGAAATTAAATAATTCTGGATTCGATTCGACGTTCCGCGAAAAACGCTAGACTGCTCTAAATTATTTTTTAAGCAATCATCATATTTAACCATTAAACTAAGTAAATCTTGAAAATTTACTCTATTTGAAGAAACCCTTGTGTCGTCATGACCTCTAAATCCCAGTTTGTGCTGTCCGAGAAAACAAACAACATCGATAAGTCTTCTTAATATTTGCCTATTTTTATCGACTACTTCATTGTGTTGGCGGTGACTAATTTCTGTTGACTGTTTATTAAGGGCGTGTTCAATTCTGGTTTTGCCGAAGACTTTTTCTTTTATGACGGCCTGTAGATGCGCTTTGGACATAATGTGTCTTTTTACAGCTTTATGGAAATTGTTTAAATCGGAAAAACCAGTTTTATTCCAGAGACCTTTTTTATTTTCAAAAAGTAAACATGGCCAACAAAATAATTTACTTATATTTTCACACCCCGTTAGCCATTTAAATTGTTCGTATTGTTTTCCCGGATAAAAATGTCTAATACAGTTTTTCATTTTTGTGGTTAAATTTTTCATAGGCGGTTTTGCCCTTCCTTTGGAAATTATTTGAAGCTTATCAGCGAAGTTTAATGTTGAAAATCCCTTTTTTATTAAGACACACACCACACATTCACACACACTCTTCTTACTAAATTCTCCAACATTTTCAACGTTATTACCGACAGCCGAGGTTGACGGTATTTGCATATCCACGTCCGTATTATTGTCTTCCATATCGCACCACGCACGACGCACGACGCGACGTACGTATGACACAACACACGGATAGCCGTTCAAAAAAAGAACCTACTCCAACGATAGCTTCCGCCACCACTTAAAGCACGCGACTGAAATGCAAAAATTACAAACAGCCGGTGGAAAGTTCAATAACCTCTGGCTCGATTCACAGGAAATCAAGCATACAGGGCTTGGCTGCAGAGAAGCTAGCAGCCCGCATAGGTTCTATTCGATATTCTATTGTGGCTGGGTCGGAGTCAAGGCCGCATTTATTATGGGCTTGATAATATATTTTGATAAATGCAAAAATTGCAAACAGCCGGTGGAAAGTTCAATAACCTCTGGCTCGATTCACAGGAAATCAAGCATACAGGGCTTGGCTGCAGAGAAGCTAGCAGCCCGCATAGGTTCTATTCGATATTCTATTGTGGCTGGGTCGGAGTCAAGGCCGCATTTATTATGGGCTTGATAATTAAGATAATATTTTAGCATTTTTAATATAAACTAAATTAATGGTTTCCTATTTCAAAAATTACATTTTAGAAGATGTTTTGTAATTTTTTTTGGGGAAGCACTGCTTCCCTTGCTTCCATGGACTGCACGCCCCTGATTGGACCGAGGAATAATTTAAATCAAGTTTTTAAATTCATTACCTACACTGCATTAATTTTTATTATTTATGGAGACCATAGATTGCATGTAATATATATATATATATATATATATATATATATATATATATATATATATATATATATATATATATATATATATATATATATATATATATATATATATATATATATATATATATATATGTATATATATGTATATATATATATATATATATATATATATATATATATATATATATATATATATATATTTAAATTAAAGCGTTCGATCAATTTGACTTGAATTAAGTAAGCAACCAAGAATTATTTTTTCGAATGATATTGAAAAAAAATGTAAAATGGCAGAAAGGTGCATCCATGTTCGAAGCGCGTCTTGTACCTCCGTTATCTCACTAAACATTTCTTTCTCGGCTCTTGCAATTTTAGTAAATCGAATTTTCTGAGAAGTTACACAATTAGCTTTCATTTCTGTGCGTTTTTTTACAAGCGCATATATACCGGATTGCGGAAAAGCTGTCTTTTTTTAAATATCATAGGACCCTATATATATATATATATATATATATATATATATATATATATATATATATATATAATATATATATATTATATATATATATATATATATATAATATATATATATTATATATATACGTATATATATATATATATATATATATATATATATATATATATATATATATATATATATGTATACGTATATATATAATATATATATATATATATATATATATATATATATATATATATATATATATGAGTGAATTAGTTAAATTTTTTTAGATATTATAACAGTAGGACTCTCGTCGTAACTGGGCTTTTACTATCATTATAATATAAGCAATCGTTAAAAAAAAGTCGTTTGTGTCTCTGATGACAGCCTCTTATATATAAACAATTTTTTTCTCTTGTTACTAGTTATCTTACTATTAATCTCGATTTCTCGGCAAGGGCGTTCCTAGACTCTTGCTGACCAACTGACTAAATAAATCCCTGCTATTGTACCAACGACCACAAAAAAAACAAACCTTTTGCATTACAGTATGCCATTTCTTCTTGATGGTAAATGTGTCTCGTAGTTTGTCAAAACTCAACCATAAATCAGCCAAGTGCTGGCACCGCCCTTGCCCCCCCCCTGCTTTTTCCTGGCAATGGAATTTTAATATATCGAAAAATTTATGAAAAGTTCCATAATTACGTTTTATTTCACATTAAATACATTGTATGTTCTTAAAACGGTTTTACTTGGATGATTTTTCTGTGTATCTGATGACCCCTGTTAATGTTGTCTTACCTGTCAAGGTAAATATCAAAAATTCGGACTCGTAACACTTAATAGCAATTTTCATTATAGCCATTTTATGTGGTTGGCTAAAATGCAACTTTTCATACCTATTTCGTTTTATGACCCCTTTTGCTATCGTTGCTCTGCCTAATTGGTTTGTGCCTGGATTTGCAACCCATATTTGTTCAGGTTAGATCAATTGAGATTCTGCGTATCATTTTTCTTTCATAAAGCTTTGTTTTCATACGTTCTAAGCGTTTGAATTGCTTATTTGCTAGTACAAACAATAAAAACTCCGATAAAATTTCTATTTCAAAACACAGAGGGATATTTTATTATCTGTGATTTCATGCTAAATGGTTTGTGCTATAGAAAGCAAAAACCGAACGCTTTCACACTGCTAATTCGATATGATATGCAGATGAGAAAGTTAATTTAATTAAAGTTTGGAAATTATTCAGGCTAATCTCTTTGCCGTTTGGATGAGAATTTATTAACTATGTTCGGCCGTATCGGTGTAGATGAATGGATATTCTTCGGACTTGCGAGACTATATTTGCGTAAGGTATTTATACATTATCCTTCAGAATTTAAGTCGTATTCACTTAAGAAATATCAATTTAGACCATGTCTAAGCTAAAAATAGATTGAAGATGCAACAAAGGAACCAATTCTATAGGAAAGTAATAGCGTTCAAAAGGGTATCGAAGTGGATGCGATGACTTATAAATATTAAGGATACAGTGGTCCGGTTGGCACTTATAGGCCAAAAATCAAATATTTTTCTAAATGTTACAAATACAAAACAAGACTGTGTCACAAACAAAAAACACAACTGCTGAACTAAACATTTTACTTAGCCACAGGCAAAGAGAGATGTTTGCATACATCTATGCGCGTATAATACCGTGCTTCATCAACGTTCGTGTATGGATAAGAACATGGCACGCACGTTGATAAAAGATAATTTTTAAAACATTAATCTTTTAACGATTTAGAAAAAAAGTTAACTCGCATCGACATCAGCAGCCCAATAATACTAAACATGGAGTGTTTTCCACTTAAAATTAAAAGTCAGGAAAGTTCACTAGATAAGCTGTGGGAGTAAAAGTTGCCCAATAGAAGAGAATGCATTGGAAAGTACTTTTCGAAGAAGAGCTGCATCATTTCTGGCAAATGCAGGGTCCGGGATCCTAATACAAAGTGGCAAAGAGGATGGTTTCAACTAAGAGAACTACATAAAACTCGATCGAAAATGAGATAAACCTTAGAATTAAAATCTTGAAGACATACAATTAATTCAATGTCGTCAGCGCTGGTTCTGTACTCAAACCTATAAAGGCAAAACAGATAGATATTATGTATTCAAATAACTGTACCGTTATTATACAGGTCCCCAAAAAATAAATTAAATATTACAATGAATAATTCCTCAGCTCTTGATAACTTAAACATCATGTAAGCATATATCATAAACTGCTTAGTTTTTAGGATGTAGGGTGTTCAATATTATTTAATTTCTTTTATTAAAGTTTCTAGGATTCCATCATATTTAGGCATAGTTCAGTTGTGTTTATTTTTGCTAGGGGCGCCCCACTTTTTAAAATCCTTATAAAAAAATGTGACCCAAATGATATTTTTTTTAATTTTGGATGAAATAAAACTCAACCATGGACGCCGTTTCGAGAAAAAAGAGAAAAACTGTTTTATTACACGCCAGTGGCCTTTGGCATGTAATCTAAAAGTATTTGAGATTATACAAAATACAAAAAAAATCTTTAAATATAGTTATTTTTCGACAAAAAGTGTTTACTAGTATATGCTTAAGTCTAAGTCTTAGCTTTAGGATGTTGAAAAGTTAGGTTAACTTAATAAGAACAAGAAAACCAAAATGAGCACTCCACAAACTTTTACATTACTTTTGGGATAGAATGTAAAGCTTAATAAAATGTTCGTAAACAATTAATTTTGATGCAGTGGCGGATCGTGGGTAAAAAAATAGGGGATGTGTTAGTTAGAGAAAAGTAGGACAGACAAGGTCTAAAATGTACACCGCATGCAAAACATTTTTTGCAAATATCCACTGCTTCACATCCACTTAAATTCAGAAAATCAAGAATTTTTAAAATGAATATTGTAGGATTTACCAGAATTTTTAAAGTCTTTTCGATGGAAGATCGTTTCTCGATGGAAGATTTTTACGGAGCTCGCACGTGGCTCTTCCGTTGGTGGATCGACACAAACGAGTTTGCTGCCGGTGCAGTGGACGCACATACAGGTTTGCTTAAGACGCGCAAGTATAACATTTCGTTTCGTGTTTGCCTCTAGGTTTCTGACGAGCGGTCAGCGGCAATACTACGAATGCATTAAGTTTAACATTGCAATTGTTGATAATTTTTAATGAAATGAATTAGATTTAATACTGAAAAGATTTAATAATGAAAATTACTATATTATATTGATTTTTAAAGTATGTTAAAAAATAACTTGCCAGGTTTTTTTTTTGGGGAAAAGGCACTTCCTCTACTTCCTCCGAATAGCCGCCACTCTTTTGATGACAATTAAACAATCATAAACCTTACTGGAACACAAATATTTCATCTGAATCGATCTTCAACGCCCTTAATTGCTGTAGATCTGTAATTTTTCTTTGAATATTTGTTAATAAAAGTCGATTTATTATTATTATTATCTTTCTAAATAGAGTTAAACAAGTCAAACTAGCATACTTGTTCATATATATTATATATATATATATATATATATATATATATATATATTATATATATTTATAAATAACTATTTTAACCGTCTTTAAAAAACTTGTGTAACGGGTGACCCACTAAGAATGGACGGCCATAACTCGTCAACCGTTAATCATACAACTTAGGTCAAAAAATATTAATACGAAAATCGACCACGGGAAATCGCTGGAAATTATTTTCAAGTTCGAAAGATGGTTTCTAGGGGAGCGCAACTGTTATGACCAAACTAAAAACAGGATTTTTCTCAAAAATACGCGAGTGAAGAGATATTTTAAATATTGCTATCGTAATCACTGGAAAATTTGATTTCGTTTTGTGTTTAACGTATTTTGCTCTGTCTCATAAGATATAGTGGTGGGGGAACGTCAAACATTTTAATTAAACAAACAATGGTTCCGGATATATGCATAGCCGACGGTCTAATGATATTTGTTTTATTAATATCTCGGGTTAGAAAAAAAGTAGAAAGTTGGGGTTTGTGCTGACTTTTTAGGAACTTTGTCCTCTATTTAGCTATGTGAAAAAGACATCGTGCTTTTTAAAATGTTCTTGATAATGCGTTATAAATGTTGAAACATCAACAAAGAATCAAAGAAGAAAGATTAGTACGTTTCTGTCTCCCTCTAGATCTTCCTAACACCATTGATGGATATGTGTCAGTACGCAAAGGATTTTGCCAGATTTTTTGTTTGCTTTTCAAGTCACCGAATAATTAAAAAAATTATCCATTGTCACAAAAATATTGATAAATAAATTTATGAATGATTTTATGATATCGAAATCTACATCGAATACATACAAAATTAATGCAATAAAAATCAGATTGTGTAAAGTTTTTTTAGGAAGTAGTTGCAAAATATTTTTCTTTGCTTGAAGAAGGGGTGTAGCCAATGTCTTGTGGCGCGCAAGTGAAATCTAAATCGATCTTTCATTCGCAGGTATATCAAAGTTTTCAGGAGATTGGTTCCTTCCACCAGAGATCAGGAAGTAGTAGGACATGAATTATATCGGAAGATCGATTCATCGTGTCAACAGCGTTATGTGAAAGTAAAATGCAGTTCAAGTGCAACTCCGTACTTTCCGAGGACTGGCTGGCAATTGGAAGGTTTTACCTTAGGATTACCAGAACAAAACCTACAACATTGTAGACCTACCATTGGATCCGAAATCGTCGTACCTCGTCACCGAGCGCTTCAGTTTGCACGACAGCATCTTGATTGGTCAGTTAACTAATGAGCAAATGTATTTTACCCTGAAGAACCCCTAATATATTTTCAGAGCCGTGATAGAAGAAAACGGGTTTACTGGAGACCCGGTGAGCGATAGTTATAGTTCTGCAGGGTATAACGTGGCATATTCTTGGCAGGTAAAATTGAACTTGTTTTTACAGAAAGACAAACAAATTCTCGCGGAGCATGTGGTTACCTTTTGCTGGATTTATCGGTAAACATTTCATGTTTATGCATGATAATGCCAGGTCACACATCGCTGATATCGCTAAATAATACTAAGATATGCGGAAGTTCCAGTTGCAGCCCTGACGTGAACCCCATTAAGGTATGAGTTGAAACTTAGTTCAAGTTAAGGTTCTCACTGCTATAACCATTCCCGATCTGAGTGAGGGAGTACTCGACGTGCCGCTATTAACTTGATTAGGTCAGTGAATGATCCTATGAAGGCAGTAATTTGGACACGTACTGGCAAGATTAAATACTAAAATGAATACATTTTCAGAAGTTTATTTTTTGTTTCGGAAATATTCTTTACATTTTTTTAATGATTAGTTTCTTTATCGGAATTTTAAATGGGGAAGTGCGATAACTCTCTGCAACTATCTATTGCTTTTTAATATATTTTATGTTCACTAACACAACTTCGTTATTTATTATGGTTAAAAGCACGTTCCATACAAGTAACTAAAGCCAGATATTCACGATAATTCGTACATTTTCTATTACTGCGCATGCCCCGTGCAACCTATAATGAAGCGCGTTATCTTCTGCATTAAAATCACTTTCGAATATTGCTTTACAACATGGTGGAAACACAATTCAAATTTGTTTAGTAGTTGCAGATAAAATCGCGGATATGCACGCGTACTGGGGTGCCCAACTAAGAATGGACGCCGGCCGCAACTCGGTAACTGTTAATCAACCATACATTTTGATTTGCAAGTTCGAAAGATGGCCGCTAGGGGGCGCAACTGTTATGACCAGTCAAAAACGGGATTTATCTAAAAAATATGTAGGGTAAAGAGATATTTTAAATATTGCATATTGCACTCCAGTAACTAAGGGGCTGTTTGATGTTTCAACATTTATAACGCATTATCATGAACATTTTAAAAAGCACGATGTCTTTCTTACATAGCTAAATAGAGGACAAAGCTCATAAAAAGTCAGCACAAACCGCAACTTTCTACTTTTTTTCTAACCCGAGATATTAATAAAACAAATATCATTAGACCGTGGGCTATGCATATATCCGGAACCATTGTTTGTTTAATTAAAATGTTTGACGTCCCCCCACCACTATATGTTATGAGACAGAGCAAAATACGTTAAACACAAAACGAAATCAAATTTTTCAGTGATTACGATAGCAATATTTAAAATATCTCTTCACCCGCGTATTTTTGAGAATTTTTGGTCATAACGGTTGCGCTCCCCTAGAAACCATCTTTCGAACTTGAAAATAATTTCCAGATTTCCCGTGGTCGATTTTGGTATTCATATTTTTTGTCCTAAGTTGTATGATTAACGATTGACGAGTTATGGCCGTCCATTCTTAGTGGGCCACCCGTAACACAAGTTTTTTAAAGACGGTTAGAATAGTTATTTATAAGGAAACACAACACCCATTACTTGCCTTGAACTACCTTAATTTCACGTCTTTTTACATATGTCCTTACAAATCAGGTAATAACCTACTGCAATCCTGTTGTATAAAATATAAATGTACTTACATTGTTAAAAGATAGCTTCATATTAAACCCGCTGGGAGATAGCCATTCGAACAAGAATATCGTAAATGTCGAGGCGTGAATCGCAACTACGCCAACCAGCATCCAGGAAGCGGCGTCAAATGGTTCTAGAAATGCTGTCGGTGAAATAATACCAGTTCTTTTTGCCACAACGATAGCTATGCCAGTTTCCATGAATGGAACACTAAAGTCGATCTAAAAAGAAAAACAAATTTAAGATTTTATTTTTTAAACCATTTTAAGGTTATTAAAATTGCAAGGAGTTACGGTCTTAATTAGTATTTATTTAAAAATATTAAATATGATGTTATATTGTATTGTTATTATTATACAGGGTGTTCCACGGAAAAGTAACACATTTCGCGACTTAATCGCTCGAAAACGAAAAATGATATCTAAATGCGGTTTTCACCAAATGGTTTAGATTTGCCCCGAGTTTTTTCTTGTCAATGTTGCCAAATTTTCCCATTTATCCTAAGATCGCGGAGAAATACCTATTTTTTGGGACTAAATTTTACTGTTTTATTTTAAATAGGACACCCTATATATTTTTATGGTCTTGGAGTCTAACACTTCTTCTTTTCAAAAATACATAGTTTGGGGATATTTATTTTAGGTTCTTAGATTTTAAAATTAACTTTGTAAATTCTTGCTTTGAACTTAATTTCAAATTTCTTTATTGCTACAAATACAATTTAGTAAAATAACAAAAGCTAAAAAGTTTTATTTTCGTCAAGATAAATAAAAACTATAATAACTGTTGTATCTGACCTCCATTAACTTCCACACACTTAGTCAATCTGAATCTACAGAGTTTTAAAACATTTCTTGTGGAATTAATTCTATAACATTCCTTATGTTAATTTTAAGTTCTTCCAAATTTCGTGGTAGAGGATTGTAGCACGCTTCCTTCACATAACCTCACAGAAAAAAGTCTGGAATCGTTAGATCTGGGGAATATGGGGCCCATGGTATAGCCACCTGTTTAGAGAAACTCGATTCAACGAATTTCTCGCAATGTTTGAATAATGCGCTGGGGCGCCATCTTGTTGGAAGTATATGTCATTAATTATACCTTCTTCTTCAATTGCAGATAAAAGAAAAGTTCTAACATATAGGTGTAATTAGCTCCAAAGGCGGTATTCTCCATAAAGAAAAAAGGATCGTACACTTTGTTGGACGACACCGCACACCAAACATTTACTTTTGGCGAATCCCTTTTAAATTCGACAAATTTTCGCGGATTTTCCTCTCTACATATGCGGCAATTATGTTTATTAACCTTTCCGTTTAAATGGAATGTTGCTTCGTCTGACATTATTATTTGCGCATTAGGAAATTGTCTCGTTAAATCAAGAATTGTTTCACATGTGTGCTATCTTTGTGCGTAAGCTTGGGGTACAATTCGTTGAAATGTTTGATTTTTGTATGCCTTAAATTTAATTATCTTCAAAAGCCGATCTACTTTAGTTTTCGACATCATCAATGTGCTAGCCATTTTACGAATAGATATTTTATAATTATTATTGCTTAAAATTTCCCTTGCAGCTAATACTTCGTTCAGTAGCACGTCTGCTCGATTGTCACGTCGCTTGATTCTCTCCAAAGAGCCTGTGTCTCTAAACCGTTGCACCCATAACAAAATCAACTTTCTGGATGGGTTTTTTTTGGTGTACTATACGAAATCTGCGTCTGGATATTGCTATTGATTTCATTTCTGCATATGTGATTACTAAAAATGCTTTTTCAATTAGATTAAATAGTATAAAGATCGAAGAAATTAAAAATCTGGCAGCTGCTTTTGGCAAAAAACTTAATTTTAATGGTCGACAGGACGACGTCTACATACTTTTGTTCCGAAGCACATTTGATAGTTATGGTGTCGTATAACTACGAAGAATGTATAGCGATGGATGATGTCGAAATTAGAAGAATTTTAAAGATTATTAAATCTAAGGCATACAAAATTCAAGCATTTTAACGAATTATCCCCACGCTTACGAACAAAGATACTAGATACACATGTGAAACAATTCTAGACTTAACGAGACAATTTCCTAATGCGTAATTAATAATGCCAGACGAAGTAACATTTCATGTAAACAGAAAGGTTAATTAGTATGAAAGAGTTTGCAAAGTTAATTTTAAAATCTAAAAACCTAAAATAAATATCCCCAAACTATATATTTTTGAAAAGAAGAAGTGTCAGGCTATCCAAGACCATAAAAATATATAGGGTGTCCATTTACAATAAAACAGTAATTTAGTCCTAAAAAATAGGTATTTGTAGCAATAAAGAAATTTAAAATTAGGATCAAAGCAAGAATTTACAAAGTTAATTTTAAAATCTAAGAACTTAAAATAAATATCCCCAAACTATGTATTTTTGAAAAGAAGAAGTGTCAGGCTATCCAATTCCCATTTAAAATAAAACAGTAATTTAGTCCCAAAAAATAAGTATTTCTCCACGATCCTAGTAACAATGGGAAAATTTGGAAACATTGACAAGAAACAACTGGGGGCAAATCTAATCCATTCGATGAAAACCGTATTTCGATATCATTTTTCGATTTCAAGCTAGTAAGTCGCGAAATGTGTTACTTTTCCGTGGGACACCCTGTACAGTAGTCGACACTTATATAACTATCACTACCGTTTATTTCAAAACCCGGTTATTAATAAACCGATTTCAAAAAACTTTTTTGGCTGTATTAAATCACTCATTTTGTTTTAATGTGCGAAGGAAAATAATAAAAATGTTTATAAAAAAATAGAACTGACTTCAAAAAAAAAGTAAAAAATAGTATTTTAATCCATACTGAAAATTTGACTTTATGAAGTCAGCGTCAAACTAATTCTTAATAATTTTTTATTTTATAGTGCTATATATTTAATAAACAAATTTATTTCATCCTTTTTAGATCTATTTATATAAAGTTTTACGTTTTAAAGCCTAAACTTTTTAAAATTGTAGAGGTCCTTAATAAAATAAATAAGTAGCTACTTGATCCATTGCATATGATATTTTGTCAAAATCGTGAAAATTTTAAAAAATGAGTAAAATTGAAATTCGTGTCATTAAAAAGCCCGAAAACTAAATGGAACATGATATTAACATGCATACTTTTTTTCTTGATGATATGGTGAACGCAATATATATATATATATACTGTCTTCATCACTCGAAGCAATAGTTGAAAATGGCTCCATTTTCCGCCATTTTGCATATTTTGTAAATATGCTTGCTATGGGAGCAGTCCGATAATAACTGAACATTCCCTGAAAGTTTCATCCAAATTGGTCAAATCACCGCGGAGTAATCGATGTACATACATATAAAATACATAGGATTAAATTGATAACCTCTTCTTTTTTTGACGTCAAAACATCGCGGAGTAATTGTTGTACATACATAAAAAGTCAAATCATCGCGGAGAAATCGATGTACCTGCATACATAGGGTCGAATTGATAACCTCTTTGATAACCTCTTCCTTTCTTGAAGTTCGGTTAAAAATTATCTAACCGTGCACATCAAAATGTATAGAACCAGAGTACAAAGTTTCTTTTTTAGATGTTACGTATCCATTTGGGTCCAATATATACAATTATTGTGTGCGACACTCGGATATGTAATACAGGCTGTGTAGAAATTGCTATAAGATAAATTCAAATTTTAAAAAACCGGACCTTGGAGTTTTTCATTTCGAATTATACGAGATACGTGTATGTTTGCATTACATACTAGCTCGGACATTAAATATAGGGTGTGCAGCAAATGTTAAAATTAAATCAAATTTGAAAAACTGGACCTTGAAGTGTTTGAGATGCATGTACGTCTGTTGCACTCACTAGGCTGGATACTCTCTGCCACAGGATCTACAGTAAGTAAAAATACAAGTTGGAGTGAATGTTGAAGTTGAATCAATTCAAACGTTTTGTTTAATCGTAGGTACCAGAAAAAAAACTACATAACCGTGTACACTCAGTAAGTTAAAATAGCTGTGATACAAAAACGGGATTCCGGAAGAATTCTTTCTATCTTAAGTGCTTAGAGATAAAGTTTTAAGATTAAATCAAATTTGAAAAGGCTGAACTTAAAAGAATTTCTTTCGTGTTTCGGATACATACTATCCATAGCAAATGGACGGCTGGCTGATTGGAGGTGACAACAACTCCGATAGGTACTGAAAACTCGAATTTAAAAAGTTCATTTTTACTTACTTTTACTTTTCTATTTTATAACCGTATTTTTTTATAAAAACTCCTTCACTTATAACCTAATTCAACCTACATCTTTCTATGCGTAAGTGCGCAACCTCAACTTTTAAACACTGTATTTCTTCGTATAATGTTCTACAGGGATACTGTGGCAGAGATTATTCAGTTTAGTGAGTGAAACAGTACATATATCGTAAACACTCAGAAAACAATCTTCCAAGTTCCAGTTTTTTCAAATTTGATTTAAACTAACAACATATTCTGCAAATTCTGGACTCAATATTTGACTATAAAACTTCGAGTTTGAAGCAGAACTACACGTATCTCAAACACTTCGCAGAGAAAAACTTCCAAGGTCCAGTTTTTTAAAACTTGATTTTAGTTTGTAACAATTTTTACACCATACTACTGCATACTGGAGTGTCGCACACAGTGACTGTATATACACATTCGACCCAAGTGTATCCAAAACACCTAAAAAATAAAAACTTCGTACTCTGGTTTATGATTCGTGGTTATATTAATTTTTGATCACGACCCGCCCAAGCCTTTATGCCTCCCTGGACAAAAATCAGGCTTGCATTCTTTGTCATAACGCGACCAAGTTGTCAGTAATATGTAGAAGCAGCGATTTTTGTAGAGACAATTTAAAAACGTTTATTAGGAAAAAAAAAACAAATAAATGGTTTTTATTTTGAAATCCCCTTAGAAATCAGTTAACCTAATTACTAAAAAAAATCATACATATAAAAAATAATAATAGAAACAAAGCGGGCTATGAACATTTTAATTATGGCATCTTTCGTTTCAGAAAAAAGTAATACAGTGATATGAAACCGTAACCCAGTATCTTTTCAAATAACCGAGATACCTCGTAAAACCATCGAAATCTGGACACCCTGTACTTTTCAAAAAAAAGTACTCAATACATTGTCCCAAGTAACGCTAATTCAAGAGAGTAAAATACCTTATTTTCCTTTAAGTACATTTTTGTATTCAGTACCGCAGCTCTGTTTATAGCAGAGATCATTAACGTTGTCATTGTGGCAAGCCACTTTAATAATAACGTTCTAATAGGCAGTGAGCTAGCTAAACTTTTTTGACCCAAAAATACATTGCATATTTGGAAATATTTTTTTATTGTACTAGATTACAATATCGCAAATGTTCGTGATTACGGCAATTAAAACTGGATTCTTGTATTTTTCTTTACACAAAAATTATTACATAATATAAACTTAAATCACTTTGATGCTTCTACTTCTGTTCAAAGTTATCTTCAACAAAGTTTTGCATGGTGCATATTGGAAATTGCTCAGTGTTAATTTCCTTTGATCTACAAATTGTACCAATATCTTCATCTTCATTCTTCAAGTTAGGTACATATAATCTGTACATAATACGTTTAACTTTTAAGAATTTTATAATAATTCGCTGCTAAAACGGCGCGCAGCGGAGCAAAGTCGCTGAGGCTATCTGGTAGAGATAGGTAGGTGATAATATTGATAATTATTGGTATGTATTTATAAACCATAAAGATTTCGTAGCTTTAATTTCTAGTTATGTGGTATGGCAATATGGGATAGTAATTTTTCGAGTATATAGTATAGTATCTGTGTGAATATTTAATAGAAATATCTAGAGTTTTTTAAATTTGTCTACTAAACACTCGTAAGCTATCTGTACTTTATCCTGAGCGAATATTTTCGAATATATTAAAACATTCATCATGATGTCTAGTTGTTAATTTAGTTTAAACATACCACCACTAATAAGTAAGAATTCTGCTCGAAATATTAAATAAAATTTAAAATTCAATTCATATTTTGGTATTATAATTTTACATTAATGCTTATACTGTCTCATTTATTTTAATTATTTTTTTTAATAATAAAAACATTTATTTTTCTATTGAAAATGACTATCTGACAGCTTACAAACTCATATATTATATATTTCACCTTATTTTTAAAATCATATAAATTCATAAAATTGATTATATTATTATATAATTTCAGATTGATTTTGAAAACGAATCGTGTTATTACAATTAGTAAGAAAACATTAAAGTCTGTCCACAAATCTATATAGACACTATATGAAAATATTTGAAAAAGTTAGTTTGGAACTAAGTAGAACATTTTTTTATAACATGGCAAATATAAAATTATCTTATTTTTTTGAAACATCTTATTTTGTACATTTTTTTATATATAAACTTATCTAGATCCCAACATACATAATTTTATATAATACTATTTTCTCAGTTGAGCAGTTATTACGCTACAAAACAAAACCATTACATTCAAACCTTTGCCATTTTGTACGTATTTATTAAATAAATATGAATTTTCTTTGTGTCCTGCTGGATTCGTCTATCGAACCACTGGGCGCTACGATGCGCCACCCGCAAGGTACGTTATGATTGGTCAATATGTGACGTGACCTAGTTAGGCACTCCAACGATCTGTCACTGACATGTCATTTTTAGGTTGTCGTAGGACAAACAAACTGATTTAGCCAATGAGGCTTAAATATTGGTTTGATAAGTCCCACAATATTGGTCAAATAGCTGTCGTAGGACAAGCAGCTGTTTTCTTGGACTGCCTAGTTGGGGAAATTGAATGGCGGGTCACTTTCAAAATGACAGCTGGCATTCCAGAAAACAGATTTTTTCGTATTATAACGTTATGTGACTAGATACTTGGAGCTAAGAATTTAAATTATTGCGTTTGATACTTATTATATCTGTGTCTATTATTGCAAAGTTTTTTTTATATCTTGACGCAATATTTATGTGTTTTGTGTATTCTTACGAATAAAATACAATAAATTAGGAGTATTAAAATAGCTTCTGTTCAAAGGGCGTTACAACCGTCAATAGTGAAACTCTAAGTTAAAAGTTCAAGGTCACTGAACACAGAAAATTAGAAATTATGCGGGCAAAAATATTTATTGCAAATATAGGTTCCGATGAGCTGAATAAACCGGAAAATATATCGAGTGTAATACACACAAAGCGATGTTTTTGTTTTTATGCATTTTACCGTTGGTCTCTTCCGACGTCACAACCCAAGATCCGTTCGTCGGACTATACTATACAAACAAACGTGGTTTCTGCTCAAAATAAAAGAAAATAATAATATATGCAAAAAGGCAGCATATTTCAAAAAGTATCGAGAATCAGAAATGTCAAGTTTAAAAGATTCCAAAGATAAGTCTTAAGTTTATTTGAATAGCAAGCATTAAATATACTATATTTAAATAACCATTATTTAACATTTTCTTACTTAACCTTAATTCAACTTAATGAAGGTTAGGTAACCTAACTGGTTTTTTTAATTATTCCGTGTCTTCCAGATTTCCCTTGTTGGAAAGCAGGATTAAGATAATTAAGAATCCTTTAACAAAAATTAGACCTTTAATCATATTTAGATATAAGAACCAGAAGTAATCTGAAATTAGTAAATTGTATAACTTCCTAACTTGGGTTAAAACGTTTGCTTCTTGAAGAAAAGAGGTATAATGATACTAGTTATAAAATAATTTTTCAACTCATGAAACAAAATCACTTTTAAATTCTGTTTACGGTTTTAGCAAAATCGAAATATTTCTTAGGCAATTTTAATATAGTTTCCTAATTTTAATATCAATAAAGAATAATAGGTTTTACTATTAGATTAAAGGTAAATATGAAAGTTTATACATTGTATTTACATTCTTCAAATAATATGCAAAAACCAACAATTTGACATATAATCTGCAAATATGCAATTTGTATAAATGCCTATCTCTAATTATTATGCAGTTTTCGATAAAAACATACAATTTTATGTGCATACAGCACAAATATCAGCAATCATACATTAGAAAACCTAAAGTGTAGGCACAACAATAAAATGTAATGGCGGTATTAAAGTGTTTTATAGGGACTATAAGATAGAATGTATTTTGCTTATATGTAATCCTAATATTAAAATAACTGATTATTTTTAAGCCACTGAAGTCTGATGCAGTTTATCATGAATAACGATATTCCAGTGTGAGCGGCCAGTTTATGTTTCAATAGGATAAAGTAAAAATCTGACTTTTTCTTTAAATGCTGTTAGTATTAACAAGACCCAATGGAATTTAACTGTATCGACTTTAAATATTAGGTATTTTAATATGTATACGAATTTTAGTAATAATTCAGTATTCCCTTTAAGTAACTGTGTTAGTTCAAGCGGTTGATAATATCATACATAAGTCATTATAATTGCCATACCCATAACAGAATTATGTTTGTTGATACGGGGTTTTTCCTTATAATTTGCCACCCCTTTAAATCTTTTATATCAAAAGATATAAAAAAGTTACTTGAACTAAAATTATCTGCATAGATACGTCATATTTTCGTAGATTCCTATTTTTCACGTGAATGTGTCACGCAAATTGTATTACCTTCTCGCAAAGTTTTTTCAGTCGTCTTTGCTCTAAAAGTACATGAGGGGAGAAATATACATACATATATATGTATATATATTTATATATATATATATATATATATATATATATATATATATATATATATATATATATATATATATATATATATATATATATATATATATAACATGACTATATTTAGAACACTAGTTTTTGAGCTACCCACCTTCAAAGTACCACATTATAAGGTGCTTAACTTACTTTATTGGATCTTGATAGCTGTGAGTGGCCGTATGGGCAATTTGGCCATTATGAATCGTGAATCACTTTAGCCACGAAATGTCAAATAAAACCAAAATTATCTTCTTTTTGAATAAAAATAATATATTTTATTTACATTCTACGTTACATTTATATATTTATAGAAAATTATATTTTAAAAATTATAAAAAAACAACTAGTTTATTCTGATATAATATAATATATGTAACTACCGCCATTGTTTAAGCAATTTTGGAATACGTGTTCTATTTTATTAATAGCATTGCTAACCAAGAAGGGATATTCAGTATTTAAAATTACTATTTCTTGCTCGATTTTTTGCTGTAATTCTTGTAAATTATCAGTCCTATTAAAATAGATTTTATCATTCAAGTTTCCCGACAAAAAATTATTTAGGGGTGTGAGGTCGGGGCTATTGGCCGGCCACCGGATTGGGCCTTGCCTTCCGATCCATAAACCATAGCGATTATTTAAAAAATTGGCAATCGGTTGGACATTGTGAGGCTGTGCGCCATCTTGGTGACAAATTAATCTAGTGTATTGACGAATCAGAAGTGTCTCTAAAAGGCGCTCTATTTCGTTATTTAAAAAAACTAAATAGCGTTCGCCTGTCAAAATAATTTCAGAAACTGTCACCTTTCCAGAGTGTACCTTGTTGGCGCTACATCAGGGTAAACATTTTAGCAAGACGGACTTTTTAATCCGATCTGTGTCGTCTAGAAATTTCTCCTTAAATACTTTTACATGCTTTTCTAACTAATAACACCCATTTCATTCCGAATTGTGTTAATCAAATGATCGAAATTATAATAAAAAAAAAATAGGTCGGTGGTGTAAACACGACATCGGATACTTTCGTGGTTATACGGGGTATTAAAAAGTGGTTTTATTTTTCTTTTTTCATTGTACGGGATGCAGGTTACCTATCTAAAATAAAGTCTTGCTTACTTTGTGTTAACTGTATGTTATGTGTTTTTTTTCTATGTTAATGTACTAGTTCTAAGTAGTCGCTTTTTTTTTTGGTAATAATTTATATCCTGACCTATTTTTCGCGCTTCCTGAAGTTTACCTGTAGATTTCCAGTACACTTGCGAGTACAAAATGTCGGTCGCGTTCCGCCGCGTCGTGATTGTTTTATTCTGACGTCTAAACCTTTGATTTAAGCACTCCATTGAGTAGCAATTCAAATACACGTTGTAGAAAAAAATAAAAGCATACAACCATACACACATATTTAAACGGACACCAATGAGCTTCGAAGGATTATGAGACATCAAGAAGCGCGCACAAGAGCCCTGTTCGGAAGGATAAACCAAAAACATATTTTGAAGAATATTTCAATTTTGGATTTGTGAGAACTAAAGTCAACTGGCAAAGAAAAGCCTTCATGTATTATTTGTTCTACAATTTTGGCTACAAGCAAGAAACTTAACAAGCTTACACAGCACTTGGAAACTACATTAATAGACCTCCGGAGTTTTTTGCTGCTAAACTAAAATTTTATGAAAAGCAAAGTCCGATTTTTTGTTTGTAAAATGGAAAAGTCTTACAAGCTCCTTACAAAGTTTCATATCAACTTCTTTTTGATACAGCGCGCTTCTCTAAGTCTTGTTTTATTTTGAACTTTTTAGTACTTTAGTTCAAACGCAGTGCTAATTAATCGTTAGCCACCTGAAAAAAAGCCTGGTGTAGTATAGTCTAATTAAACATCTGACGATCCTGTCTTCTATACAGAAGAAAAACCCTTTCTGAGAAACATATATGTTTTATTTTCCAGATATAATTTGTAGCTCTCCTGAATATATCATTCTAAAGCCAATCTCATTTGCTTGAACTAAAATTATCTGCATAGCTACGTCATATTTTCGTAGATTCCTATTTTTCACGTGAATGTGTCACGCAAATTGTATTACCTTCTCGGAAAGATTTTTCAGTCGTCTTTGCTCTAAAAGTACATGAGGGGAGAAATATACATACATTTATATGTATATATATTTATATATATATATATATATATATATATATATATATATATATATATATATATATATATATATATATATATATATATATATATATATATATATATATATATATATATATATATATATATATATATATATATATATATATATATATATATATATATATATATATATGTACATATACACAGAGAGTATAAAAAGGAGCATCCTAGTTTAAATTAGTTATTTGCTAGTTATTGTATCAACATTAAGAAGAAATCTTCCAGAATACCTTCGCCTTTGAAAAGTAACCAGTCTAGTTAGGACCATACAAATATCTTGCTGGATTATCTAACGTGCAAACAAATATTTAATAATTTATTTATTAATTGAAGGATCACCTACCCTTTGATAGCAGGCAGGAGAGCTAAATAAACTATATTTTCAGAGGTTGTTATCGCTGTAGTTCCACTAACGTTGTAATATCAATCAAATATTTGTTTTTTACTGTAATTTAACACAACAAAAGAAAAAATACTAATTAAACAAAATAGAAAATTTTTATTGTCAAAGGTTTAGAAGTGGCGAAACAAAATAGACAATTACAAAGTACTTCAAGTACTTTTCTTTCACACTATTAATAATTTAAATCTCAAACAATGAACCTTACAAGATGTAATATTAAAATGACAACATGAAGCAAAATTAATGGGTTAAGCAATTTATATTTATACAAATGAAATAACTTTTGATGTGTGATATTGCTCCTGGAACTGCAAAACAATCTGCCTCTCTTTTGTTCGATAAAATAACGTGAAAAATTAAAAACTTACACTTTTTAGTTCTTCTACTAACAATGCTTGAAAATCACTTTCTGTAATACTCGTGCAAGCAACTATTTGTATAGTTATACTTGCTTTCAGTAATTTGGAGTCTAGGGGTGATACTCCTCTTCGAAATACAACGTTACTTAATTATCTACTGGTGTCGATGATACCAAAAACACATGAGAGTAGCCCTTCACTTAACTGACGACAGATCTAGACAGGGGCGGAAGGAACAACCATTAAACAAACAAAAAACAAAATTAAAAATTGGCGGCAAAATGAGCCAACTAACGACACAATGCTCTCAGACTGTCTGGCTAGTTAAAACGTGTTTTCATCGAAAATTTACAAGAGTGGGAATCAGAGTGTGTGTCATATTTTACATTTTTTACTTCCCTCATGAAAAAATCACTCTTCGAGATTTTTTCAGATCTTCACCCTAGATGACGAAAAACATGTTTCCTCAATTCTGTCGGACCGTCTGTCTGTTTGCGGCGTAGCTAAAAAACTACTTACCGGATTACCTCCAAATTTTCGTCAAAAATTTCGGGTCATATAGGAATGGCCTGGTAACAATTTGGTCAAAATCCAATATGACAAAACAAAATGGCGGCCTAGTGAAATCTTAAGAAAATTATTATTAAAAATCTGCTCATCCAATTTATCCGCAATTTTGCAAAAAATATATAGTATTTTATCGGAATCAACTGGTAACAATTTGGTACAAATCCAAGATGGCGGAACAAAATGGCTGCTTAATAAAATATTTAATAATGCCTGAAAAACTGCTTAATAGTTTGATTTCAAACTGTGTGTCATAACTAATTGTGGTAATATTTCAAGATGGAAGAACAAATAACGGCCAAATAAAATATTTGTAATCGTGAAAAAAATCACCCTCTCAGGTTTTACACATCTTTACGTTTTAGCGTCCGTAGATGCCAAAAAAATATGTTTTATCAATTCCGACGGCTCGTCTGTCGGTCTGTCTGTCTATCTGTCTGCCTGTCAGTTCGCGGTATTGCTTAAAGACTATAAATTGACTTGAAATTTGTATAAAAAACTAAGGGTCATATGGGGATAACCTGGTAATATATTGGTAAAAATTCAAAATGGCGAAAGAAAATGGCGGCATAGTGAAATGTTCAAAAGATCATTATTAAAAAAATACTTATCCAATTTATTTCAACTGTTTCATAAACATCAAGTATTATGAATATAAGTATTTTATCAGTTTATTTCTAAACTGTGAAATATATGTTTAGAAATATTTATAATCAACAGCAAAAGTTATGGTACGAGCGGGAATCGAACACGCACTTCTAGATCAATAGTCCATAGCTCTAACCAACTGCGCTATCGTACCACTGATGAGCAATTCGTTAGAACTTCTACATATTCAAACCCACCAGTATCATAACCATTGTTGATTTTATCAAATATTCTAACCTTATGGAGCGACGTTCCTGACTGGACGTCAAATCTGACATCGCTATAAGGTACCGTCCATATTAGTTAATTTTACGTTATGCCCGTATAAGCCAAATTTTGAATATAAGTATTTTATCAGTTTATTTTTAAACTGTGAAATATATTTTCAGAAATATTTATAATCAACAGCAAATATATATATATATATAGTTTGAATATGTATAAGTTCTAACGAATTGCTTATCAGTGGTACGATAGCGCAATTGGTTAGAGCGAAAGTGATTCAGAGGTGCGGGTTCGATCCCCGTTCTTACCATAACTTTTGCTGTTGATTATAAATATTTCTAAAAATATCAAGTATTATGTTGGATTCAAGTGGTAAAATATTGGTACGAATCCAAGATGGCTGAACAAAATGGCAGTATAATAAAATATTTAAAAATTCAAATTGTGTGTCATAACTAATTGTGGTATAGGGCTCAACTAGTAAAACTGTGTTACTATTTCAAGATGGCGGAACAAAATTGCGGCCAAGTAAATTTTTTTTAATCGTGAAAAAAATCTTTCTCTCATGATTTACATTTCACGTGTTAGCGCCAAAAGCGTGTTTCATAAATTCCGTCTGTCCGTCCGTCGATCTATCTGTTCGCGACATAACATCAATACTACTTACCCGATTGACTTCAAATTTGATCAAAAATTCAATCAAAGGTCATATGGGGATGACCTGGTAATATTTTGGTAAAAGTTCAATATGGCGGTATGTTTATAATAATTATATTAATAATTTTTTTAAATTGTCGACGTTTCGCAACTTTATTGTTGCATCCTCAGAACACATATAGAATCAATATGCCGCATGAAACTCATATTATATGTCTTTACCTACTACGCTGGACCGCAGATACTTTCCAGATATTAAGTTTCTAAATGGTTTTTGTTAACGATCCTCTTGTTTTTATGTTAGAGTGATGTATTATTTGGAATCAGGATCCAGTAAAAAAAAATAAGATTCTTTTTTCAAGTTGTCGACGTTTCGCAACTTTACTGTTGCATCCTCAGACACATATAAATTTTATATCCTCCATGAGACCCATATTATCAGTCTTTACCTACTCCGTTGGTCCGCAGATATTTCCCGGATATTAAGTTTCTATAGTTTTCGTTAACGATCCTTTTATTGTTGTTAGAGTGGCTTATTATTTGGGGTTCAGGAGCTAGTAAAGAAACAAAAGACTTTTTTTTAATTTTCGACGTTTCGCAACTTTATTGTTGCATCCTCAGGACACATATATAGATTCTAGATTCTGCACGAAACCCATATGATCAGTCTTTACCTACTCCATTGGTTCGCAGATATTTCCCAGATATTAAGTTTCTAAATGGTTTTCGTTAACGATCTTCTTGTTGTTAAGGTGGTGTATTATTTGGGGTTAGTAAATATCTGCGGACCAATTCAGCATGACGTAGCAAAATGGCGGTATGTGTCAATCTAAAACTCTTTATAGAATTTATTTTAAATTATGTAATGTCAAATGTGGCATAGGTAGAAAGAAATGGTAAAATATTGATAGTAATCTAATACGATGGAACATGGCGCCTAATGAAAATGAAGACAGTATATGTAACACATATATACTGTGACTATGTACTGAACAAAATTTGGTCACACTTCACTAGTCCTAACAAAAAAAGTCATAACAAGGGAAGTTTCAGGTAAAGAAAATTTACCGATTTTTAGCGAAAAGTTATAATGGTCAAAGAATAAATGAAATATAAGTATGAACATTAGAGTTAAAAGGGATGTAGTATGCAGGAGTGAAGTCTCTGTCCGAGACAGATACCTAATGGAAACACGTGTATCTCAAACAGATAGGTTGGGGCAGATTTTATATCAGACTATATGCATATGTACATAAGAATACTGTATTATTATAGATCAAGTGTGGTTTTAATATATGATATTTACTTCTTATTATTTTTAACATATTTAAAAACGAATAATACGCCATACAATCAGACAGGTGTTGACAAGATAATCAAAAATACACACAAATATTTAATTATGTCAGTATTATTGTTTAAAAAGATAGGAATTTATATACTATACATAAAAAAAAACAATAAAAAAACATTATTTCATAAAGTTAGGTTTTGTAACAATTTAAATATGACGATTTTTAGCCTCAAATAATTATTTATAACGTAGCTAGAAGTGATGTTTGGTACTGCAAGAGTATAGCTGTGTCACTTTACTTTATTGCTAGTGTGATGTTTTTAGGGAGGATGTACAATACCTGATTTAACTGATGGATGTATGCTATCTTTGAAACGGTGAAGTAATTAAGGATCTGTTTAAACATTTGCTAAATTACTTTTAGTGTCTGGATTTTTAAAGATAGTGGTCCGAAGCTAATTTTCTGAATAAGTGAAAATCTAGCAATTTTAGGAAAAATATTGCCATAATTTCCCGGTGAATTGTGCCATCAGATTTTCATCAACTTTAATTTTTTAAATACGGATCTTGATTGTTAAGTACAATTTTTTGGAAGTAATTACCCTCAATACAGCGATATATAAATAGCGAAACAAATATTAAAACTTTATATTATTAATATATAATTTTGCTCCGATGACTAACTAATCTGGATTAGACCATAGTTTAGGTAGATAAAAACTTGTAAGGTGATCTTCGAAGAACAAGGGGCCTTGTATTGCGGATACTCCAACCACACATTAATTCCAGGTCTTCGTAAAAAAGTTATTTCTTTCTGGAATTGTAAGTTTCCTGCATACACCGGTAATGGATTCTTTTGTGAAACAAGCTGCTAAAGAGACTACTTTCATATGTCAGAACATTTTTTTTTACAATGTTGTCCTGTCTCTGTTTTCGTAACATCCCCCTAAAGAATATTTTTTTTTAATTAGATATCACATATTATGAGTTGTTTTTTGAATTCATTGCAGATGAGCCGCTTGGTTGAAGGTGTTATCATATGATTTTAAAATTAATTAAAAAAAAACATCAATTTTTGGTATATTGGCATAACTTCTCGTGGACATGATAGATTTTACGTGCAACATTTGGTTTTTGAGTGATTTCTATCAACTCTACTTTTCTAAATACGGCCCTTGATTATAAGTACTATTTTTAAATGACTTCAAAAAAATGTTATGAATTCGACCCTATGTTATTTTATGTATGTTCATCGATTACTTTTCTATGGGTTGTCTAATTTCGATGGAATTTTGAGGGAATATTTAGGATATTGCCGGAGTAGTCCCATAGCTAGCATATTAAAAACATCTTAAAAATGGCAAAATTTGACTTTATGAAGTCGGTGTCAGACTAGTAAATACCTTGCTTATTTGCTGTGTTGTATATGTAGACCCTCATTATATAAATGTCTGTTTGTGATTAAGTAATTAAGAATTAGTTTGACGCCGACTTCAAATTTTCAATGTCGAATAAAATAATTTTTTTACTTTTTAGAGCTTTTTTCAGAAGTCGGTTTTTTATTTTATTAAAGAAAATAATGTTATACTATTGAAAATATATTTTGGCTCTGCTGACTAGCTAAACTGGATAAGACCATTGTTTAGCTACATAAAAACCTGTAAGATGATCCTCGAAGAACAGTGAACTAAGTTCACTTTTTGCTTCAGGTAGATAAACGCAAAGAAGATTCAGAGTGAAAAAGAAATTTTTATATTTATTATATAGATGCCGCAAGTTTCAAAATCTTTAACATTTTAATATATTGTAGAACAACATTCATACGCGCGATCTAATATTTCATCCAGGATCCGATTCATCAGCATATAACGTTTCTAGTAACTCGAATCTAGGAACATTCCATTCCTTAGGTCTCTGAAGGTGATCTATCACTTCATTCCTTATTTCTTTCCGTGGAAACATAAAGCTGCACTTAAAGTGATTATTTTGCCAAGTTTAGCAGATATTTTTAAACTATTTTTTTTTCCTAAGTTCTAATGAATTTGAGAATTTTCTGGGGAAGAGTCGAAGATATAATCTCATCCATAGTGTATATATCAAACATGGCGGAAAATTGCATTAATTGTTCCATTAAATTTACAAAATATGTATCAATTTGTGTTTTATTAAATCACACCATCCTTGCTCAGACTGTATTCGAGGTTCTTTTAGGCAACTTCGACTTGTGTGTACCGAGTCGGCTATTAAATATTATTAACTTTATATTACCTTTGTTACGACCCCGTATAATATTCAACCTTAGGAAAACTGGTCAAAATCGATTAACCTGCTTTCGAAAAATAGGCATCGCGAGTATTTCTGAGTTAATTATCATATATGCTCCCCCCAGAATACTTGTCATACATTTTTTATATCAATATTTTCTTGTTGATTTTAGCATTGCGATATACACATGAGATTATTTAATTCAATTGTTCTTACGGAATATATAAGAAACCATAAAAAGCTGAGTTCGATATTTCACTAAAGTGTTGTATAGAGTAATGTGATGGCACGTGTATTGAAAGGACCTATTTTACCACTAACAAAGGTTACGAAAGGATTAGGAGAAACATTCTTCGAGACAGCTGATAAATGTAGTGACCATATTTTCCAGGTAAGAATTTTTATATATTATATGTTTCACACCATGCAAAAAAATTATTTTTATTATATATATATATATATATATATATATATATATATATATATATATATATATATAATGTGCGTGTATTTGGGTAACATATAGACAACTGTTATATTTGTGATTTTAAGCGAAAAAGTTATTCTTCATAAAAAGTTTTGCTTATTCAAAAAATAAATTTGGTTGCAAAACAATTGAGAAATCAAATTTTCAAAGATAGCTAAATTGAAGGGCATAGAAATATGAGAAAAAAGTCATTTAAAGTTTTTTTGGGCAAGGTGTAGTTTTTAGGTAATTTCAAGTAAGTCAATAAGTCGAAAAAAGGTGACATAAGGACAACTTTTTTATTTGTGATTTTGGACCAAAAAGTTGCTGTTTATAAAAAGTTTTGCTTATCTGAAAAATAAGATTCATTTAAAAAAGAATGTTATTTTATATACAGGGTACGAAATTAATATGAAAATAAAGTTTGCAAAACAAAAAAAATAAAATTCCAACTTTATTATGGCAGTTCGTTAGATAATTTTGATATATATTTTTTAAATCGCCTAAAATAAACGCATCAAAACATACGAAAAAACCCGTACAACTGTCGTTCAACATATAAAAAGTAATATAGATATACATTCGGTAATAATTAGAAACTGGTAATTATCCTTAGGGCACACGGAAATGTAAAAAATGTGGTTTATATATACTATGTACGGAATTAGAGTTTCTATTTGGGATCGGTCATTATAAGAGGTAGAGACACGCTTAAATAAGAAAAGTTTTGGACATTTTTGTTACAAGCCTAAGGACGTCTATGAACTGGACGGACGGCAGTGACCCAGATTAAGGTAGCTTAATCTGGGACTTAAGGAAGAATCCGTACTTGTTACCTATTAAGTTGCCCTTTATTTGCCCTTGTTTGTCATATATTGTATTTTATTGTAAGCTATTATTTTATTCTATTACGGTTTGTTTTCATACCGGGTTCTCGGATTATTCTGGACTTATAATGCTGTATATTGACAATTTCCCTACATCCATCGAAATTTATTTTGTGGCCGGTTTCCTGATGATGTAGGGCCGAGGTTGTTTGTTTGTTTCTGATGCTGAGTAAGCTACGTAGTACTCAGTCTTGGCAAGGAATGCTGTATTCTAAGTGGTTTTCCAATTTGATTTTGTCTTTTGGGTTTCTATTTAATTCACCTATGGTTGTTTGTGGCTTGTGTAATGTTTGTATGTTGTATTTTCTAAGAATTCTCCCGATTCTGTCTGTTGCGCTCTTAACATATGGTAAGATTACTTGTTGCCTTCCCGGTTCATAATGTTAGGTATTCGTTGTTCGAGAACCCTGTGCATTAATAGCTTTCTCTATAGTGCGATTTGTGTAGCCATTTATTTTTAAAGCACCAGATATTATATTAAGTTCGATTTTTCTCGTATGTGTTTCAGTTAATCGCACGGATCGAGATATTAGAGTGTTGAATTTGTGATGGGTGATGATGTGATCTTGCATTTAAATATCTGACGGTATGTGTTGGTTTTCTGTACGCAGTGTATTCGAAACGTCGGGTATGTTGTTCGGTGATCAGAATATCTAAAAATGAAACTTTTTGGTTTTCTTGTAACTCTACAGTAAATTGTATTCTGGGATGTATTGAATTTACGTGAGTTAGAAAGTTTTCGAGCTCTGTATGACCATGTTGCCATATAATAAATATATCATCCATATAACGAATCCATAACTTGGGCTTCAAACTTGCTTTCTTAAGAGCTTCTTTCTCGAAGTATATCATACATAAATTTGCAACAACTGGTAATAGCGAGGACCCCATTGGAGCACTATTTGTTTGTTTGTACGTTTGTAAATAAGTATTTTTAAGGCACTGCTCTGAGAGTTCTATTATACGTGCCTGGAATTCTCGTTCATAGAAATCTTGATTAGTGCTTTGTCGATGGGAATATTGGAATACGACTTGACATCTAGGCTTGTTATGATATCGTCTCTTTCAAGAACGATATCTCGTATGATACGAGTGAATCAGCTTTTTCGACAGCTGAGCTGGTTGCATAACTTAAGCAAGATATTTTTCCAGTTTTTGTAGCGGCGAATTAACAGCACTAACGATAGGTCTGATTGTTTGTGTATTTTTGGTAAACTATAGAGTTTAGGACATCTGCTCGACTTTTCCCGTGGTATGATTTTTTATTGTATTTCGGGGTTTATTATTAAAATTTTTATTTTATTTTTAGTTGTTTTTTTAAGTATATAGTCGGGTCTCTTGAAACCGGCTTATAACAATTGTCTGGTAGGATATCCTGCATTTTTTGTATGTAGTCTTGGGTATCTATAACTACCATTGCGTTTCCTTTATCTGCTGGAAGGATTTTGATGTCTTTATTCTTTCGAAGCCTTGTTAGGGCCCTTTTTGTTCAGTGGCATTTAGGTTTTGTTCCGGTGGTTTGCCTGATCTTAAATTTCTTGCTACTTCTTGTCGAATCTCCTCCAAACAAACAACCTCGGCCCTATTCCAACATCATCAGGAAACCGGTCACAAAATAAATTTCGATGGGTTTAGGGAGATTGCCAATATAGAGCATCATAAGACCAGAATAATCCAAGAAGCCATAGAAATAGAAAAACAATGTAATTTAAATAAAAGGGAAGAACCATTGAAACTATCAACAGTATGGAACACTGATCTAAAATCACAAAAAATCAATCCGGAAAACATAAATAATAACCAACGGCCGCTCAGATATAACCTTTGGCTCCGGGTGGGGGTACAAAAGGAAGCTCCGCAGTCGCTAACACTTTCTATTATATTCCTGTAATTTTGGCGAAAATATGTAATTTTGGCGAAATTTTCAGAACGAAAGTAGTAAACGGATGTATACCCAGAATTAGTATATATATATATATATATATATATATATATATATATATATATATATATATATATATATATATATATATATATATATATATATATATATATATATATATATATAAATGGGGCAAAAAAATGGGCAGGTCGAAAGCTCCATATTTTCGCTACATTTTCGGCGTTCATAACCCTGTAACACATTGTCTCGTATCTGAAATTCTTACCTCTGCTGTCAAAATACCACAAAAAGCGAAACAGATAAATGCCAGCATTTTCATAAAAAATTTATTCTTGTAAAAAATATAATCTTATTTAAAATTTGCGGACATGCTAAGTTTAATACTTAAGATATTATGAGATGCTTCTAGGACAGCCTGAAACTATAATTTAAAAATACTGTCTAGATACTTCGTCTCTCGCCAAAATTTTGTATAAACTGATGCTAATTTCGTTTGTCGCTTTCGTCTAATATTGGAATCCTTTTTAGACCTATGGACCCCTCCTCTGAAATTAAAAGCAAGGGTTTGGAATTTTTTCTGTTTCTTTTAAACTTGAGAACAAGTGAATCTTATCTTTCCAGAAATTCGAGATGATAATAAGCCGTCTGGTAATCTGTGGATGACGTTTATAATTTATTTATACGAAATTCTGAAATTTAATCATTTTTTGAACTTTAGTTTTTTTATCGAAAATAGATATCATGTAAGATAATTTTTGCTATCACTGGATTATTATTATATTAATATAATATCATTCCTCGGGTTTTATAAATCTTATAAATTTGCAATTATGAAAGTAAATAAATACAAATAAAATCAAGTGGAAAATTCATCGGAAAAATCGTAATTACTACACATTGTCTGATCTAGGAGAAATTATATTGCAAGGACTGGAAAGACAAATTGGAAAATAAGTTACAAAGAGGTTTTGGTAGTTTATAAATAACAAATGAAAGTAAATCTTTTTTTAGTAAAATGACTTTGATAACATTTCCGCTTCTCACAATAAAGGTATTTGTACAGTAGCGCAACCAGGCCTAGGATAAGGGAGGAGGGCAAGATCAAAATAGGACCAATTTCACTTCTCTGAAAAAGTATTACCATAGTTGTTAACAACAACATTTTTTTATTCGAGGGCGTAGGCATTTTTCTTGGTGGGGACCAGATAATCGAAAAAACTGATTATTACAGCATTTTTTTTACTTGTCTGTAGTTTGAGGGGGGTTTAGATAAATATATTAAATATGAATTATAACATTTATTTAAAAAATAAAAATATGCACACATCCAAAAGTCAGTCGCGAATACCAAGTGTAAAGGTCGAATACGACCAAATTAAGATCATTTATATTATCATGTATAATAAATATGATTAAAACGTCAAACATTTAAACATTTCTTAAAACCAATAATTATTCGAGATAGAGTCACATAATATTTTTTATTCAATGTTATTCTCAAAATAGCTGCATTTAAAAAAATGAAGATACCTATTATGCTCTTTTAAAAAAAATTACAAATTTTGCTGAAAAACAAAACAAATTATTAATAAACGTGTTCCCAGAAACTCTTCAATTTTCCCCTTTATAGACACAAACTTTTTTTTGTGGCGGTCTCATTGTTTTCGTGACTTTGGTTTGAGTCATATAAAAACGGTTGCAACCTCAGGTGTATCGCAGAGTTCACATGTGGACGTTTGTTGTATTTCTAACAGCCAATCTATATTGGTCAATGGTTTTTGAATTCTGACTCCGACTACTCGTACGCAGATGATCATAAAATTTCAACTGACGGTAAGACAACTCTGATAGTGATACAAAACGATCTTCGTGAGTGTTCAAAATATTGTAAAACCAATCAACTTCTAATTAATGTTGAGAAATGTCACTATATTATGTTTTGTCTTTCCATGCCAACCTAACATTAATTTATTTTAAAACAATTTAGAGTCAAGTCAGGCAAATATTGTTTCTTTTAAAGCAATCGTGGACAGATTAGTCTACATGTTAAAAGAATTTCAATTTTTCATTTAATCTATATATATATATATATATATATATATATATATATATATATATATATATATATATATATATATATATATATATATATATATATATACATTTATATATATATATATATATATATATATATATATATATATATATATATATATATATATATATATATATATATATATATATATACATATATATATATATATATATATATATATATATATATATATATATATATATATATATATATATATATATATATATATATATATATATATATATATATATATATATATATATATATATATATATATATATATATATATATATATATATATATATATATATATATACATATATATATATATAACAATTATGTGAATGATACTCCTTGTAAAGTGTTGTTTTAAAAAGAATAGAATGAAAAATTTAGAATATTTATTCTAAATATTTACAAAACTTGTTAGTAAGAATTTTATTCCTCTCTTAGCTATTATTGCATTTGCTTGTTATTCTTCTTTTTCGTAAGAAAACGCTCATCCTCTTAAAAAGTGAGCCCCGAAATGAGAGAGCGCCCCGGGCTTCAAATATTCTTAGTTAGCTACTGCTTGCTATTACACCTCATTCAGGGCTCTCATTTGTTTCTCATTTGGAAAATATCATCTAAAAATCGTCGAAAAACTTAGGATTTATATTAATAGCTACTAAGGGTTGTATTAACTATTCTCTCTTAAGTACCTTGTTCAATTTGCGGGCCTTAAAATGTAGAAGAAACCTTCTTTTTCTTTGGAATCAATGTTTCTTGTTTCAAAGTACACGTTTGAATTAAATATATTATATAGCATGCTATCTCATCCCATTCAGAACTGTTTGTTTCTCATTTGGAAAGGTTTAATACTAAGATTCACTTCGGGTTTTCAAACCAATCTCCCTTAATTACTTTGTACAATTTGTGGACCTTAAAATCTAGAAGAGAACGTTCTTTTGTTTTTTTTGTCTATAAAACTGTTATTGGGTTCTTTAGAACAAGTCTGTTTAAAAATACGCGTTTGAACTACATAGTGACTGAACTTTTATTATAGATCTTTCTCTATTTTTGTTTATATATATTTTAATATTTGGATTATTTTAGATTGATGCGTACACAGAAGAAACTGAAACATGGGCCCAAGTAAAGCAAAAATCTGTGAGACTAGCGATGTATCTTAGCAGAATGGAGATAAAACCGAAAGATGTCGTCATGCTAGTATTTCCTAATAATATGGAGAGCGCTGTTCCAGCATTGGCAGCTCTATTACTGGGTTAGTTTTACAGTTTTGTTTCGGCATTTTAAATAATTAATAAACTAAATAGAAAAAAAAACATCCCTCGAAAAAAAAGTATTGTTCTAACAACAATCATAGTGGCAGATTCATCCAGATCTTTAAGTTTTAGTGGCTTTAAATGCCGGAAAACATGTTTATCAATTTTCATCGATTTGTTCGCCACAGCCTAAAGACTATTTACCATAGTAACTTAAAATTTTGAACAAAAATAATGTGTGATGAATAAAGATGAACTGGTAATGTTTTTGTTAAAACTCAAATTGACAAAAAAAAAGAAAACTGTTAAAACAGCAGAAAATAAAAAAAGTTAAGAAAAAATAAAAATCGTTAAAATATATATCAACTAGTAGAGAAAATAAATATTAAATAAGAAAATTATTTAAAAATAGGAGACGGCATGTATGATTAAGAAAGTTTAAGTGTTCCATCTTCTCCAATCTTTTCCAAATTTTACTTAATATGTGCAGTATCATTCTTCTAGTTTTTACCTAATATAATCCTAACCGAACATAACATATTTCTTGCCTGCTTACCAGTAATTTTATTTTTTTTTCTTCCTCCTTTTTAATTTTCTCTCTTTAAAAACTTTGGAATGTTTAGAAAATTCTTAATAAATGCAGAAAAAATAAAGGTATTCAATTTATAAAAATGTTACTTTTATACACCATGATTTGCCTCTTCAGGTGCTTCTGTAAATTCCCTCGACCCATCACAGGATATAAATGACATAAAACACGCAATATCTTACATTGAGCCGAAAGTAATTGTGGCAGATAAAGATGCGATAGAAAAATTAGAAGAATCTTTAAATAATAATGACAAGAAACCATCTGTCATTGTAACTGGTTCTGTGAGTATAATATAGGTTTAATTATATTACTAGTATATTTCTACTTGTTCATTTACATTTTAATATATTTTTAGTATAAATATTTTCAAAATTCTTAAAATAGAGGACGAAACATTTCTTTTCATTTATGAACCATACCAAGAAAAAAAGGCTTAATCTTCTTGATACGTGGCTCCGGTTCCCTATCACTCACATATTAACCTACAGGCTGTTGCCATATCCCTCAGCTCACTTCATAGATTGCTTTTGGAAAGAATATTTTGTTTTATTTTTTTTTATTGAAAACAATTACATAAAATCACAAATCTGAGTAGCAATAAATTTCAACTATTTTTGTATACATTTATACAGTGTGTAACAAAAGTCTGGAAACCTCCAAGTATATCGAGAATGGCTTATCCATTTTTAATTAAATTTGGACAAGTCATGTCTATACATGACTGGTCGAAGCTGCGGAAGACATTTACAATATTGCCACGTTCACTGTTTTTCATATGATTTCAATTTGTATCTTATTGGTACAGGGTGGTTCAAAAAGTTGTTAATATTTGGTTGGCCTGCAGAAAAGTTGCCAGGTGGGGGGAATGATGGGGTAGATCATGAACGATAGGTAGGTTCAGAGGAATTTAGTTACCATGAGAAGAGCGCTCGTTTTGGGTGCGCAAGTAGTATCGCAACAACAATTCTGCCATTATTGTACGCCGTAAAATTCGACAACGGTTCAATTTGCACGATATTCAGCAATGTCCAAGCCTTCCGTTGATTAAGCAGTGGGTTTGTAAGTTTGAGGAAACATTCAACGTTAAATAAATGAGTCCCCGATCGTCGCAGGTTAGCAAGAACCAATGAAATCATTGAATGAGAGAGAGCGTCCGTGCGCCAACAACCAAATTTATGGACACGAAAGCGCGCAGCTACTTTAAATGTGACGAGATCGTCTGTGCTCATAACGATTTACACACACACCCGTTTAAGATTCAGTTGTTGCAAGAATTGAAGTCGACGAACCCCGCTAATAGACTTTTATTCGCTAACGAAATAATGAATCGAGTTCCAGCCAAACATCTTATTCTCCTACGAGGCTCATTTCCACCATAATGGCCATGTGAATATTCAAAATTTTCGCTACTGGTGTGAAGAAAGTCCTAGAAACAAACATCAAAGGCCTCTGCATAGCCCGAAGGTCACAGTTTGGATTGCATTGTCGGGATCCGGAATCATCGGTCCGTTTTTTATTGAAGATCAACAAGGCCGCGCAGTAGCGGTGAATCCACAGCGTTCTGTCGATATGCTTCAAAACCTTTTCAACCCTGCTATTCAAGAATTTGAAGGATACACTCAATGCACTTGGTTCCAACACGACGCAGCCACCTGCCACACTTCCAATATCTCTTTGCCCCTCGTTCGGGCGGTTTCTTCAGGAATATTGATTTCTCGAAGAAGAGACATTCAGTCCCCCCCCTGTGACAAAAATGGGCACATTTAGACAATATAATCTTCAGAACATAAATTTCAAGAATTTTTGTAAATTATAAAAATAAATTTGTTAAAATTAATCAGCTGTTTTTTATTTCATTTCAAAAAGTTAACACATTTTTTGAACCACCCTGTATTACTATCTCAAATGAAATTAAATTTAATAATTACATAATTCTAAGCGTTAACTATAACATAAAAATTAATGACCTGCTCCGTCATTTTTATATTTCTACTTGTTCATTTACATTTTAATATATTTTTAGTACAAATATTTTGGAAATTTTTAAAATACAAGACAGAACATTAAATTGGAACAAGTATATATAGATATAGTGCAGCTCCCCAATTTAGGGCGTAATTAAAAAAAATGAGGTGCCAGGTGTCTGTCCATGATTATACATAAAAAAGTACGTAAAACTGTATGGGTTAAGTATTGTATTTTTGTCCTTAAAAAATATAGAGTGTCCCTTTCTTAACTAACACTATTAGCCAAAAATATAGGGTTAAAGAACTCCGCACATTTCTTATGGAAAATGGTTTTTAGTCAACTTTTATATTCTTTGTTCTCTCCTTATTTAAAATCTGATGGTCTCAAATGGTCAAATTAAGCCTGCGGTTAGTTTTTTTTTGTCAAGCTATCAATTTTCAATTTTGCATTTTTCATATTTTGTGCAAAACTTTTAGTTTTTTATTTTAAATCTTTAATACCCATTCAAAAAAGTCAGTCACTCAAAAGAATATTTTTAATTAGAATGAATATATTAGTAAAAATCAACTCCATGGTGTAGCTGTAATCGGTCATTTTTGTTTTATATTCGACTGCACCTAAAACACTAAATTTTCAATTGTTAATAAAAGCTCTGTTACGCTAGAACAAACCGTCAGATTTTGCCAAATTTGTGATATGTTTATCAAACTTAATGAATCAATTAATTAGTGTTTATGAAAATTAAGGAATTGTATCGAAAATGTGTGTAAATAGCCTTCATTTCAGTATGGTCAAGAAATTTAATAAACATGTTTTGTAACGTATTGCATTACCCGAATATCAGTTTATAGTTGGATATTTAATAAGCCAGTAAAACTGACATATTTTATTTATCGAACGAATATTATCATTAAATACAACTTTAATTATATAATTAAATATAAAATAATACAGGGTGCCGCATACAATTTTAGACAAACAATGTGATTACTGTTTTTATCAGACTCTCTGGTTTTTGATAATAATTCGTCAAAGGTACGATACATAGTTGGCTTTTTCTTCTAATAACTTCCAAATTATCAGTAATATTAGTTATCAGTATAACACAGTGAGTATTTAATACTTAATATATAATACCGAAAATGATTACGCAATTCTAAAATTAAGATCGCAGATGGCGACTAGGTGCGTAGAAAAGAACAAACTTGTATAATATTATTCTCAATTATATTGCTATTTAGATACATTGTCGATGCAATTGTTTAATTTCCATTTAATTTTGTTAAACATATCACAAATTCAGCAAAATATGGTTCTTTGTTGAATTAGAAAATTTATTAAAAACAGGAACTTTAGTATATTAGGCGCAGAGGAATATGAAACAGAAATGACCGTAATCTGCAATAGAACTACACCCTGTATATGCCTATTTTAATATATTAGTTTTTAATAAAAATGTTCTAAGCAACTAACTTATCCAAACACATATTATGTGGTTAAAATAAAAATAAGTAAAAATTTTGCATAAAATGTGGAAAATGCAAAGTGCCAACTTTGACGCCCTGTATATCAAAAACTAGCGGCCGTGAAAGCTTTTGATTACGACATCGAGAACTACTGACATATTAAATTGACTGAAAGTCAAACCGTTTTATAAAGTGCCGATTCTTCCAAAAAAAAAACAGAAAATCAAATAAATTAAATTTATGCCATAACTTTTAGTCTACACTTAAACAATTTTTTTTAAAGCGTTTTCAAAATAAATTGGACCCTAACTTGTGATATAACGTTAAAAAGAAACTCCACTTAGATTTACAATATAAAAAATCTTTACTTTGTTCAATCTTATTGTTTTATTATTATTTTCAGGAAAATGTAAAAAGTGGATATATTAGTATGAACAAAATTTGTGAATCTTCACCAGAGTCTCAAAATGAAGCAGATTTCAAACCATATCCCAGTGATGTGGATGACATAGCCTTTATATTTTTTAGCAGTGGAACTACGAATTTACCTAAGGGAATTTGCTTGACGCACAGAAAGTTAATGTTACATGTTCCTTTGAATTATAAAACGTAAGAACCGTCTATGATTGCAAAACTTAATAATACCAACAAACAAAATATACTATTAAAATTAAGGTCAGATTATTAAGTTAATAAGTATACAGGTTATTCAGTTAAGGGCGTTCACGTTCACTAGCAATATCTCCCTTCCTCTCCTTACAGAATAAAATGGTATGACAAAAGTGATCAAGAAAAAATTACTGAAAATATTTTTAAGTTTCTAGATTTACCGCAAGGAGCGCAGGTAGATAATACATTTTAAAACTTCTACCAAAACTCCCAGAACTAGGTATAACTTTTAGTACCTTATTGGAAAGGAGTTAATTTCCTACCACTTTCATTATAAACTTATTGTCATATCACCCTTATCTCATTTAAAAGGGAATGTCAAGCTATTTTAGGACTCGGATCGGTGACCCTCCCTAACTGTTCACAAATTGGTTAAATAAGGTTGTTTGTAATGATTAACTTTTTTCCAATTTTCTTAAAAAATTTTTAAATGGAAGGTAATACTTTTCTTACAACAGTCATAAAGGTTAAAAAAGACCGAAGTCTGGCGAAAACTGTTAAAAAGCTATTGTCAAATAAGTGAATTAATATGTATTCTCCGGACGAAATGAATAACAATATTAAAAAAGGTATTAAACAACTATTAGGTTTGATTCAACGGGCTATGAAAACCATATTATTTTTGAATATTGGGGAGATTATTATTTACAGCTTTAATAAATCATTTATAAATAACAATAATACAATAATATTTGTTAGTTTGGGCTTTCTTTCCTTCACACTTTATCCAGGATTAGGAGTGGTTCAAACTCTGCCAGAACCTAAGTTAAGAGGATGTTTGAAGGTCAAAGGGCCAAAGTAATGACTACATAACAATAACAGTAATGCGAAATTAAGAGTAAACAACGAAAATGACACCTTGTAGGTAACAAAGTAAACTAAAAATTATAATAATCAAAATGCTTTCCATCACTTTTTATTCAGAAGTTGAACAATTATTTGGTAAGAGTAACTGTCGTGTTGACACTAACGCTTTGGTGATTTTATTTCATGTTCCACAGCTGATTTGATTGAAGTGGTGTTTATTAAGGCGCGTACACAATTTTTGTATTCGAAGGTAAAGCGACGTCGTCGAATATCAAGAGCATGTTCGCAGTGTTGGTAGGTAGGTATTATTGTTCGTAAAAAAATAAGCAATTCCACTACCCGTTTCAAGATAATAGTTGTAGGGGAAGGTGTTCTAATATCGACCACTTAAGGCCTAACCTCACATAAAACAGCCAATTTTTAAAATTAAACTTTTTTTATTGATACAGCATATTGTTCGATATGTTATCTATCTATTATGGTATAAAAACGTACATGAATAACATAAAAAAAGTCCTGATATATAAAAAAACAAAATTATGCTTTTGATCGAAATTGCCCTCCAGGGAGGGTAAAATCGACCAGTCAGTCGGGCAATATCGACCGTGAGCTTACATAGCTGTTTACTCACAAATGACACATTTTTGGAAGTTCTCAGCATTGTTTACTCCAGAACATGCAAAATGAGTCCATTCGCCACATCCACGACATCTCCACCATAGTTCATTTTTGCCTGTGTCGCAACAAACTGGACAGATATCGGCTAACTTATCTCCCTCACTTGACTTTTGGCTTTTCACATATTTTTTAGAACCTCCTTTTTTATCCTCTAAGTCAACCTTTTTTTTAATTGTTTTAGCATCTTTTTTCTGCTTTCTCTTTTCTTTTTCTTCTAGCTCCTCTTTAAGCGGTGTCGAGGTCAAAATTTTTGATGATTGTTTTTTTCTGCCAGTGACTCTTGAACTTTTTCTAACAGGAACAGAGTGAATTTCTTCAAAGGTCTTATTTTTAATTTCTACAGTCCCATCTTCATCATCTGTATCTTGTGGGTGAAAGACAGTGACTATTTGCGATTCAGACTCATCGCTTGATGAAGATTCCTGACGAGCTCGTCCAAACTTCGCCATCGCAACATTATTTTGGATAATATTTTTATCTGGAGTAATTTCCCCAGCTTGCATCCCACTAGGACCAGGAGCTGCATAGTCAATAATGCTTTCCTCAAAAATTACGGGCGCTTCTTGATTTTGAGCTTCGCTGGGACGAGGAATTGCATCATCAATAGCAGTCTCTTCCATAGGTTCTTGCGCCTCTTCGACATTGTCTGCAAATTCTTCTTCCCCAAATATATGACGGTTAATGGGGTATATTCCTGTTCGTTCAAATCCATTAATACCCTTTTCAGCTGTGGTTATTCGGCCGTAGGCTTTAGCAAACAACTCGGCGATGTTCATAACGGAGATTTTATCAAAATGGTGAGTTTTCATATATTTGTCGCATTCTTGGTTATAGGCGGTTTTCAAAGAGCTAAAGAAGGTTAAGTCCAGGGGCTGAAGACGATGGGAAGTGTGAGGGGGCAAAGAGACTGCTACAATCCCATTCTGGCGACAAAACTCGTATGATCTTAAAGTAGAATGTGTGCAGTGATTGTCTAAAATAAGTAAAATGGGGTCGTCGTTTGAAACTTTAACAAAACTTGCAAAATGTTTTAGCCATTCTAAAAATAGATCTTCGGTAATCCATCCTGAACTAGAACACCGATATATCGCTCCAACGATCAAGGTCATCCTTCATTCTTTCCCTTTTAAAAATAAATAGTGGTGGAACATAGCACCCAGCAGCACTCATGCAGCAAACTACCGTTGTGGTTTGTCCCCGTTCCCCACTCGTTATAGCCCCAACCTGTTTTCTACCCTTTTGGGCAAGAATTCTTGAAGGCTTGTGTACCCCACTAATCCCCGTTTCATCGACATTAAATATTTGATGTGGGGCAAACTGATACTTCTGCATAACGGTTTCAAGATTATCGTAAAAAAGATTAACATCGGTCCGGTTGAAAGCAAGAACCCTATTAATGCTGGTCGCCTCTGGTTTTCTCAAGGATATTTCTGGATTTCTTCGTAAAAAGCCATACATCCATTCTTTCCCACACATTTTTATTGAAGTTGTGTTTAATATTATTGGCCTCTGCATAGTCGTAAGCAATTTTTCGAACTTTCTGTGGAGTTAAACCGTAATATTTATTTGCTAATTTTAAAATATAATTCCGCAAATCTTTTTCTTGTTGATGCGAAAATACTGCTCTCCTTCCTAACTTTATTTTCTTCTCGGTGTAACGATTTTTTAAGCGGTCCTGTAGGGTAGCATAGGGGATGTTGTTTAATTTAGCTGCTTGTCTAATACTGCATTGTTTTTTATTTATAGCATCTAATGCTCTATGTAATGCCTCTTCCGTCCAAGTCGAACGTGTGGATTGGCGAATATAATTTCTTGGCATCTGAAAACAGAAAATAAGACATTTAAATTAGAAAAAAAAGTATGTGGGTAATATTGACCATTGCGGGGAATATCGATCACTCTGACCGATATTACCCAACGTAGCACTGATAACAATTTACTAAAAAAAAATGACCCTAACCTTTTTTTAAAATTATTATTTTTATAAGTTAGAATCCTTAATAGTTACACTAAACTTACGTACTATAATTCTAGATTAATACTGATGCGTATAGAATACATACCTTCTTGAAACTGGCCCGTGATTAATAAAAAACTGCCTATTCTCCGATTATATGCCGCCGACATCTAATCTGCTCTGCTATAACGATGCAACTGCGTGGCGTGATGCATTTCGGTTAGCCCAAGGTTTTGACATGTGTTGCGGGATTGCCAGCTCAATTAATGTTTGTTTTTGCGCGTGGTCGATATTACCCGTTGATCGATATTATACGCCGTTCCCCTATATTAGCGCTTTTTAATCTTCATTTCGTTTCGGAGAATAGGTATTAATTCACTTATTTGACAACAGCTTGGTTTTCGTCAGAGCTTAGGGATTGTATTACTGTTTACAACTAGGGAATGTGACTCAGTCCGCATCTTAAAACAGCTTGAAATTCCTTTTTAAATAAGTGTAAGCTCCTAAATTTGGGATATGCGTTACAGAAGATATTACGAAGAAAATTAACTTCCCTTTCCAATGAGATACTAAAAGTTATATCTAGTTTTGGGGATTTAGGTACAATTTTTAAAATTCATTGATCACATTAGTAACTGCGCTTCCTTGTGGTCGTTTTAGAAACTTCAATGTATTTTCAGTAAATTTTTGGCCACTTTTGTCATACTATTTTTTATCTCAATATGGAACAGGACAGACTTTCCAGACATGGATAGTGAACGCTTTTAACTGAACACCCTCTACATACTTCTAAATTATTCATATATACAGATTTTCATTTTTAAAATAATTTCTTTCTTTGGTTTCTTCTATCTATTATTAGTTTTTTTTTAAACAGTTTCGTTACTTATTTTTTTTTAATATTCGTTTAGTGCAAACTTTTTTTTGTACTCAAAAGACTGAGCCTCTGTAAAATCGTTCTCTAATAATAACAATTTACTCAGGAAAGTAGGTGGAACCTACTCTATTTTCTAGTTCCAGATTTTTTTTTAGGTCTGACTTGACTTTGATTCAAGGGTCTAATCTATATTGGATCACAGCAGGTTTGAGTTTTGCTGGTTTAATTGCTTTCGGTTGTAAAAGAATTGTAGGATCGAACGTACCAATTAGTAGGATGTTTTATTTAGTGGAAAAATATAAGGTAATGTAAAAAGTACTATCAATATCAATATATTATTCATAAACATTAATTCATAGTGAGAGGTCTACCAGTAAATCTCACCAATTAATCAAGACGACAAATCTAATATCGGTTGAACTCTCCGTTAATTTGATTTTTTCTATTTTCTAGAACTATTTATAAATATGCAGGATATCTCAAACTGAAGTATAAATCAATTTTTATTTTTTCAATAAAACACCCTATTTTTTTGTAGTATATCCTATACATATATTCAATTATTTTCGAAATATTCACTGGACTGGAAAATTTAAAGGATTCGTCCAAAACCATTTGCACATTCCTGTTTTAGTTTTTTTTTATTCCAAACCATGTTTTTGTTTAATTACTATTGGATGGGATAAACTATTTAGTTTGACGCGTGGGGAAATATTTGTAGGTATTTCATTTCTAGTTTAATGAGTGGTACTAAAATATTTTGGAGCGTCTAAATTTATTATTTTTATTAGAAGGGTTTTTAATTTTTGGATGCTATTATTATTTGCATAACTAATATGCTGATGTATTTTCAAAAAGTTTAAACTAAATATATGAAATACTTTGTGTCCCCTAATTTTACCACGTCGATAACGGTTAGTTTTTCACCATATTTAGCTTTTTTGCAGAGAAATGTGGTCACAATATTCATTTGTCTTGACTGAAACCGATCTGGCAATTATCATTGGTAATTTACTTCAAATAAATCATCTTAAGAAATCCAAAACCGTGCTTTTATAAAGTGAACTGAACAGATTGAAATAATATTTGAGCACAAATGTCTAAATTCATGACAATAAGTTTTGGGATACAGATTATACAGACCAGTGTGACCAATAAAGGTCGCATCATATGGAAAATTGTTTTAATAACTGACCTTGGAAAAATTTGGGTTTGCAGAAACTTTTTGTTTGAAAAATAATTTATGCCTATAAAAAAGTTAGTCACGTGATTTATATTAGCTGTCAAATTTGACATTTGTTCAAAATATGGCAAATAGCTACATTTTTTCTCAAAACCTTGAAGATTATAAAGAAAAATAGGTTTCTTTTTGATTGTATACCTACAGAGTTGGAAAAAATCACGATTTTTTTGAAAAAATCAAAAAATCAGATTTTTTTGATTAAATCTTGATTTTTTTGATTTAAATCAGTTTGTACTGATTTTTTCCTTAAATATGGCAATAATGTTATTATTTTCCTGTATTTGTATATTAATTTGCTGTTCAGACAATTAGAAACTCGTCTCGGTGACGTGACGTACCAAAAAACTTGTGTTAACGTGAAAATTTCCCTGTCGAAACAAGAAAATATTCCTGTCGGGACAAGAAAATTCGTTCGTCTTTATAATGTGCGGTTCACGGGAGACGAATTCATTCTTCTTATAGTCGGCAAGTCGGCCCATAAGAAATTTTTTTATTGTATTGTGTTTTCAAAATGTCCCGAAGTGGTGGTAGAAAAAAAGACCCTATTTGGCAATATTTTATCGAGAAATCTAATAAATCAGACGGAAAAACGGGAAGCAGAGCGACCTGTAAAAAATGCAAATTTGAATTACAAGGAATAGCTGAACGGATGAAGAGACACTTTGAGGCATGTCAGAAAACGGGAGCAGTTCTAGTAGATACGGATGTTACTGATGTTAGTATTGTTAGTGATAGTGCCAGTACTGCTAGTACTTGTTCAGGACTAGATTTAAATGTAAGTACAGTTTACTAGTATTATTTGATTTATTATATCGTAAGTCATTTTGTCATGGGCGTCCTGTTTCATTTTTGTTTCTATATCTAATTGAATTTCATATAAACTGATCGAAAAAAGTTAAGGATATTGGGAATTTTAAATATGTTAGACCAAAATAAATATATGTCCTTTAGTGGAAGGGTGGTAACTGCCGCCCTGCGGGCTCATTATTTGCGTAATGTGTGATAGAGAAAATAATTAATTTTCTAATTTTTTTACTATAAATGCGATAAGTAAATAATGAATATGCTTAAAAAACAAATATATTTTGTTGAAAAATATTTATCGTAACTGTTTAGAGTGTTTAGTGTTTAGTTTATTTTTAATTTTTGAAACGAGGAACTATATTATGTTATGTTATTGCAGGTACAACAGCCAAGTATGAGTAGCAGCTCTACCTCATATATGAACTTGCTACAAGACTCACAAGTTGACGATAATATGTCCCAATCGCTCTTATCTCCAAAACCATTCAGTAAAAAAAGAAAAGGAACATCTAACTTGACTGCTGGAACTTTATCTTCTTTTGTTATACGGACAAGCAAGTCCGATAAAGAAGAAATAGATAAACAAATTGCTAGGGCTATTTATGCTACGAACAGTAGTTTCACATGCATTGAAAAACCAGAAGTTAAAAAAGCAATAGCGTGTTTACGCCCTGGATATGTGCCTCCTTCTCGACATGATGTGTCCAACCGCCTGCTCACTGAAGTATATAATGAAGAAAGAAGTCAATGTTTTAAATCTTTATCAGGAAGTTCAGTTTGTTTGTCATTGGATGGTTGGTCAAATGTGCATATTGAACCAATAATTTGTGCTACAGTTACTACAGAAAATGGGAAATATTTTTTGATAGACACAATAGATACGTCTGGAAAGCCTCATACTTCTGTGTATTTGACAGAACTTGTCATAAGTTTGATTCAAGCCCTGAAAACGGACCAAAACTGTGTTGTGAGTAGCATTGTTACCGATAATGCAGCCAATATGAACGCCATGAGAAATAAAATACAAGAATCCATTGAAATGAGCGTTATTACATATGGTTGCGCTGCTCACATTTTAAATTTACTTTGTAAAGATTTGGAGGTTCAAGATATCAAGGAGCATGTTGTGTTTATAGTGAAGTATTTCCGAAACAATCACTTTGCTTCTGCGACATACGCAAAAGAAGGTGGAAAAAAATTTGTTCTACCTAATGACGTGAGGTGGAATTCACTGGCTGACTGCTTACAAGTTTTCATTGAATCGTGGCCAACACTTCTGAAAATTAGCGAAGAGCATAAGGAAGAAATCGATGCCATAGTGAGGGAAAAAATTTCAAATATCTATTTGAAAAGATCTGCCGAACACTATTTAGAGATTCTGAAGCCTATTTCGGTGGCCATTGATAGACTTCAAAGAACAGATGCGACCCTTTCTGATGTCGTGCAAGAATTTAAAAACCTCGAATCGGAGTTTGAGGAGAGAAATTTCACCTTAATTCAAATAAAAAAATTTAGAAACCGATACGAACAATGCAACACTCCATATCATCTGCTAGCGTATCTTCTAGATCCCACAAAACCGCAACATCTGTTAGGTCTAACAGAAAACGAAAAGAGTTGTGCTCTGAAAGTTGCAAAAGAATTACTTCCCAATGGGTTCTTGCCACTAATAATTAAGTTTTTGGCAAAATCAGATCCTTTCACCTACATAATGTTTGATGAAGAAATTCTCAAAACTTCTAAAGCTTTAGATTGGTGGAAATCCCAACAGAATGTCGATGCTATTCAAAAGGTATTGCCTGTCATTAAGCAATTGTTGTCTGCTACAGCTTCTTCAGCATCTGTCGAAAGAGTGTTTTCGACATTTGGTTTAGTACATTCCAAACTTAGAAATCGCTTGGGGACCGACAAAGCTGCTAAATTAGTTTTCCTGTATAAGTATTACAATTCCTAAATACATAGGTATTTTATTATATTTATGAATTCTTTAATAATTCTTGTTTGTTTTTATTATTCATTCCTAATATTATGTAGATGTATATTTAATCTACAAGCTGTTTTTTGTTGTAAACTGTTTGTTTGCTTAAGTTTTTTGATTTAGGAATATTTACGTTGGACTTTGATTGATTACATAATGTAAGTGTGAAATGTGATCCAAAATTGTACACTTGGCACATGGTTTTTGAATAAAGTATCTATCTTTTTTTGGTTTGAATTTCCTGATGAGATTCTTGCTTCGGCGACTTGTTTTTACACGAATTTATAATTTGATTTAAATCACGATTAAAATTGAAAAAATCAGTTGATTTAAATCATGATTTAAATCATGATTTAAATCATTTGATTTAAATCGTCGCAACCCTGTATACCTATTTAAAAAACCTGTTCTTAAACCTTCAAAAATACTGTATATCACGTACTTGTATAAAATCAATTTAACTAAAAATTTAACCCCGGTGAAATTACAACTGTTACTTCAATAATCATCAAAACTTATTTCTATACGCTCATAACACAAGAAGTCATCACGCACCAAATTCAATTTTCGTCCACCAAATGAATCGTCTAAGAAGACACTACTCAATTTTATTTTCACGAAATTAGGCCAAATGGTACCGTAAAGCATTCTAAGAAATATTATGTACATGGAAAGACCTTTTTCCCACTTGAGTAAAGCAAATTTCTATGAATTATAATTCTGCTAAAGAAATGCCGCAACGCCGCAAATTTTATGCAGGAAACAAACCACTTATAATAAAAAATCATAGAGTCTAAAAATACGTCTTTCTATATGCTTCCTAAAAAATCTCTACTAAGAAATCTACAGGGTAGGCATCTAATAAACCATCCATTTTACAAATAAATCCTAAAACACGTCTACATATTAAAAAAACATTATTCGGTCCTTGTTACTCTTTTCTATTCATAAGTTGTTTATCTTAGTTGGAATACAATTCTTAACATATATATTTAACGTCTTTCCAATTATACAGGAGATATTTAAACGTCTTACATCTTTTTTTTGTGACGTGTAGAATCACCCAAGAAGGTGATGAGACATTGAACTCTTCGCTCGGCTAGTTGTGCCTCTACATCTTTCGTAAATACGAAATCGCTTACCAAAGTAGTGCTAGTAATGCAATTCCTAATTCTAATAGTAGAGTTCACTTTATGTCTCTAAATTAGTTACTAGGATTCTCTAGCCCTTTTAATACCACAAGTCTAGTGTGCATATTTAAGTTAGTTTATTATTTAAGACAAGCTATGTGCCTCTGAAGCTAACAAGTGTTAGTGTCCACATTTCCTAAGAAAGGATTTTAATAATCTTTCTGTTGTATCCAGTGATACATATTTTTAATTAAAACCACAAGTGTGTTATTTTTTATTGGATATAAGTATATTGCTGATGTAATTCATTTGAGATTTATTCTACTAGTTAAATCACATATAACTTTTTACTTGTTCAACAGGTAATAACTTGAAGTGACTTTGTCAATATAATTTCATTCAGTATTTAAAAATAACCTATTGTAGATTATTCAAACTAATAATTTGTTAAAAGTAATTTAAGATAGAATTAGTTGAGTGAATGAATGAGCGAACGTTTTAGTTTCTGAGAAATTTATTTCTTTTAATGTATCAATTTACATTTAACTGATAATATATTTTTATAGTTATATTTAAATAGTTTTACAAACTGGCAAATTAGCTATATAGAATCGGCATCTATGTTAACACCAACCTCTGAGTTGTTTTATTTAATTATTAACCTAAACAAAGATAAAATTAAACTTGTCGTTCGAAATTAGAAAAGAGCTTATAAAGAATTTTTTTTTCACTCTTATAGGTCGTATCTAAGAGTAAATAATTATTTACTCCTCAATATCTATATGCCAAAACTCAACACTATCGATTGATTTAAAATTTTTTTTAACTAAGTAACCGAATGTAAGGAAATGTGGAATATTTAAAAATATATATTTATATATATTTAATATAAAAAAGTTTATTCAAGTATTTCCATAGCCTAGTTTCTTCATTTTGTTTTTATTAAAAAGTAAATAAATAAGTATTAACTCAAAAAATTAAGTTAGCCGATAACACTGAAATTTGATAAAAATGTGCAGTTTTCTACACTTCTTTGAAAAACAAGTCAAATTTGAGAGATAGGATAAATCATTATATGTATATCGACCATATCTGAAATACGTATTCTGTAATATTTTTATAGATCAGATAGGACAAATTGTAATTTATCTAAAATTCCTTTCCTAATTGCAGTCTGATTTTTTATAGTCTGTAAACTACAAACCGGTCTTGCTATAAAACTTAATTAGTCAATATACAAGGTATTTATGTCTTAATGGTTTACATTTTAGCTACCCATGCATTCTTTTTACTTAAAACACGCCTGTGACACGATAGATATGGGAGAACAATTTCTATACCAATACGATCTGTCACATTTAAGAACTCTGTCACTTATTGGATCAGTTTTCACACCAACTCAAATAAGAAAACTGAGAAAATTGTTTCCTCAAACATCAGTATATGTGATTTATGGTACGACCGAAGCCGGTGGAGGCATAACGACATTTGCAGATGTTCCACGTACTATAATGGATGAAAAAATTAAATCTTCTGGCAAAGTTGCACCAAATTTGGAAGTTAAGGTAAAAATTTGTTCATATCCTTTATAAAGAGAAATGTGACGTAGCATCATATTATGAAGGCATTTTCTAAGCTGACAAAGTCTCATCAGAATATTTGTTAGTCGCAGCTTCCTTTTGATATTGCTAGTTTGATCAATACCTTCCTAACACTTTTCTGAAGGTCGTCTTACAAGACTACTTGCAAGATTTTGTAACAGCAAGACGTTGCACGCAATCACTCTTGCAGCCCGTTTTACAAGAAGCAATTCTGTTCCTGTTCAAGACGTTGCCAATATATAAAAAATAAATTTATTTAGGAACTTTACCTCATAAGTAGCTTATATTTTTTAAAGTTTAAGGTCAGATTTTACAGAAAAAAAATCTTGCTACATATAACTATTCTCAATCATAATTTGTTTTATTTAAAAAAATATACAGAAAAGCGAAAAAGTGTTAAATAACAATGAACGATGTTAAAACTTGTAACCCTAAAAAAAATGTCAAAACCCCAGGCAGTCACTTTTATAGACTTTTTTTTTTGGTTTGTGACAAACGTATTAAATTTTATTCCAGAATTGCAAACAACTTGCAATAAAAATAATCCAGCAAACCGTATCGATGCAACGTCTTGAAATGGCAAGAGACTTAAAGTATATCCCGAATATAAGATACTGATTTCCTTCTATTGTAAGTGGGTAATAATCTCATTCTGATCATCTGTTTACGAAAAGTTGCAGATTCATTAATGAACATAAGATAAATCAAACTAATAAGCGTTTTTGGAGATGTTTGTTTCACTAGGTGCATCTAGAAACAAATGGATAAAAAGTGGGTACTAAAATACTTAAAATAATATAAAATTAATATCCAGTATTGTCTCCGGATTCACAAGAAAACAAATGGGAGTTGAAAAGGAAGCTATCGGTGCCATCAAAATCAAATTTATAATCTGATATCTGGATGTTTACTATGTGCTATTTCATGTTAGTATTATTTGCTCTACGTTAGTTAATGTTGTTTAAAGAAAACCGTACCCGATTATGCTAATTTTTCAATTCAGGTATGTTTCCCACTTCGCATTTAATTTTATTTTAATACCATTTTGCACTTTTCGTTGATTTTAGTTTCTCTTTTTTAAATTGTAATCTGTTTTAGTACAGAATAAGAGTTGTACATTTCAATTATAGATGTTTGGTTCATAATTTCCTATTTAAAATTTCAATTTTTCATGATGTTTTATACTATGGGCCAAGGAATTTCTGTAGCACTTGCGATCTTTCTTGTTGATAGGCTTGGAAGTTATTAAATTACCTTCATAACTTGTGTAGTCTTGTTTAGAAACTTTTATTGTTTACTGTTCGTTTTTTACGAGTTAGGAATCATGTGTTCGAAAATTGACTTTACCAGGTCTTAATTGCTTTTTTTTGTGGGTGGAGTTTTATTAAATATACTCCTAAATTTTCATTGAGTTATTTTTATTGACTGGGTTTCTGCAAAAAATATCACATAATTCCTCTTTCTACTCAAAATGAACATTTTGCATTTCTAATTCGTAAGAATGTCTCCAAAATGTACCATAAATAACTTTAGCAGCGAAATTTTTATCGATCTACTAAATCTTTTTCGAAACTCAATAAATCCAATATTTTTGCAAATAACTGTAACTTGTATTATATTTTTGAAAGGGAGAAGTAAAAAGCTTTATAAATTTGGAAAAATCATACAGGATGTTTCACGTAAAATAACAAAGTTGTCCTATACCTGAATATTGGCATTATGTTTTTGATACTTCTGGTTTTCAACATAGCATAATATATACTTCAAAAAACTTTTAGTAAGTCCAGGGCGTTTTCGATCAATATATATATATATATATATATATATATATATATATATATATATATATATATATATATATATATATATATATATATTATATGTATATATATATATATATATATATATATATATATATATATATATATATATATATATATATATATATATATATATATATATATATATATATATATATATATATATATATATATATATATATATATATATATATATATATATATATATATATATATATACTGAGTGTCCCAAAAGGTCCAACCAATAATTTAATCGTTAGTCCAAAAGTTAGTATTAAGAAAGATACAGGGTGATTAAGCTTTATTTTCGATTTTTTAAAATGATATCTCTGGTTTTGCGATATTAAAGTGAAAATTGGTGATAACTGGATTTTTTATAGCCATTAAAAATAATACGCCTTCAATTTTGACGTAGAGGGCACTACCAGCGCTTCTTTTCGCACTTAAAAACTTTTTTATATGCAAAAATATAGCACTTTGTATAGAAAAAATAGTTTTTATTGTAATTTCTCCCAAAAAAAGCTATACTTTTAAACCTATCTAAAGTTCACCATTTACGAGATATTTCCTGTTTTATAACTTAATGATGCAGCCGTATTCATCATTTAGTATATTACAAGTTTTATAATTTTTATAAATTTTAATAAACCATTCAGAAATAAAGCTAATACATTTCTTTGAGACAGATGCGTTAATTCCAATTGATTCTTGTTTGGTAATAGCCTACTTTATAAAAATGATAAAACTGGAATATCCTAAATGGTAAGTACACGGGGCTGTTTCAAGTAATAAAACAGTAAATATCTCGAAAACGGTAAAATTTAGGTAGATTTATAAGGTATAGCTTTTTTGTGAAGAAAAGATAATAGAAAATATTTTTTTTATACAAAACTTCCTAATTTTGTATTCAAAAAGTTAGAACATTTTTAAATACAAAAAGTAGCGCTCCTAGCGCACTCTACAAGTTACATCAAAATTAAGGGCGTATTAGTATTATTGGCTACAAAAAATCCGTTATCACCAATTTTCACTTTAATATCTCAAAAACCAGGGATATTAATTTAAAAAATCGGAAATAAAATTTTGACTTAATCACCCAGCATCTTTCTTAATATTAACTTTTGGACTAAGACAGGAATGGCTAAATCGCGATATTTTAATCAAATCTATGTATTCCTAAATTATTTGTAGGAGCTTTTGGGACATTCTGTATATATATATATATATATATATATATATATATATATATATATATACATATATATATATATATATATATATATATATATATATATATATATATATATATATATATATATATATATATATATATATTATATATATTTATATATATATATATATATTTGATCTGTGCAGGAGCAGTATATATATATATATATATATATATATATATATATATATATATATATATATATATATATATATATATATACATATATATATATATATATATATATATATATATATATATATATATATATATATATATATATATATATATATATATATATATATATATATATATATATATATATATATATATATATATATATATATATATATATATATATATATATATATATATATATATATATATATATATATATATATATATATATATATATATATATATATATATATATATATATATATATATATATATATATATATATATATATATATATATATATATATATATATATATATATATATATATATATATATATATATATATATATATATATATATATATATATATATATATATATATATATATATATATATATATATATATATATATATATATATATATATATATATATATATATATATATATATATATATATATATATATATATATATATATATATATATATATATATATATATATATATATATATATATATATATATATATATATATATATATATATATATATATATATATATATATATATATATATATATATATATATATATATATATATATATATATATATATATATATATATATATATATATATATATATATATATATATATATATATATATATATATATATATATATATATATATATATATATATATATATATATATATATATATATATATATATATATATATATATATATATATATATATATATATATATATATATATATATATATATGTGCTTTCATTCGGGGTGTACATCCGTTCACTACTGTCGTTCTCGGAGCATTTCACTCGAATTATACGAGATATAGTCCTTGAAAAAAACGATATCATAGCAAGCCTAGATGTCAAATCGTTATATCCCAGTATTCCCATCGACGAAGCATTGGACAAGATTGCTATGAACGAGGATTTCCAGGCACATATAATAGAACTCTCGGAGCATTGCCTCAAAAATACTTATTTTTCCTTCAACGGGCAAATGTATAAACAAATGGATGGTGCTCCAATGGGGTCCTCGCTATCATCAGTAGTCGCGAATTTATTTATGATATACTTCGAGAAAGAAGCTCTTGAGAAAGCAAGTTTAAAACCCAAATTATGGATTCGTTATGTGGATGACATATTCATTATATGGCAACATGGTCATGCAGAGCTCGAAAAATTTCTGATTCACGTAAATTCAATCCACCCCAGAATACAATTTACTCTAGAGTTAGAGGAAAACAACAAACTACCATTTTTAGATGTCTTGGTCACAAAACTACATAACGGACATTTCGAATACACCGTATATAGAAAAGCAACACATACAGACAGATATTTAAATGCAAAATCACATCATCACCCAGCACAAATTCAAGCTGTGGCAAATACTCTAATATCTAGATCCGTGCGACTAACTGATACACAGACGAGACAAAACGAACTTAAGGTAATATCTAGTGCTTTAAGGAAAAATGGCTACACAAATCGCACCGTAGAGAAAGCTATTAATGCACAGGTTTCCCGAACAACGAACAACAAAAAATATGAACCGGGAAAGCAACGAGTAGTCTTATTTATGTAAAAGGCACAACAGACAGAATCGGAAGAATTCTGAGGAAACACAACATACAAACAATACACAAGCCACAAACAACTATAGGTAAACTACTCGGAAACCCAAAAGATAAAATCAAACTGGAAAACCACGGAGTGTACAGTATTCCGTGCCAGGACTGTGAAAAGTTGTACGTAGGGCAAACTAACAGGCGAATATCAGCAAGAGTGGAAGAGCATAAACTCAGCATCAGAAATAAACAAACAACCTCAGCTTTATTCCTACATCATCAGGAAACCGGCCATAAAATAAATTTCGATGAGTGTAGGGAGATTGCCAATATAGAACATTATAAGACCAAAATAATCCGAAAAGCCATAGAAATTGAGAAACAAGGTGATTTGAATAAAAGGGACGAATCATTAAAACTACCAACAGTATGGAAGACAATAATCGACAAATCTAAAATCGCAAAAACTCAAGCGCAATTAGCGCAACAAAAACAGCACTATCCGGAAAACATAAATAACGACCAACGCCTGCGCAGATATAACCTTCGGCCCAGAGTGGGGGTATAAAAGGAAGCGTCACAGTCACCAATACTTCAGTCTCTATTCGGACGCGAGAAAGAAAACTTCGAAAATGCGAAATGTGATTTTGGCGAAACGTCAGCAAAACTGTTCTTTTCAGAACGACAGTAGTGAACGGATGTACACCCGGAATGAAAACACATTGTATTTTTCCATCCGTGAAGGAGTAAAAATCAACATATATATATATATATATATATATATATATATATATATATATATATATATATATATATATATATATATATATATATATATATATATATATATATATATATATATATATATATATATATATATATATATATATATACATATATATAAAGAATATATAAAGGTTCAGAAATCAACCTGTACGTAAGTGGCTGGAGAGACAAGGTTACATTCCCAGAAAATTGAAAAAAAATGCCTGCAATGACAGGCGCAAATATTCTGAGAAGAATGGAATTTTGTAAGGGTTTTCAAGGGGATAATTTTGCGAACTCTTTTATTTCCGATGAAAGTTGTTTCTAAATAGGAAGTAACCGTTTACAGATTTTTTCAAGAGAACACCCGATCAAACAGATTTCAAAATTTCCCGTGAAAGTAATGGTTTGGGGAGCAATATTTATGCGTGGTGCAACACCTATCTGTATTATCCAATATACTGTCAAATTTTAAGTGGATTTCTTCTTGAAACAGGTATTGTTTTATACTCTGATGGATGGCGATTTCAACAGGATAACGCAAGATGGCATACTACTGTGCACCAAATGGGAGTAATTCTATAGCCAGCAGCTTCGCCCAATCGAAAACATATGGGGAGTTATGAAAACTGAGATGGAACGATTGATGCCCAAAAATATAAATAAATTAATTACGTTTGTTTTACAAGCATGGGACACCATTACTTCCCAATATGCGACCAAACTAATTTCGGGTCTTTCTGAACGCCTCAGGAAATGTTTACAACTGAAGGGACATTGCATTAGCAAATAATCACACCTACTTGTTATCAGTTCCGTTGAATTTGCAGTGCATTTTTAATTTAGTCTGGTTTTGTAACTGCTCCTGCACAGATCAAAATGTACGAAAGTTGTTCTGATGAAGACATTTAGCTCTATTAGAGGAAGAAAATAAAAGGAAAAGAAAAATATGGGTTCATCCTATTATTATATCATATAACTCTGAATATTTTTGTATTAAACAAATTAATTTTTCTTCGTCCATGATTAGGAAAAGTGAGAGCAACGAAAACTTAAAAAGAACTAATTTTTATATTAGTACAACGCATCTAAACATTTAGTGCAACTTCGACGGTCGACGAATGAGAGGTGGAGCGCGCACTAGGCCGTCACGTTTCGAGTTTTTTTTGATTTTTGACTGAAAGGAACGGAAGCCTGCGATTCTGTTCGTGACGGTCTTCGGCGGCCAATGACGGAACGGCCATGTGAGCGCTAGACAATTAACTTGTTTGTTATTAATCGTGACCGTTTTTTAACGGCCGTCGTCGTGACGGGACGGAACGGATAAGTGTGCGACAACCTTAATACAATTATCTTTTGAGAGTTACTGCATTTATTTTTTGGGATACTTTCTTGACGGACTATAGATAGCCCTGTATTTACAAACAAAAATAATTCATGTGGCGAGGTCAATAAAAAAACTACAAAATAAGATTTTTTCTTAAAATTACATTTTTCTTTTAAATGAGTTTTTTTACTAGTTGAGGAAGTTACAAGGTCAAATATTTGGGAAATATATTTCGAATTATAAGTGCATTTTGAATAACTATCATAAACACGTCATATCATTACAGATTGTTGATCCAGATACACAAGAACTTCTTCCGCCGAATAAGGAGGGTGAAATTTTAGTCAAAAGTCCAAAAAATACGCTTGGCTACTATAAGCAGGAAAATTCGAATCTATTTGATGCTGATGGGTTTTTAAAAACGGGAGACCTGGGATACTATGACGCAGACGAGTTCCTGTACGTCACTGATCGATTGAATGCTACGTTTAAATACAATTTGTACAGAGTTTCACCGGTAATTATTGAAACAATCATAAAAGAACATCCGGCGGTGCAAGATGTTGTTGTTTTTGGTAAGTAAATGTCTTGTATTAAATTTTAATTCAAACTTAATGTTGATTTTTAAATTTATAAATGTATTTATATAAATTTAATAATGATAATTTATTTCTCTGTAAAAAAATAAATGCATGGATGGCCTTAATTTTAAATTTGGTTCTATTGGAACCTGTTAAATTGCCCCCGAGACATATGCTTATGATGTATATTGCTAGATTTTTTTTAAGATTACCACCTTTTTACCATGCTTTTATAGCTTCTTTTCTCTGTTTCTCTGGTTTAAATTTTGATATTGACACTTTCGGATTTAAAAAATAACGGAATTTAAGGTAACGGACAAGTATGGTATCTTGGATATTTAAGACTGCATTATTAAACTTAAACAGATCAAAATGGCGCTGTCAACATGGCTGACGATTTTCTCATTTGTGCAGATTCGATTGATTCGAAAATCGGTATTTGAGGGTATTTTTAAGAGTGCCAGTTATGACTTGTAAGTCAACGTTTAAAATTTAAAAATAGCAGGATCAACATGGCGCCGTGTAAAAAAGGAGCGGAAGAGCAAAGGAAGTTAAAAAGTCCCGTACCACAATTTTACTAGCTTATCTCTATATTATACTTAATGCTGACACAAAATTTGAAATTAAGTAGTTTTTTCAGGCTGCTTTCCTAAATAGTTTATTAGTCCGCCAACTTGGCAAAATGTCACCAATTTATTTTTATGTAATACTTGACTTTTGTGCAAAATTTGAGGGAAATGGGATAATTAATCTTATTTGAATGGATATCCTATCCCAAGCCAGTGGAAGGTGGCATACATCTTCTCAATCCACAAAAAGGGAGATAAGAGAAGGTGTGAAAACTAGAGAGGAATCTCACTGACCTGTATACTCGAATCGAAGAAGATCGAATATAGCCAATACGAAGAAAAAGAACAAGGTGGATTTAGAGCTGGCCGTTCCTGTACGGATAACATTTTCTGCCTCAAACAAGCAATAAAAAAGAAAACCGCTCGAAATAGAGATGTACATCTAACGTTTGTAGACTTGAAAAAGGCTTATGACAACATACCATTGAAGAAAATGTGGGAAATCCTGATTTCATCGCCAATAAACCATACTTTAACAAAAGCATTACAAAATCTGTATGCGAGTTCACTCTCCAAAATTAAGATTGGAAATTATCTCACCAAGAGTTTCGCAGTAACTAAAGGACTAAAGCAGAGATGCTGTGTATCTCCAGCACTATTCAAAATATATATAGCAACCGCACTTCAAGATTGGAAAAGAAAAATAAATGGAAAGGGTATGGAGCTCAGCAATACTGCCTAAATACTCTCCAGTTTGCAGACGACCAAGTCGTAATCGCAAATGATAAAGACGACATGGAGTACATACATACAGGCACCGACGGAAAAGAAATAAGCTCGAGAATCATAGAAGCTAAGAGAGCAATACGCATCCTTAATAGCTTTTTATGGAGTAAAGAAATATCCAAGAAAAGAAAATTCAACATATATGAAACCATGATTACGAGTAGTCTTCTATATGGATGCAGTTAGAAGAGCGTTAAGGATATCTAAAAGAGATCGAATAGGAAATAAAGATGTGAAGAACCGCATGGAAATAGAGGGGACAATCACACTGGATATAGAAAGTAAGCAACTGATTTGGTATGGACATGTAAATCGAATGAACAACAAAAGGCTTCCAAAACAATGTCTAGAATGGCAACCCCAAGAACATCGGAAACGAGGAAAACCCAAAACAAGCTGGAGTACCGATATCTGGAAAGCGCTAAGTGCTACAACCTTAGGGAAGACCTATTGCAGTAAAGGAAGGAGTGGAGTTAAAACGATCATACATATATATATATATATATATATATATATATATATATATATATATATATATATATATATATATATATATATATATATATAAATATATATAGTAATAATCACAACAGGCCGTCATTTTGTTCCGCCAAACTGGATCTTTACCAAAATGTTAACAGGTCATCCTTATGAGATTCTTAATTAGTGAATAATATTCGAAATCAATCGGGTAAGCAGTTTTTTTTAGACATGCCGCGAACAGACAGAGAGATAAATCGACCGACAGACAGATCAACGGAAATGCCAAAACATTTGGTTTTTTGGCATCTAGAAACGCTAAATCGTGAAGACATCTAAAACCTTGGAGTGTAATTTTTTCCACGATTACAAACATTTTATTTCGCCGCCATGTTGTTCGGCAATCATGAATTGCTTCCATAATTTTACAAGTTCATCTGTATATCACATTTAATTTTTGCACAAAATTTGAAATCAATCCAATAACTAGTTTTTCAGGCTGATGTTTTTAATAATTATTAAGGATTCCTACCAAAACTTTAGCAGTTCATTTCTGCATAATATCTAATTTTTGTGCAAAATTTCAGATAAATTGAATAAACAATTTTTTAGTAATAGTTTTTTTCACATTTTACTAGGCCGACATTTTTTCTCGCCATATTGGATTTCTACTAAAATTTTACCAGGTCCATGTATGACCTTTAATTTTTGACCAAAATTCTCCAATCGGGTAAGTAGTTTTTTAGTTATTCCACGAACAGACCAACGGAATTGAGGGACATGTTTTTTGTCATCTAGGGAGTCTAAAGGATGTGTAAAAACCTAAGGTGATTTTTTCCCGAATACGATACTTCCCTTTTACGAAAAAAAAAATGCTTAGAGCAGAATGTGGAAGATTTACTTTCTAACTGTCTAAAGGGAAAAAATGTATAGAACATATTATTCTAACGAAAACCTTTTGAAGAATATAGGGTAATGTTTATTTTCATGATTGGGAACTTGATTTTATAAAATCTCATTTCACCTGTTGTGAGAATTACCCAAACCCATTTTTGTAGGTATTCGGTGTATCATTTTTATTAATTTATGATTAATGAGAACATAACAAATAGAATATTTCTATATAACCAACAATATAGGGGAACTTACAAATTAGTAAATTGCCCTTATTTATTGTGGTAAATCCACACTTATCAACAACAGGTCAAGGCTAAGAAATCATGGTTCTTGGGATTAGACCATATCAAATTGGAATTACTATCCGACGTTCCACCTTCGGTTGAACGAGGCATCTTCAGAGATCTTTACTCCACGAGATCTGAACACTGAATTCAACGACGGATAGTAATTCCAATTTGATACGGTCTAATCCCAAGAACCATGATTTCTTAATTGACCAAAGCCGTGAAGCTTCCGTTCTAGGTCAAGGCTTATACGCTTAAATGTCGCCAGCGACACTGAAACATTCAATTTATCTCTGTTTGTGTTATATAATCTGTGTAACTTACTAGGGTTGGGCGTTTTATCGATAGTTATCGATAAGTCGGCCACATATCGAATAATGGGTAAATAAAAAATAAGGATATATCGATAGTTATCGATACACTATGCATATAGGTATGCAATAATGCCGATAGCTATCCGAATATAGGTACCTAGTGGATAATATCGATAGTTAGTCGCTAAGAGTGATAGTTTTGAATAAATGGATTACATATTATTTACTAAAATGAGGACTTTTTTTGCGCTTCAATAATTTTTCGAAAATATACCGATAGGTACTAGCGAACTATCGATAGGTAATGTGCTATCGCCTATCTATAGGTAAAATCTAATATCGCCCATTTCTATAGCCTATACATTGATTCGTTCATGTCGTAACTCGTTATATGATATGGATATTTAAAGAGGCCTATATATCTGGTATTATGAATACCGATGGACGTATTAAAGTTCAAACGGCTTAACATGGTGGGAGAGTCTATTGTACCATTTACTGACTTAAAAAAAACTAGATTTTCTAGTTATTCTATGTTCAGTAGTTAACAAAGCTCAAAGTAATTCAAATCGGACACATCCAGGCCTATAATAATATGCCATACCCTCAAAAATCTACTTAATAAATTAGGTAACTATTTTCTTATTTAAATGTTGATCACGGCAGTTTATTATTTAATTTATTCGATCTAAATTTAAAGTTGTGAATAAAAAGTTGCCTTGACGAGCCTCTGGGCGTGAAGCGTGTGTCCCCGTCTCTTAAGTGTTTAGGTGTAAATAATAATTTTAAGTTTGGAGAAAAATATAATAATAATAACGATACTTGTAATGATAATAGCTTCTCTCGTACTGATATTGAGACTCCGTGGCCAAAACACTTAGAATGTAAGGCCAGTCCACCAGAGAAAGAAAAAAAAAACTATATTAATTAACTGATTCTTGACAATGCCAACGTTGTAGTTAACGTGTTAACAGCAACAAAATTAGATTGTGGGCATGATATTCGCGACGTCGATAAAACTGATGACTACTGAATAAACTATATAACAATTTTATTTTTACTAATTGATGTATTTTTAGGTATTCCACATGAGCGAGATAGAAATCACATAGCTGCCTGCGTAGTTACTAAACAAAATAGCAATGCAACTCCCCAAGAACTGAAAGAATTTGTTGATAGTCGCGTCTCAGATAACATGAAATTGAGAGCGGGATTGAAAATCGTTAAGGAGTTTTCGTTGACACCAAGTGGCAAAATTCAAAGGAGGAAAATCAGAGAATTATTTATTAACTCTTGATTAATTCATATGTACATATTAAAAATGTCAAATTAAATAGGTTACTTTTTTTGCACATTTATACATAAATGTTTAAATAAAGCTAAATAATTTTTTTATTTATAATTTAATTTAAAGTAAAGTATTATTTACCTCGATTGAAACGAAATATAGAGGTTATACCTAAAATATGTAACCTTGCCTAAAACTCAATGATCCACTATGCAGCTACGGCCGTTTGGCTAATCCATTTTTAAATGTCTTAAATGTTTAGACATTATAATAAGTCACAATATTAAATTCCGTGTCCATATACATTTAACTTTTAATTAATGACCCTAACTCTGTTTAAAGAATTTGCTATTTGGATAATAATTCAAATCACAAGGAAGCTTGCGTCACTTAAGTATGGTCGAATTATGAACAGATACCAACTTAGAACCATTACCGGGGTCTTATCTGAATATTAATTGGGTGAAATATTACCTGCAAAATTCGACTGGGCAACGATGCATACGATGCTCTCGAGATAGACAAAACTAGCAAGTATTTGATTTGTCGATTTTACGCTCTAGTTAACACCAGACTGTTTTGATTGGATGACACCTTTGTGGAACTTGAACTTGTGAGTTATGTTAGGCCTGAATGGGTATATGCTTTCGAAAAAGTAGTTCCTTCTTGGTGTGGGGCGTCTCCTTGGGAGGATAGCAAAATGGGCACAAGCGAGCTTAAGTGCTGTATTTGCTGGGTACACCTCCTGTTGAGGTAAAAAGTCTGAAAATTGTGATAATTTTTTGATAATTCCATCAATTATAATTAATTTTTGATGTTTCAAAAAATGTGAAGGCGTCCGTGACTATAAGATAATAATTATATTGAAGCGTTCTCCGCGTGATTAATTTTTACTCAATTTATAATTTCTCTTCTCTACGTACACAATAAATAAGTTTTAATGAAGTTCTTGTAAATTTTGGCTCCCGATGCGTTCGCAGTTTTCAGATCTTTCTCATGACTGGAGATGTCATGATGCCAATGGGAAGCAATCATAAGAACCATTTTTGTTCACGATACTTTTGCCTTCATTTTTCACGTTTAATTGTTGTATCTACAATATTTAGACAGATATTGGTAAAAATAATAATTTCTGCATTTTATGTAATTGCGGAAATTCTACCAATGTATACTTGAGCTACTTAAAGAGACATCATAGAGTGCTATAATTTCAAAAAATTGAATGCTGTCTAATTTTCCAAGGACCCTCGAGATAATGGACTATATCCCCCCTTTAAGTTAAAAACTTTGTTTTGTTGTAAGCAATTTTTTATTGTTTGGATGGAGAAGTATATCAATGAGTCACTTGAGTATGGTCGAATTTTGAACAAAGGCCAACTTAGAACGATTACCGAGGTCTTATCTGTATCTGAACATTGGTTGGGTGAAATATTACCTGCAAAACTCGACTTGGCAACGATGCATGCGATGTTGTCGAGATAGGCAAACTAGGAAGCATTTGATCTGTCGATGTTACACTCTACTCGATACCAGACTGTTTTGATTGGATGACTCCTTTGTGGAACTTGAACTCTTGGTATGGGGCGTCTCTTTGCGAGGATAGCAAAATGGGCACAAGCGAGTCTAAGCTGTCTTTGCTGGGCTCTCTCATTAATGTCTAACGTTCAATGGTCGGACTGTTAGCGTTCTGTTTGTATACAGATACTACTATCATCTTTTGTAGCCATGCTTGTCAAGGAGACACAAGTATAAATATAAAAACCATAGGCGTTTCACTTTGTTCGCTTTTTTTAGAAGGAGTCCAGATTATAGGTCTGTTACCAGAAAAAGTCGTCCCCTCCTCTCACAATCCACCAATATTTACATCCTACGCATGCAAAATGTTCCTAGTGTCTTCACTCAATTTATCTATGGTACATGTTACTTAGAATTACAGACTTCGGTCGGGCCAATTTATTTATTGGATTGCGTTGTCACTTCTTTTATAATTTTTACAACGTTTTGACTAGTACATTATCTCTACTCGTTATCAAGTGCAAACTAAAAGTAGTTTGAGAAAGTCAGTACGACCCAGTAAAGAACGCTAAGTAATGGGTATATTATTCTCGGCTTGCTGAAATTGCTATTGATGTATTTTATGAATGCTGCTTTTTTGAATTTCCATTCCTCCAGTGCTGTTCTTTCCTCGGACCACTCTATTTTATGGTGCTTAGACCAAACATGCTCGGCAATACCCAATGTGTTTTCGATGTTTTTAGAAATTAGTACATCAGGAGGTCGCTTATAGGATTCACCGGACTCTCTAGGATATTTGCGAATTTCAAAACTGTTCTGATTTTGGTTATTTTGCCAAATCTTTTCTGAAATTTTTCTTACATACGCAATTGTTATAAGAGACGTAGTTGACTGGTCTTTAATAGAACGAACATCGTTCTTCTCTTGACATCTGGAAATTGCGTTAAGGATCAACTTTTTGGTATAAGGTAAAATTAAATCAAACTATCCATGAGATGAAGCAAAGGGACCTCTTTTGATTTGATATAAGAATTTTTGAAAAATTTTCATTGTCATTATTGTTAAATAATTACAATGAAAGTTCCACAATTAAGTTCTTTTTAAAGTCACACATCGTTTAACACTTTTAAAGAATTTAATTTATTTAAAGTTCCTTTTTGAAAAATCTATCTTAATAAATTACGTACGTTAAAACTGAAATTGTATATGTAGAGGTAACTACAATAATGTTAAAAATTGTATTGATTTCTAATATAAATTCTAATTTAACTGCTCTATATTTTTGATATAATGATACTGATTCTATAAAGGGAAATAGCAAAGTTACTCACGAAAAAAATCCGTCTTTGAAATAAATATCAGTGGCACCTTGTAGGCCTGAAAGTAGAAGAAGCGTTAATACCTAACCTAAGGCTACTAATAAATATTCAAAAAATAAAAAAAATATACAAATATCAAAAATATTTTGGTTCTCAACAAATATTAAACATAATTTAAAAAAAAGTGTTTAAAAAATATCATACATTTATCTGCTACTTTTTTATAAACGAGGTCGATTCTTCTATTTTTAGAATTTCTTAATACTGTTAATGTAAGAATAGGTTGGTTGTTCATTCTGACAGCAATTTCTTCTCAATGGGCAATGTTAATACCATTTATGGAGTTTTATGATTTTGCTGCGACTCTGGATCTGGCGTTTACAGTTTTGCTAACCTTTCTGTTAACATTATTATTTCCAGAAAATTATGTTTTCTGCATTGAACAAATTATATCATAAACAAAACAAGATATATTTCTCTTTTCTAAACAGATGAAATTCTTTTGGCACGCTCGAACATCTTGAGCGGATTAAAAAAATGCACACTCAGGTAGAAACGAAAAGGATCTCTGATTTACTTGCACACATCAGGGAGGTGGCGTTGCATTTGATGTAGTATGTGCCGTTGTCATAGCAGGTTATTGCTCTCGACATATCCAAAGCATTTGATCAAGTATGGCATGACGCACTTAACAAACTTCCTGCCTTTGGTCTCCCTCCAAAATTTTGTACTTGGATTGCCAGTTTTCTTTCCAACAGAAGTGTTTCTGTAGTGGTTTACGGACATTTATCAAACTTTCAGCAAATTAACGCAGGCGTCCTACACGGCTCAGTGTTGGCATCTACCCTATTCCTCCTGCACATCAATAACCTGCTTTCTTCTACCAGCAATCCTATTCACAGCTATCCTAACGATAGCACACTCCTCTACAATATACAATTTACCAAACCTGTCTCCTAGACTGAAATTGATGATAGGTGTAGAGTAATGACTTTATCCCTAACCGAGGACCTAATTAAAATCGTAGAATAGTAAGCAAAGAACCTTGTCCACTTTAACTCCACTAAGACACAATCTTGTTTACTATCCCACAAATCATCTCTCAGTACCCACATCATTCAAATGAATAATGAAATGCTTGAAGCCAAAGATTCCTTTAGTCTAGTCGGTATCAAATTTTAGAAAAATCTTCGCCGGCCTGATCGCATCACCTCAATTGTCACACCAACCGCGAAGAAATTGGGTTTTCTTTTCGAGCTCAAAAATACTTTTCTTCTGCCACTTCGCAAATAAGACCCTGAGTATTGCCCACACATATGGGGAGCAGCCTCTCCTTCAATTTTGACAATTCTTGACTGCCCAGAGAGAACTGTTTGTTTGTTTATTGATCCATACCTCACAGGGAAGCTTGCATCACTAGAACATCGTCGAATTGTGGGCGATCTGCCTCCCTTTTACAGATACTGTTACGGATTCTGTTCTGATAAAATACCGTCCATTATGCCCTAATTAGCCATTCCTACCAAGGGGACACAAGCATCGATCTACATGCATTCCTTCACGGTCCAACTGCAAAGACCAAGAACCTCCCACTTTGCTCGCTCTTTTATTCCGAGAGTGTCCAGATTATGGAATATGTTACCAACAAATTCCTTTCCCTCTTCTCCTTATCTTCAAGTATTTAAATACCACAACGATAAATTGTTTCTGTCTTTGTTTAAAGCAACCACGGTACTTAGACCTACGGCCTTCGTGGTCCGCTTATAGATAACAAAAACAAGGTATCACATCACTTGCAGTTTTTCAAGTTTGGACCCTCTTGCGTTTCTCCCTACACCGAAAAATGTCGCCGATAGCCTTTTCTTAAGCCCTGTGAGCTGCATGGAACTATTGAAAGAAATGAATAATATCACAAGCAAATCTACGTGTAGCACTGATGGTCTATCAATTAAAATATTCCTGAACCTGCCGCTCCCAGGCAACAACTTGTAAGGGCAAATGGTTCTGATTCTGATTGTAAATTGGTTACAGGTGAAGTCCCTCAAGGTTCGGTCTTGGGACTTATTCTTTTTTTGTTATACATGAATGATATCACCAACCTAAAAATTAATGGAAAAATCTCTCTTTGCTGACGACATAAGCATAACATGGAGCGATTTTGATACAACGTATTTACATTCTAATATTTCCAATGACCTTGTTGTGATTAAGGCTTGGTCCGATTCCAATCTGCTTTGCTTCAATGTGGATAAAACAGTGGCCTTATCTTATAAGGGGACTTTAGAACCACTTTAGCTACTTAACAGCAATATTAAATACGTTGAGTCGGTTAAATTCCTGTGTTTGAATAAGAATAACAACCTAAAATAGTCTAAGCATATTGACACCTTAACTAAAAAACTTTCTACCGCCTGCTTTGCCATTCGATCAGGTTCAAAAAAACTGGACGTGTCTTCTGCCAGACTTACTTATTTCTCTCTATTCGAATCCCATTTCCGCTACGGCCTTCCCTTTTGGGGCTGCTGTACTACCGAGCAATTTCTTAGTATTTTTAGGATTCAAAAGAGAGCAATCCGCTATTTGTTTGTTCTAAATAATAGAGCGCACTACCAATACTATTTCAAAAAACATGAAATATTAACACTTCCTACATTATTTATTTTAGAAACCGTCTGTTTGATAAGAAAACATATAAGCATATTCCCGGAAAGTCCACAACACGTATATCCTACCAGAAACTCTAGACATGATATATACCGTCTTAAACTTTACAATCATCTTCCAGAACATCTAAAAACAATCGCTATGTTTGCACCCTTCCGAAAAAAAACCAAAGCATACCTCACTGAAAGACCTTTTTACTGCGTTAATGATTTTTATAATGAATAAATCTCATTAAAATGCTTTTTGTTTGTTGTTTTCCTAAATGAAATCTTTTTGGGTGTCATGTTGCTGCACAACATTTGAAAATATTTTATAAGGAATGAACTGTCTGATAGTCCGTTAACATTAATTAATTATTTTTGTTACATGTTAAAGTTATACATTTTCTTTTTTTTTCTAATACACTTTAATTAGTATATTAGTTCAGTATAATTTTTGTTTAACTTCACTTATTTTGTTTGTATAACGATAACAAAATAGAGTTTAAGGTCGCGTAATTTTAATTTCAATGTCATCGAAATTATTCACCTCGCATATGTATTGTTTATTTCCTTTTGTTAGGTCACCTGGATTCATTAACCGCTTTACGGTAATGGTACGAATAAAACGAATGTTATTTTTACAATTCATGTATTTGCATTGATCTACCGAAGAATTTTTTTTTCGATTAGTATTTAGTTTTCTCATTGTTTTGTTTTTTTTTGTGTTAAGGTAAATTTCGCTTTGTCCATAAATAGTTTTCCTGCGATAATAAAGCATACTTTTGTTTGTTTGTTTGTTTGCGGTATTACCAATCCGCGCGTGATTTAAAATTCTTTGTGTTAATTTTATAACGCAATGTTCGTGTAGTAGTAGCAAATAGCCGGTGTAGAGGTGTGGGTGTTTTAATAGGTTCTACGTTGTTTTTAATTAAATATCATAATATAATATTTTTCTAACTATAATTGCTATAGTTATTCGTCCACATTAGTAAGAATACGCCGATTAATTGTTGCTTGCTATGCGCCGAATCTCGCATGTGTGTCGTTAATAAGCAACATACTGCAATTAATTTACTAATAGAACGTAAGACAGTGATGTATAGAAAAATCAGGAGATTGAAGATTCGTGGTTTCAGTATTCATAGTTATAGGTTTAATTTAGAAAGTACTGACGTTTATAAAGAATGAAAGCCGATACTACTGGTGGAAATTCATAATAAAAGTATGTAAAATACAAAAACTATTTTTTACAAACACTTCCACTATATTTGTTAACAACACGTAACATATTTCGATACACAGTAACTTCTTCGGGCGTTACTTCTCGAATGAATAAACTTAAAGAATAAAGGAATATGTATGTAACTAGGTGTAATACAACGATACGAAATTTCTAAAATTATAAATAGTCTGGAAAATTTTAAGTACTAGCCATAAATTTAAACTACCCAAAATTATTGAAATATATTTAATAGAGATGAATTGTTGAGTTATATCTGATCGTTTAGCAAACAATTTGAATGTTTAAGCTTATTACTCCAGTATATTCAATTCATGACCCTTATTTTCTTTATAATAGTCATAAATTGAACAGTGAACAGTATTTAGAAATAAATAAGCTCAAACGTTCAACTTGTTTGCTAAACAATTTAAAACTCAATAATTCACTTTTGTTAAATATATTTTAATAATTTTAGGTACTTTAAGTTTATGGCTAGTACTTAAAAATTCCCCTTTCTATATTTTTAAAATTTCCGAATCGTTGTAATATAACCATTTATATAAATATCCCTTTACTCTGTAAGTTTATTTATTCAAGATGTAACGTCCGAAGAAGCTACTGTGTAGCGAAACATGTTACGTGTTGTTAACAAATATAATGTCAGTGTTTGTAAAAACTAGTTTTGTTTTTGCATTTTACATAAAATCAAATATATTTATACACTTCTCTTAGTTTTTATTATTAGTATTTGATTGGTGCTGGATGCAATCACATACGCAGACGTATGTGTTTGGTGTGCATATATTTGTACACAATTGTCAGGGTACAAGGCTTTTTCGCTTTAGAGTACCGAAAACTGAGCGAACGTTTCCGCAAAACAAACCCATGATTAACGATCTTCTTTTAGAACTGCTATTTAATTTAGAAATTAGAATAGAAAGGTGTATTATTTTTTATCTCAAAATATACTAAAGAAATTAGTAGGCAGCAAGATCATTAAAGGATCAGCAAAAATGTAGTTCAGAGACCTTAAAGAATTTTAAATTTTATTCAACGAACCCTCACTCGACAATATTTATTATTCTAGCCGACAAACAATTACCGATACGCCAAATCCATGCCGCATTATTTTCATGAGGCTTCGAGTTTCTTTTGCTTTTTGTTTTGATATTTGGAACCAGGCAAAAGAGATCAGCTTGATTAACGTGTCCTGGAGAATTGCTTTGGGGTGCGGTATTTCAATTGAAACCAGAAAGGCTATAACTGTTTATGCATCATGTGATCCAATAACAATAAGAATAAATTTTATTCGAAATATGACACGTATATTCTTTTATTCACAAAGAAATACCTTCAAGTGCATATTCACGAAGTTTTCTATATTTAGCGTCATCATCTAAAAATTGCTTTTCCGCCTTTACGTGTCGCTCCGAGGAAAATTCAGGAATTTTACCGGAGTCGTCGATTTTTCAGGAAATTAATTTCAAGGAGCAATTGCTTTCCTTTTTGTATTATAATTCCTTTATTTAATGCTTCATCAGTATGAACAAAATTACTATAGTTTTTTCGTCATCCTTTATGTTTGAAATTGAATTGAAACATTTAATTTTGGGCAAGTGACAACTTCTAAATAATTATTTATGAAACATGAAGACAACTTTTAAATATTATTTTTTATTACAAAAACTAAATACTTTTTAAATTCCGGAAGTACATCTTCGTTTTCTAAAGGCGAAAAAGAAGGGCTAGGTAATATGTTGCAATCAATTCAATTTCTATATTTAAGAAAGTATATGTTATATTTCCACATGATTTTAATTCATTTGAAACTAGATTCAATGAGGCCCGTTCATAAAGAAACTTTTGAATCTCTTTAAATAGATTTTCTTTAGATGGGTTTAGATCAGAATCCCGAAAGAGACACATCAAAATTTTCAAATTTTTGTGCTACATCTTGATTTGCTTAAGTTTTTCACAAAATTTACATAAAAATATAGAGCTTAAAGTTATTAATTTCAAGGATCTTTTAATTTAATTTTTAACAGGTTTTTAACAGGTCTGCTAGTAAAATATGAATTAGGGTTCATTGGATTCGAAATGACGTCTAGAATAGTGCAAAAGTTTCAAACCTGCACATAACAAACATTTCCAAAATAAGTTAAGATTAAGAAAACTTTTGTTTTTTTTTGCATAAAATTCGGAAACTTTTAACATTTAAGTAATTTTAAAAACCTTAAAGACGAAAAAAATTCCAATAAAAAGGCCTCAAGTCACGGAACTCTATCCATTATCTTAATAATTCCAATTTAATGTTGAAAATAGAGTTCCGCGCGTCGAGCGCTAAGTCGTTACGGTGCCCCAAAATCACCCGTAACAAGTAAAAAAATTATACTATTAAATACTAATTTAAAATGATTACAGATCGAAGTTATATATTGAGATTTTTCAAAAGCGTCCGATAAGGATCGCATTCTATCCTCATAGTTTAATGAATTTTAATTTCATTGTAATCTAGTTAATCTATTTGAGTCATATTTACGTAATAGATGACAAAAAGTTATAACTGGAGGATATTCCTGCGAATATTTTGTGACATTTTCAACAATCCCACAAGGTTCCATTCTTGGACCTCTACTTTTTATATTATTTATAAACCGCTTAGTTAAAGAAATTAGTCGTTGTAAGACACTAATATTTGTTGATGACTTAAAACTATATTTAAGAGTTTAAGACATTAATAACTGCCAAGAGAACATAAATAACATATACAAATGGTCAAAGAATAACTGGTTGAGTAACCTAATTGGCTCGTTAATTGTTCTGCGTCTTCCAGATTTCTCCTGTTGGATTAAAATAATTAAAAATCCATCTTTAATATTATGGGAGTGTTGTCTTGCTTATACCAAATACATTGCAATAACTTAATTGGATAATTCGTATTTAGTGTAAGAAAATATAAAATATCTCAAATCTTGCACTCCGTTAACAAATGAAAATTTATTTTTTTAATCGATTATGACCGTTTCTTTTCCGTTTATTAAGTCAATGAAACATCATTAAAATGTTTCCTGTCGCTGCTAGGCATAGGCTTGCAGTAAGTTTTTCGAGATTTTACATCACCGGTATCAAATTTATTGTTATTCTTTTATGTCGTCGGTCCATCTTGTTGTTGGTCGTCCCCTGCTTCTATATGCCAGTATCCTGGGTCTCCTCCCTAAGGTACGTCTTGTCCAATAGTTGTTCTTCATTTTTACGATGACTAGTCCGATTTAATTTTAGATGGATTATTCTTATTTTTACTGTTGGTGTTAGGGGTATTATCACATAGTGATATTCCTAGCATGGTTATTTCCAACGTTCTCTGCGCAACTTTTAGTTAATTAGTTTAGACACAGTTGGTCTTGAAAGTAAGCGTCTCTGCACCGTAAGTCACTACGGACAGCTGATCTTAAGACTGTGTGGTGGACCCGGTGGTTCAAAAGTTTGTCGTCTATGTTAATGCCCATTCTCTCCCAGTTTATATTCTTGCATATGGACTCCAATAGTGTTGTATATAGTTTTGCTGATATAGTATTTTCTCTGCGAACCACTCTTTCTATACGAAATGTGTCGGTATCTTCATGAACAATATAAAAGCTGTAGCGTGTTTGTAAATACATTTAATTACATTTAATGAGAGCTATATATCTATGATCAATTAGTATTCGGTTAATTCTCTGAGCATTATCCTTTGGTTCATGAAGTAAATGCTTTCTTGTAATCCAAGAAGACGATAATAAAGGGTCTATTGTATTCCAAGAAGACGATAATAAAGGGTCTATTGTATTCCAGTGATTTTCAATGTTTTGATATGTACATAATAGTACTTCAAATAATTTTTTTGCAATTTTAGAACCAGCAAGAAGTTGCAGAGCAGATAGAAAGACTGTGGTTTGAGATGCTAATTGTAAACCTTTATTAATATTTAAAAATAAGAAAGGTTAGTACTCTGAAATTAGTAAATTGTATAATTTTGTAACTTGCGTTGAAATTTTGGACCTTCAAGAAAAGATGTATTGACATTATAAGTGAAACTGGTTATAAAATAATTTTTCAACTTATAAATCAAAATGAATATATCAATCCTTTGTGCGATTTTAGCTAAATCGAAATATTCCTTACTTAATTTTAATTTAATTTATAAAGGATACTAAGATTTTAATATTAGATTAATTTCCTTGATATAATAATGTAAAAACCTTCTTATCTTTCATCTGGGAATTATAAATCTGATTTTACTTAAAAACTCATCGTAAAAGTCTGAATTATAATTTATTGACTTCCCTGAACTCGAAAACTCCCAAGTTCTTTTCCTGACACCAATTTATATCGGCGTCTTTATATTTAAATAAACTTTTGTTATATTTCCATTTCATTACACACGACTCATTATTTATTGGTTGTTTTGAAAATATTGGTGTTTATATAAGAACGGATCATTTTTAGGTATAAAACAAGCAAGCTAAATATTTAATAATTATGAAAACGATACCACAAATATTTTTTCCTCAAAATATATTTTAGGAACTGAATTACGTGGGGACTTAAAAAGATCACGTAATTAGCGTATTCTCAGTTAACACGAGAAGCCTCTCTTCCTTATAAAATTAAACCTATTATCTGGTCTTCTTTGTACCCAGGACCAAGCAGTGCATACAAAATTAGTATAATTTACGTAACACACATATTTTTAGTATTTTTTCCCCAGGCTAAGAATAAAACTAAGAAAATAGTTTGCTTGTTTTAATACATACAAACCACAGTAAAAGAAAGAAGCAAATCTGAAAAGGTAATAATAAATAACATAATAGCTATAAGTGTCTATTTTGTGATAATTTAGAAAGGTGTTTACTTATATTTATAAAAAAAGCGAAAATTAGAGTGAGAACTCTCCATTAAATAAGAACAATGCCCTCATTAAAATGACTTTCTCTTGGGTATTATCAAAAATACAATAATAATCATTCTGAACGTTGTAAAAAATAAAGTGATAAAAAAACATCAGTATTGATGCGATAACACACAATAGGTGTTATGGCCCGTGCATGTCCCATTCATTTCGACCCTACCAATCCTACTCTTTACAAAATAATTCTGCATCACATTGAAATGATTACAATTTATGATAAAGAGTGTAAAATTTGTATTTCCTGTTATACAGTAAAAGGACTAATAAATTTAGTATTTCAGGGCGAAATTTAACAACTTGTCTGTGAGTATCAATAAAATTTAAGGGCAATAATTAAATGCTTTATATGGATAATAAAGAAAATCCATTATTACATGTGTGGTGATGTTAGCTAAATACTTAAAAGTGTTAACATTCTAAGTGTATATATGACTTCGACTTTACACAACTTTTTTAAGCCAAAAAGGTTTATTTTTATAAATATAGAAACTGTATTGCATCAGTGATTCTCAACCTTTAGCAATTACGACCCAACTTTTCATATTGGTTTTATTCTAACGATTTTGTTAAATGTTCAGCATGGGTTTCCCGGCTCGGTGGTAGGATACTTGGCTTTGGATGCGGCGTATGTGTTCGAATCCCCGTTCAGGTGGAAACTGTTTTAAACAAAACTTTTAATTAATAAAAATGGGGATTATGTTACGTTAAAATTAGTTAGGTTTGCTGTAAAGAAGTAGCGCGCTTACACAATTCCGAGTCAAACAGTCTTAATAAAAAATCAATTAGGTGTCTATTAAAGCCATAAAATCACACCTCAAATCATCGGAAATCAGATTTGAATTTTGTTAACAAAATGAACGCAATTATAATGGAAATATTAAATAGGTTACTGGTGTAAATATGACATCGGATTAGATTTACCTGCCCTAAACAAAAGTAAGGCACACACAATGATTTTTTTCTCAAAAACCAATTTCAGATTCTTCTAACCCTTTTCTAACCTATCCTTTCAACCCACAATCTGTTGAATACGGGACTTAACAAACAAACTTTGTAAAATATATATTTTTAATTTGAAATATGTATAAACTAATAGACATTAGGGTACTACTAGCAAGTTATTTTGCATTAATTAAATTATAGTCTTATAACTTGGGGTCAGGCGGCAGGAATGTCTCTATCTTTGGCTTGCAATAAAAAGTGATTCGCGCATGTTATTACTAGACTGGGTTACCTAGAAGATGCTAGACAGACGATTGTTAACTAAATTGACACTCATCGAACAGGAATATCGAAACACAAGAGAGCAGTCGTAACTTCTTTCTTCATAAAGATTTTTATGGGTCATATTATCATTTATATAGTGTAAAAGACCGATATTTTTCCATATTTAAAGTGGGATGAAATGGTTTTTAATACATTTTTGGATTCTACGAAAAGTTCTACACTTATTTGGTATAACACACCCTATGGGGTTTTACAGTCCTTTTTGAAATATTTGATTTTAAATTTTATTTCACACAGATATGTGTGTCCAGTTTGCAAACAAGATACATGTTACCTTTTTTAATTTTAGATATTTTAGCAAAGACAGACTTCGTGTAGACGTCCCATCCAATATTAAATAAAATATCCCAAAATGAATCCCAACTTTTGCATTGTATTTCCCTATAGTAGGGATCCATCGAGATATTTCCGCGTAGCTGGGGCAATAATACTTTAGTCATGGTGAATTTATATTTTTTTTATGCAAAATTAGTTATTACATTAAACATTAAATTCTGATTTTTTGTTACGTAGCTAGCAATAATAAGTGATTATAACCAATAACAAATAAATTAGAAGATGCACAGATAAAATGTCGACAATTCCAAATAAATATTAAAAAATATTTCAATACTCTTGTTAGGTAATTCCTTGCAGTTTTTAGAAATTCTTCTCTGCTCCTGAGGCATTTGTATTAATACGTTTCTCATTATTTTCGTTTATGTTTATTATTTTATTTTTCATCTTCCTTTAATTTTCTTCAATATTTTCATTTTGATTTCTCTATGCGGCATTTTTCAAATGACCCCCAAGGAATGTATCTAAAGTCTAGACAACTCGCAGGCCAATCTAGCTTTCCATGTCTACATATATTATGGGAGACGCTTGATTCTGTTTCCACATAATAAGTCTACGTTGTTCAAAAGAAAATTCGCCGAGTATATCTTCGATTTTGTCTTCTAAAAATAAAATGTCGCTCTCTAGTTAATGTTCCCCGAAAAAACAATACTCCTAGAATTTTATTGTGCAATATTCCGCAACAAACGTTGACGAATTACGTGAAAAACGATCTCCCGAAGGAAAATAAATTTTCATCTGATCATTCTATTAAACATTCTCGCAGTTGAGAAATTTTATTCTCCTGACCAAACGGGAGCATGAAATAAATTAGAATCTTGCCGCATTCGTTCGTTAATATATTGCGACAAAAGTAAATATCCACTAAGCTTTTGAACTTGCATACTTTTATATACTTAAAATGATATAACGTTTTTTGAATTCTTTCATAAGACGACGTTTTAGTTCTTCTTCTATATCTTAAATGCTGCACCCACTCGGTAATTGAGCGTCTTGGATTCTCTTGAAAGTATAACTACACGCTAACCTCTTTATTAATGTTTCCCCTTTTTCTTCTTTCATTGCTTATAATTCCTCTTACTTCTAGTCTTCTATTTGTATTTATTAGGATTTTTAATGATGGGGTCCTTTGTACCTTTTCAATATTTTCTTTATATCGCCTTTAAGCCTCCTCGCGTTATTGACATTTTTTTAAATACAATTTTACCATTTTGTATCTCTCATTAATGGAATAATTTATTTTACATAAAAATATTATTATAAATCTTGTCATTATCTTTGACTTAAATATTTTAAAAACCACTACTAAAACGCACATGGTATGTTATACAAAGTAAGTCTAGAAATTTTCATGGAATATAAAAATGCGATTAAAACCATAACGTCAATTTAAAATAAGAAGATAAAAAACAAGTTATAAGGACCATTTTAGTATACAAGCTGATTTTCACGAGTATAATTCGGGTCACCAGCAGAAAAGTTTGCATGGTTTACCGTTTGCATTAACTTTCTTAGGGTTATGTTAGCTATCCGTAATGGTATAACTTATTTTTTAAAATATTTAATTAAGCATACATTATAGTGTAAGTTAATTTATTGAGGAGTAGCAGCTGTTAATATAGATTATATTTTTTCTTATTGTTTTTGTTAAAGTATGATATAACTGCTTATTTTAACTTCTGTGGATTTTCAAATTACTAGTTATACAAGGGTGTGTAAAAAGTCTGGAAGAGGCTTAAAATTTGTTGGCCGCTCTAAACCAAATTTGACACAGTAGTGTAAGGGGATATTATGCAACCAATGATGGTATCGTATATGTATATTATTTTTACGTATATGTATATTATTTTTATAGTTTTTTAAATAAAGACGTTTTAGGATGTTAGGACACCAATATGTAATTAAGCATCTCAGTTATGAACTATTACCGTCACTACTTATGAGACACCTTGAAAGTCACAAAAAGTGTCAATCCAAAAATGTCTCTAACCGAAAGGGGAAGAATTATTAGTCTTAGGTCTTCCAAAGAAGTTAAAAATGTATTTAATGACGCATATCCAAACCGAAATCCCATTTCAATATCCACCGTTTTACAAACTGTCAGAATATTTGATGAGACTGGAAATTGTAGAGATAGGCGACGCTCAGGGCTACCTAATACAGCAAGCAATGAAGAGAAAAGTCTAGATATTTTACAAAATTTTGTTGAAACCGCTTCTTCTTCACGAAGAAAAACTTCTCAAGCAGTTCATGTTATTGCTTCAAATCCGTGCCTAATGTTTTCAGAAAACATAAATATCAAAATTCATTTAATGCAAGAGTTACTGGAAGGTGATTTTGAGCGGAGAATGGAATTTTTCGACCATTATGATGTCAAGGTGGGAGCAAAATAACCAATTTTTCAACTTTATAGTCTTTTCGGATGAAGAAACATTTTTGTTGAACGGTAAAGTCAATAGACACAACTGCAGATTTTTGGATCCATAAAAATCCCCATTGCATGAGAGAATTTCATACACAACTTCCTGAAAAAACTGAATCTATAGGCTGAGCTCGTTGGTACCTATAAGATCGGGCCATTTTTTATTGAAGAAATGACATCTTAGCTTTACCTTTAGCTCTTGGAAAATCAAATAGTGTCTGCTATCCAAAACGTAATATCATTTTGCAATTACATACTTCCAACAGGACGGGGCTTCACCACATTTTGAAGTAAAAATTTGTAAAAAATACATTTCCGGACAGGCGGATTGGAAAATTGACCCTATCGAGTTGCCGCTTAGGTCCCCTGATTCGGCGCCAAACGACTACTTTTTATAGGGACACTTAAAAATAATGTTTATGCAACTAAACTTCAAGATCTGGCTGACTTACAGCGTCGAATACTGGATGAAACAGAATTAATAACATCAGAGATGATTTACAATGCAATTCACCTCACTGTCAAGCAGTTCATGGAAAACATTAAATAATAACAAAGTTGACATTTATTATTATTTAATGTTTTTGAAAAAGCCTTTATTTAAAAAACTATTGATCGTAGTGTTCGTGTTATTCCAACAGCATTAGAAATTTACTGTAACATGTGAAAATTTAAAAATATACAGGGTATTCCATTTAAAAAATTAAAATTCATTAGATTTTCTGAAAAACTAGCCATGTGGCAACAAAGCCGATAATATCCCCTTATACTACTGTACTAAATTTCGTTTAGATCGGCCACCAAATTAGGGAGGTTTTAAACCGTTTCCAGTTTTTTTACACACCCTGTATGTGTATAATGAGTTATGTTATTTTTTATGTAACTTTTAACCTATATGAGCAGTCTGTGCGGTAGACATGAAATATATTTAACTAATATTTACATCAGAATAATTTCTGCCCAGTGACTTGCGAATTCTTTGGTCTAAGGAGCAAAGCCTGAAGGTAAAATATTTTAAACCTTCTCAGTCAGTAAAAAGAAAATAAAACGATGGCGTGGATTGTTTGAATTTCCCATATTTTTCTTTGGCGATGCGAAGAATTTCTTGCTCCTGAAAATTGAATATTTTATGGATAGAACTACTTATGACATGAATGGAAAATTTAGAAGTCTTGAAAATCGAGAATAAATTTAATGGAAATTTCAATGATTTAATAGTTTACCAATACTATTATAAGGATAAAGTTATAAACTCCTAGAGAGGCAGAACGGACAATCAAATATTTTAGTGGGTATTTCAAAGTGAATATTTTTTCGAAAAATCGGCTTTTTGTTGTATAAAATTGAAGCTTTTTTTATTAACGTATATCTTTTTAACTTGTTACCTATGACTAATTGTGACTTAAAATTTATTTTTGGTTCGGTTTACCAATACTCTGCATGGAATATACAACGCGTTCAGAAATTAATTTAAGATTAGTAGATTACACATAACATGATAACATGATAAAGTATTTGTTCCAGGGCATTTCAGTGCCCTGTAGAATTAAAACCAATTTAAATTTTAAAGGTTTATTGTGTGTTTTTAGTAATTTGCGATATTTTGCCACGAGGATTTATATTTTTTTCCCTAGGTTTAGTAGTTACGTAAATTCAGTAAATTTTAATATTAAAGGTCCATTGTGTGTTTTTAGTGATTTGGAATATTTGCCACAACGATTTTTAATTTCGTAAAAGCGAAGTATTGTGATCGTGAAAAAATAAACCTTCAGATCCGTCGGTCTGTCTGTTCGCGCCATAATTAAAAAACTACTACCTGATAGACTTCAAATTTTAGTCAAAAATTAAAGGTTATATGGGGATGACCTGGTAACATTTTGGTAAAAATCCAATATGACGAAACAAAATGGCGAAATAATAAAATGTTTAAAAAATTATTACTAAAGAACTACTTATCTAATTTTCGTTAAATTTTGTACAAAAATCAAGTACTATGTAGGAATTAACTCGTAATATTTTGAAATCCAAGGTGGCGAAACAAAATGGCGGCTTAATAAAATATTTAAAAATTCTGCCTGAAGAAACTACTTAATGGATTGATTTAAAATTTTGGGCAAAAATTTATTATAGTATAGAGATAAACTGGTATAATTGTGGAACAAATTTAAGGTGGTGCGATAAAATGGCGGCCAAATAAAATGTTTATAATTGTGAAAAATCACCCTCTTACATACCTTCATGTTTTAGCGTTCCTAAATGCCAAATATTATGTTTTATCATTCCGTACGTCTGTCTGTTTGTCACTTCACATCGTCGCCCAAAAACTACATACCCGATCGACTTTAAACTTTGGTCAATATGATATAGAGATAAACTGGTACGAATTCAACATGATGGAACAAAATGGCGATGTATCACTGTAAAAAATTGTTGCAAATTAGGCCCAAAAATCAAGTGTCATGTAGGTAAAAACTTGTAAAATTTTGGTAGGCTTCCAAAATGGCGCCCAATAAAACAATATGTGTTACTAAATGACTGTATACCGAACTTAATTAAGTCACACAAGTTCCGGGAAGAGCAAATTTACCGATTTTTTTCCTAGGTTTACTAGTTGGGCAAATTAGAATTTTACTGCATGCTTAAAAAATTAAATCTTCTAAGCGAAAACATTAGCTGTTCCCACATTGCCATGTTTTTCAATTTATGTACCGGGTATTCTAAGAATTACCTATATATTGATTACCTATATCAACTTTATCTTTCTCGTTAATTGTCTAAAGGCATAATTGGTAAGAAAGGTGTTGTTGTTGTAGACATATTTCTGTTGTGATAAAATTATTTGTTAAAAAGACCACTGACTATTGAGTTAAAAATTATTAATCTGTATTTTATTAAAATTTTTAGCGTAATGCAAAATTCTAGGCCAGCCTGGTATAACATACACTATGCCAATCCTCAATTATTTTCAAGATACTCACATATGAAAATTGTATGTATTCTACAATTTCAGAGTCTGTATCTGTAAATGGTTCGACCTAGTGCAAAACAAGTTACACATTTCGGTTTTAGTATTTTTATCGTATTTCTTATGGCATTCACTTCTATTCTAAGTAGAAGTAAAAGAAAAAATCGGATAAAGTTTAATGGCTTGTGAATCTTAAAAGTGTTGCCATAAAAAAGACCATAAGAAACTTAGATACTAAAAAAACTTATATATTACAGCCTCTCAAAGTTCGAAATTGTCAAATATTTAAAAGAGAATATCTCGAATTGTCGAAGATAGAGCTCAATTGTTTTCGAGATAGAGTTTAAAAATATAATGGAATACAGGGTGCTGCATTTAAATTGACGTTTTTTTATTCATTTTGTAATATATTTTTGATTTGATAAATGGTATTCGATTTATTAAAAAACTAATTATTGCAACACCCTGTAATCTTGAAGCAATAAAAGGGTTTTTACTCCTCGAGAATATTGAGGCTTCATCAGGGATATTTACTCCACGACATCTGGACTATGAGAAATTCGGTCAGATCTTTATTAAGTCTATTAAGAAAATAACATTTTGATTATTTAAATATGAGTTATTGTAATCGAGAATATTGTTTTATCTTAAATTAAGTGGTTTTAATTTATGATATTTACTTCTTATTGCTACAATTAAAACGGACACGTGTTGACAAATAAATCAAAAACAAACATACATGTCTAATGTAAGGCAATACTATTGTTTAAAAAACCAGTCAGGTCGTTGTATCCAGAACATTTCTCGTAACAGATTCCACCACAGACATAACACAGTTTATTTATAGATATAGTTATTTGATTGATGATTAAACGTATACCCATTATATAATTATTAATAGGCGAGACTTGTTAGATAATGTGAAAACTTCGATAGGAAAGTTCTGCTAAAAGGACTTTAACTATTTTTGTACCCAAGTACCACATCTTACCTTATAATAAAACTCTCGTATTATTAGAATTTATAAAATATCTATACAGATTTTGCCAAATAAATCTATGGGGTATCTGGTATTTTATAATCACCAAGAAGCTGCTTATTTATCGAAATAATATTATACAGAGAGTTTCATTTGAAATATCAAAATCAATTTTTTTTGTTTGTTTTCCATCATTTATTTATTTTTTTTTAATAAATTTAGACAGTTCAGAGAAAACCAATAAACAAAAAACATAAAACTTTTGCCTACAATATTATATGATATATCTAAACGTTAAAAGCTTGCAGGCTTCGTTTAAAATATAACCAAATATATAAATTGTGCTATCTGTATGTAGTGGAATTCGTTACGAGGAATATGCTGGGTAAAGACCAACTTATTGATTTTTTAAAATTAATTTTTCTTCATATTCGTTTTTTATATATTTCCTACCATTTTTGCTACATTGTTATATTATGTTCGTCAAGCCGAAAGTCTATGGAAAAGTTATATTCCGAATGCGCAAATAAGAATTTATGATAATGCATCTGTTTTATTTACATATCTAACAATAATTCAGATGAAACAAATATACGTTTTTCATCCTAACAATTTTATTGTTCAGATGTAACATACATACATGCATATATACATACAAATATTCATTCACTTACCATACGTATTTAAATAAAACCACTGATTCTATACTTTAGCATACCATTTTTTTATTTTGTTTTTCTTTCTTATTTATTTATTTTGCAAGTTCATAATCTATACAATTAATATTTTCATCTATAAAAAAAAAACTTTATGCTAGGAAATGGAATTTTACCGACTTTTTAAACATCTAATCAGGCCATTTTTTTTTTGTCATGAAGAATTGACAAAATTTTACCACTTCATCCCTGCTTTTATTTAGACTTGATTTTCTTGAAAAATTTTAACTTAATTGCATAAGTACTTTTTACTTCCAACGTTAAAGGGAAGTATTGTATTCGCGAAAAAATCACCCTCCGAGATTTTTATGTTTCAGGGTCCCTAGATGCCGCAAAACATATTTTCTGTCGGTTTGTGTGTTCGCGGCATAGCTAAAAAACTACTTACCCGATTGATTTCAAATTTTATTCAAAAATTAAAGAACAAAGGAATCAATCTATAATATTTTGGTATGAATCCAGGACTGCAAAACAAAATGGCGGCCTAATAATTTTTTTAAAAAATTTCTTGTTAGATACATTTTAAACTTTGGGCATCCATTAGGTGTGACAGAGGTAACTGGTAAAATTCTGGTACGAATTCAAGACGAAGAAACAAAATGGCGGCCAAATAAAATATTTTTAAAAATCAATGTAAGAAATCTTCTTATTCAATTGACTTAATATAATGCAGCAAAATTAAATATGATACAGGGATTAACTGGTACAAATTGAAAATGACGATAAAAAATGGCGGTCTTTATGCCCAAAAAATAAGTGTGGCATAGGTCTACCTATGGTAGTAACTATAAACTAACTGGTAAAATATTGGTACGTTTCCGATATGGTGGAACAAAATGGCGCACAATAAAAATGTTTGAAAAGACAGTAAACTAAATGACTATGTGCGTAAGTAAATTGGGTTACACTTTACTATTCCTAATGAAACGAAAGATTCACATCGAGAGAAGTTCTGGGTAAAGGAAATTTACCGATTTATATATTATACATTTACTTCGGACACCATTTTGTTTCACCATAATCGCTCCTAAATTAAATTAGTAATTTTTTAAATATTTTATTAGGTCGCCATTTTCTTTCGCCATGTTGGATTTTTATCAAATTGTTACAATGTCCTCCCCATATGACCCTTAATTTTTGACCAAAATTTGATGCCAACGGATAAGTAGTTTTCCAGCTATGTCATGAACAGAGAGACAGACAGACTGAGAGAAATGAGAAAACAGGTTTTTCGGCTTCTAAGGACCCTGAAACGGGAAGATCTGAAAAATTCTCGGAGGGTGATAGGAATTTATTATTTGTATAGTATAGATTTCTTTGCAAAAAATATCCTAGAAAAAAACATTTTCATTTCATGGAGTTATGTACTTTGACCATTAAAATATGACACAGTTACAACCGCAAATCACTGTTTAAATCCTAGTTAGAAGTGATGTTTAGTATTGCAAGAAGCAATAGTTGTACCTGCCTTAGTGACTAATGTATTTCCGAAGTCTGTTAAAACTAAATTAAAAAATATTGTCTTTCCTTAAAGTCATTATGAATCGGTTTACACAGTTGTCGTATTCCCTTCCAAATTTCCTGGGCTTTTGAAGAAAATGAGAAAATCTTCCGAAACTATTTTTCTAAACAACTCAAAAACTATCAATTTTAGAAAAAAAATATTAGAATAACTCTTTTCTTTACGACATGATTGATTACTACCAGTTTTTTTAATACGGACCATGATTGTTTAGAATAGTTTTTGAGATGTTTTTTCTTAATATAGCGGTATATCATTTTTTTATCAGTCCGATTCCTTTAAACTGTTCACAAAAAAAAATATTTTAGCAAACAAAGTTTAAAATTATTTAAAGTTAGTTCACTAGAGCAACAGCTATACCATTGTGCCAATTATGTACTAGTTGACATATCAAAAATCATTAAATATGGAAACAGATATTATGTATCTACTTAATAAATATTAAATAAATAAAATATTATATTAATACAAACACATTTTACTATGCTGACTAACTAGTGTCAATAAGAATATAGTTTGGCTGCATAAAAGCAGGTAAGGCGATCCTTGAAAGACATGGAACCTAAAATTTTTGAGTTGATGATACCCAACCCCACATTAATTCCAGCTCTTCTTAAAAATGTAATTTCTTTCTGGAACTGTAAGTTTTCCGGCATCGTCCGGTAATGAAATGTTCTATTAAAACAACAGTTAAAGAAACTGCTTTCATATGTCCAAAAATGTTTTTCAATTTTGACCTGCCTCTGTTTTCGTACTATCTATCTAAAGATTTTTTTAGGTAGTTATCACAGATTATTGGCCGTTTTTTTGAATTCATTGAAGGTTTTCTTATGTTAGAGCTACAACAAACTACGTCACACACAGAAGCCATATCCACACAAAATAAGATTCAAATAAAAAAAACTTAAATCCGTAAAAAGTGAAAAAACTGAGAATGAGGTTTTATTCCATTAATAATTTTCTAACTGTTGCTGCATATTCATAAGTCCTGCCTTCTCAAACCTTTGTATCAAGCTTTTGTTCCAACGAATCTAGGATTCTATTAGCGGTTCACTATGTTCTTTGAAGCAATCAGAAATCAGGACATGAGATATTTTCCTTAAAATTCTCTCTCTTCGTGCAATCATCGGGGTCATGACTAATTTATCTTTTTATTTCTTTCTTCTCTCATAGGTCCGCTTTCTGAGTCTTCTCTATTCACTTGGTTCAAGTTTTTCTTTATAGACAATTTTTGATAAAGTGTCAGTGTGTCAGTTTCAGTGTGCTACTCCTTCTTATTTGATCCTCTGGAATCCGGAAGTGTTTCTTTTGGAGTTACAGTTTTTTTCACAGCCAAGCTACGACATATAGGAGGTAAAGTGTAAATCTTATTAATAGATATATTTTTTCAAGTGGTATTTCCAATTAGAATTTTTTTTGAAGTCGAATGATCTAATTCACTTTTTGCATAAGATGGATAAAGGTAGATATGGTTGTTTTAATAACAGACTTCTGGTTTAAATTTCCTTCTTGGTGATCAATAATATTTCTCTGAGTAACGAAAGGTGCTAAAAAAATAATCTGAAGATACTTTTTTATTCCTTGGATAGATAACGCACAGTGTTTCATGCAATGGACAAAAGTCGAAAAAATTATCATCGGTTTCTACCTAAATTTTAATATATCTAGAGAAAAATAAGTCCAAATATATCGAAAAGATAAAAATTTGCCTATATAGGCTGTAATATCTTCTTGTTCTGGTTCGAACTACATGCTTAAGAAAATAATCAGCGTGCACTCCTTACTGTGTAACACTTTATTCTGCTCTTTCTCTAAATCTAATTACAATGGTATAAAACTACTTAGACTAACCTAATTAATAAAATAAATAATAATTTGATGATTCTATAAACTATTACTCCATATTTACAACAATCGAAAAGCTGTGTTGGACATTGTTGCAATAAGTTATTGCCTTAATTATAGTTCAATGATATGGCCTACTTTTGCAACTTGGATTCCATCACACCTTCCCCGAAAAGCAAAAAAAAATATATACATATAGATTTTTTTCTTTGTGGAATTAACTAAAATAATGTTTTATTCTATTTTTATGTATTTCTACATTCTTATTTTTAATTTTTACCACTACATTTGGATCATTATCCTCCAAAACTGGATATGGACCATTAAATAAAGCTTCTAATTTATTATTTCTACCGTTATTTTCTACTAAAACCATATCTCCTACATTATAAGTTTGACTTTTACAATTGTTTTTGTCATACTCAATTTTGCGTTTATTTTTTGATGTCATTAAATTATTTCTCGCGTCATTCCACGCTGTTTGCAACCGAAATTTGAGTTCCTTAGGATAATCATAAAAATTATATACTGACTTGATTAACGATGTTAGATGGAATATTACTGGATTTTCCAAATACGAGTTCATAAGGTGTGTACTGCGTTGACGTGTGTACACTGTTATTGTATGAAAAACACCAATAAGGAACCCAAGAGCTCCAGTTAATAGTTCCTTTCGACAGTTGCATGCGTAGATATGCACCCAAATGCTTATGGGTATTTTCAAGGGCTCCTAAAGTTTGATGGTGAAATGCTGTAGAATTTAATTGTTTAATTTTAAGCAGCTTACAAGATTCTTTAAATATATTAGATAAAAATTCGGTTCCCTTGTCTGTTACGCAAGAAACAGGAATACCGTAACGCAAAATAAAATTTTCTACAAATGACTTTGCAACAGTCAATGCCTCTTTATTGGGAAGCGGATATGCTTCCACGAATTTTGTTAGCTCACATTGAAGTGTGAGTATATATTGATTATTTTCAATATCAACTGGTAATGGACCGACTAAGTCTAGGTATACTTTTTGAAATGCTGAAGTAGCCGTTGATGATATTGTCATAGGTTGTTTATTTGGTTTTGAATGCTTGTACCTTTGACATTCGTCACACCTTTTGACAAAATCCTCAACGTCATTCTTCATGGTTACCCAAAAGTAATATCTTTTTATATTGTTATACATTCGGTTTATCCCTGAATGTCCTCCCGTTGGTAATGTATGAAAGTCATTAAGAATTAACTGACGTAATTCCTTATTTTCTATCCTTTGTTTATCTTTTATAATACTGAGTTTAAGATTTGTCTTGAAAATTTCGTTTTTACATTTAATCATGCGCATGTCATTTAAAAACTGATTAGACTCATTATTTTTTATAATAATTAATTCCGGAATATCGTGTTTTTTACATAATTTCTCCAGATGCCTCAACGACTCACCTAAGTTCGACGTTGATCGGTATTTCTGGGATATGTACACTATCTTAGAATTGACGTCATACATTAAATTTTCATATTCAGTTTTTAATTTATTATTAAGCTTTATTTTCGTAAATTCATTTTCACGTACCGGCCGTAGTTCTATTATTTGAGTTTTAGGGTATTTTAATATTTCCACTGCAACAGGGTGATCAATCCTGTTTTCCATGGAAGTATTATCACTTGTCATATTGGGTTTTGTTTTGTTATTTTTTGTCTCCGAACGAGTGATTGCGTTTAAACTGGCACTCACTTTATTATTCATTTCTTTTAATTCGTTCGACTCTATACACACACGTGACAAAGCATCCGCTGTAACATTTTCAGCACCTTTCACATAGTGGATTGAAAAATCGTATTCCTCGAGCGTTAGCCTAAATTTTGTGAGCCTACTAGAAGGATTTGTCATGCTAAATAAGTATATTAAGGGACGATGGTCCGATAATATTATAAATTTTTTACCAAATAAATATGGTCTAAAATGTTTACATGACCAAACGATTGCTAATAATTCCTTCTCTATTGTACAATAGTTTATTTCTGCTTTATTTAGAGTTCTAGAAGCGAATGCAATAGGCCTGTCATCTGAGTTCGACAATACAGACCCCAACGCGTACCCACTTGCATCGGTTCTAAGAATAAATTGATTATCTTTTGAAAAATTTGGATACTGTAACAAGGGCGGACTAATAAGAGACTGTTTTAAAGTTTCAAATGAGTTTTGACATTCTTCAGACCATTTAAAAACTATTCCTTTCCTAGCTAGTTTATTTAAAGGGTGAGCAATTTCTGCAAAATTTTTAATAAATTTCCTGTAATAATTTGCAAATGCAACGAAGCGTTTGGCTTCGTCACAATTTTTAGGAACTGGATATTGAGAAATAACCCTTGTTTTTTCAGGATCAGGTGATATACCTTCAGATGAAATTAAATGACCCAAATATAAAATTTCCTTTTTTAAGAACTCACATTTACTAGGATTTAATTTAAGGTTTACTTGTCTAAGGCGTTGTAGAATTTTAGTTAAATTTTGATTATGATTCTGTAAGGAATGTCCAAAAACTATCAAATCGTCTAAATAAACAAAACATGCCTCGTAATTTAAACCCGCCATTGCTACAGTCATCAACCTTGAGAACGCACTAGGACTTATTTTCATACCCATTGGTAATCGTTTCATTTGAAATTGTCCTCTGTCCGTTGTAAAGGCTGTACAGGGCCTACTCTCAGGATCAAGTTCTAATTGGTAATATCCTTGTGCTAAATCAAGGTGCGAGAAATAAATCGCACCAGATAGGGAATCTAGAATTTCCGTAATATTCGATAGCGGAAATACATCATTTTGTAGGCGTTGATTACATAACCTAAAATCTATTATCAATCTGTGACGTTTAACGCCATTTTTGTCCGGTTTTTTGGGAACTAATAAAAGAGGTGAAGACCACTCTGAGTGTGCTTCCTCTATAATACCCTTTTTTAGCATATCGTCCACCTGGTTATTAATTTCCTCTTTTTGAGCATGAGGTAACCTGTAAGGTTTAACGTAAACTGGAGTTGCGTCCTCCTTTAACCTTATTTTTTGCTTATATAAATTAGTAACTGTTAATGAATCATTTTCTAAGTGAAAAACATCCGCATATTTAGCGCATATTTTTTGTATAGAATTTCTCTCTTCTACGTTAAGGGCTTCTGTATTTATAAGATCTAAAATTGTATCAACTCTGTCAACGGAGATTTTATTTTTTGTAAAAGAATAAACATCATATTTTGATAGATATTCAACTTTAGGCTCAAAATTTCGCAATCTTATTTCTCTTTCATTCACATTCAATAGCCTTACAGCCACTTTACCATCTTTCGGTCTTGCAATACTATTTGCGATCAACACTCCCTCACATAATTCATCATTTAAAATGACACATTCATCTGTGAGACTGGTACAGCAATGTGTAATTATTTCACATCGGGGTGGAATAACAGTATATAAATTATTTTTGGACTCCAAAGGTACTGTTATTTGCTTATTTTGATTAAGCCAAAAAGAAAATAAAACCTTTTCATAATCGATAATTGCACCATACTTAAGGAAAAAATCTGAACCTAGAACTCCATGTATACTAGAATCGAAACTTTTAATAATTGTAAAATCATGAGAAATATATTCATTGTTCATAGTGAATAAAATATTTGCAGATCCAGCTGAATATGTTGAGCCTGCAATTCCTTTAATTTTAATTTTATTAGTTGTATTTATAATACTACTATCTTTCAAATAATTCTCAAAAAAACAAGAAATACTTGCACCAGTGTCACATAAAAATATCATTTCTTCCCTTTCATACCCGACACGCACATAATTTAAAGCATTCATATTAAAACTAGCTGTATCATTATTTTTTAAATTATTAGAAACGAAAAAACTTATTTCCTTGAGATTCCTCGCTGTTTTTATTTATGTTACTACTTTCCACATTATCAACAAAATATACACTATTATTTGAAAACTGCTGACGCCTACCTCCTCGACGAAAATTTGACCTACTAAAGCTGGAACGACCTCGGCCTTGGTACTGCGAATTATTTTGCTGTCTGCTAAAATTGTAATTATTAAAGTTTTGCCTACTCGGGTTACGAGATTGATTATAATTATGAATTTGTCTAAAATTTGTAAAATTACCTCTAGACCGATTTCCTCGATATTGGTGACGCCCACGCATATGAAATAAGTTATTAGAATAAGTTGGGGTTAAATTTAAATTTTCTTCTTTAGCGCCAGTTATCGCGTCCTTTAAATTATTGTAATTTCTAGCTTTTATTATTGTTCTTAAATCTGAATTTTTTAACCCATTCGCGAAAGCATTTATCGCCAATTTTTCATTCACCGGTTGTAAAATTTTTGCCGAATTTTGATCACCGTCCGCTTGCGCTAAGGTTAAATTTAATAAAAGTTGCTCGATAGTTTTCGCATAATCATCTATACTTTTAGTATCTTGTCTAACGTTATGCAACTGATTAGCTAAAGCTGGTGCAGATTGTTTTGTAAGAAGTTGGTTTTTTTATATCTGTGACCAAAGCACCAACATTAGTATACGTCGTTTGTAATCTTAATTTCGCGTTTTGTGTTAATTTGGCCTTTAAAACATATTTGATTAGCAATACTTTCCCGTTGTCGTCAAGCAAGTCGTTATATAATTCAATAGCATCAATCAACATTTTCGTAGTTTCTTCGGTACCATCCATAGATGGCAACAAAGAAGCTGCGGTTCGCAAATCAAATTTTTCACTCATTGTTGAACTAGGATGAATGCCCAAAACCAAATCAGTCTCTGCGAGCTGTAATTTTTTTTTATCTTTTATGGCAATTAACCGACCTGATAAAATAGATCTAGCTTTATCTATGTTTTCTCTTATTTCTAATACATATTTTTGAAAATGTTCTAATTTATCGGTGTCATGCACCTGTTTACTATACTGATCTCTAAGCTGAAAAAATTTATTTTCTAATGTTTCTACGTTGCTACTTAATTTATTTACCCTATCCAAAGATTCTCTACGCTCTAATGACTCCTTTTTTATATTTATGATAAATAATGAAATAATGTTATTCAATTTATCCAAATCGCTTAAATCTACTACACTCATTAAATAAAATAATTATCAATAAATTTAAGGCAATAAATAATATCAAATAAAATTGTATAGTTCTAAAACTATGACTTACTAATTATGTTAATACTTAAGTATGTTCATTGTCCATAGTCGCCTAAGATAAGTCCATACTGTCCATATTCACCAATACTAGGGGCTTTATCAATCCCAACGTTGCGCACTAGCGGCCTTTTGCCACACTAGCACGTGCCCTCGTTAACCGGATTGGTTCGGCCAGTGTCTTCTTTTTTCTCGACTTTATAAGTCTTGGCTTCTTCTAATTTCTAGACGTATTTTTCTTTCCAATTCCTTTTTACTGCGACGGCAACACCATAAAACAATTAAGGTAACTGCTATCATTATAAAACTCCGCAAACTTGCCAAAGAGAATAGTTACTGTTGCTACCCTCTGCAGTCGTACCACCACTGTTGCCTGCCTGGGCAATTATAACTTCTTCTTTTGACTGTGTTTTTCCCATGTTTTTCTTTTCTTCTAAAGCACCATAACGATATTTTTGCACTGTTAACTTAAGCACATAGGCTGCAGGGTCGCCATGTAATATCTTCTTGTTCTGGTTCGAACTACAAATAATCAGCGTGCACTCCTTACTGTGTAACACTTTATTCTGCTCTTTCTCTAAATCTAATTACAATGGTATATACTTAGACTAACCTAATTAATAAAATAAATAATAATTTGATGATTCTATAAACTATTACTCCATATTTACAACAATCGAAAAGCTGTGTTGGACATTGTTGCAATAAGTTATTGCCTTAATTATAGTTCAATGATATGGCCTACTTTTGCAACTTGGATTCCATCACAAGGCTAAGAAAATATGACAATTATCTTTGCGTCATCTGCTGGTTTTAATTGTGCAAATTATGTATAAAGTTAACAAAGGTAGATATTTTATTATCATAATATTTTAAGGAAAAAATACTTTCGTAAGATTTTTATGAATACAGTTAATTATTGTTATGTTATTAAATGAAGAATAAATAACTCTAAAGTAATCAAGATTTTTCTAAAATACGTCCAAAAACACCTCGGTAATTTTGCTTTGTTTAAAGCCTTGTAATATGTACTTTCTAATTTTAAAATGAGAATCTGCCCCAAATTGCCCTAAAAATTTAAATAATTTTTTTTTGGGGACAATGCAATTTTATAAAAATTGCAAAATAAATTTTTAAATATTAGCCAAGATTATATCAAGAATGACTAGGAGGTAGAAAAATCTGTGAAAAGTATTAGCATATATTTTTGTTTAAATTTAAATACAAAATGGAAGAGAAACGCCCTTTGACTCAACGATTACCTTACCACAGAACTTAATGAACAATGCAATCAAAACAACTTGTGGAAGTTATTAATAATCTTGAAAAATCTAAAGGTAGATCCAAAAAGAATTTTGGAGATCTATCTTTAAAAACAAAGAGACGAAGGGTACAAGACATTGTTTCAAAAATGTGAACGGAAGAATTGTCTTTTACTGCACAAAGATCTGCCAAGGTATCAATTTCTGCTCCACGACCTGCTATTAAAAAAACCTCTTTATCGCCTCAACAGGCATTAGGAATATATCTGGATGTAGACTTATCTGTTAGAAAATGCAATATTTTGAGATCAGTGGTAAATTCCATTCATAAAGACTGTTTCCCGAGTTTATTGATAGAATATAAAAGACAGCACCTTCCTACAAATATATATGTAACCGATTTATCAGCTGAAGTTGACATTCTAAAATTACTTGTAAAAACGGCGTATAACATTTTAAACTCTTCTGAAAATTTCAAAACTGATGAATATTTGTAGTAGCATTAGTTTGCTTAAAATTGGTCGATGAAGAAAAGGATGACAACCTTTGGATTAATTTACATCCTTCCTCAACTCTATTTTGTAAGCTTGTTAAATGTACGTGTATAAAAGAAACGGCAGAACTGGTTCTTTAGGAGGAACGTCAAATGAACTTCAAAATAAATAAGTTGGATTCTTATAAAATTTATTTAAATAACAGGCATCTAGAAATAAAATTTGAAGTGCTTTTAAAATGTTAGATAGCAGTGTGGGAAATATTTTATCGGAAACTAATGTTACCTCAAGGTGTTTCGTAAATAAGGCATCTCCAAAAAAGATAAATTCGGAAGCAGTTATAAAGAAAACCACTCCTACAGAAAATCTTTGCTATAGTAAGATTTTTTGAGTGTCTATTACACATTTCATATCGTTTACCACTTAAATCATGGCAGATCAAAGGTGATAACAAAAACATTGTTGAAAAAATAAAAAATAATACAGTTAGAATTCAAGTCAATAATGACATCAGTGGACAAATCAAAGCAAGGGTTTAGATCAATGAATGACCGACTAGAAGGTTCTTTAAAAATCCCAAATTGAGTGTTGAAACGACTAATGTCGATAAACAAAACTTTATATAAATCTTTATAGTTTGTTTTACATGCTTACTAGTATTCATACTTGGTACACGGTGTCATGATAATTGAGTTTTTTGATTTGCCTATAGGCCAATTGTCAGAGGAAGCGCTTGAGGCCAGGAAATAAAAAACTTCGGGTTTCAGTTGGACGCTATGTTCTTAACAAATAAAAAACAAGGTTTCATAGCCCTGAAGATGACAAATTGTCGAAAGCGCTAGCAGATAATAAAAATTTTACGCTAAATACTCCAAAACTTGTTTTTTTATTTTATCCCGTCGATGACTCTTCAGATACCTATATCTTTATCCAGTGAAGAAAATAACGAATAAGGCTAAATTGGTACATACAGTGCGTGTCTAAAGTCAGGAGAGCCCCTTAGCTTTTGAATGATTTGGTTAGAAAGGGAGATCGAGTGATACCTTATTTGAAAGATATTTTTACCCTTATTATATTCTGCAAGTTTAAAATCGCTGTCACTTTCCCAAATAACATGAAGCCATGTCAAAATTTTGGAAATCCATCGTGCCATTTTGTTTGGAGAAGTGACAGCGACTTCAAACTTGCACGATATAACAAGAGCGTAAAGACCTTTCAAATAAGGTATTACTAGATCCCCTACAGTTTAATCTTGTTTTCTCAAAATGGTTCCAAGCTGTCAATTTGACATTTTTATCTGCCACTTCTTGCTTAAAATTTGGTATGTGTTGCTATACTAAAGCTCTCAAATTTTCATGAAAATATACCGATCCATCGAAAGTTGGGCTGGGGGAGTCCAGCTTTTAGACACACACTGCATAATGCAATTAGTAGAAATTTTTCAATAAAGTATTGTATCTTTTTTTACCTATAGGTTGTAAATACAAATATTAATAAAATAAATTATTTTTAAATAAAAAACACTATTTCATAAGATTTTTAGTTTAAATTTAAAACAATAGTTATGTTCGAACAGGTTTGTAGATTTAGGAGGGGGGGTGGGGTGGTTAGTGAAATACTAAAATATTTAATGCATTACGTTGGACTGTTTATTCTCGCTTCCTCAAGTGCTTAAGAGAGCAAGTGCTATACAGGCCAAAAAAGTGGAAAACTGTTTATCAACACTTGAAGAAGCGAGTATAAATCCACGAAATGTCGTGAATTAGATGTTGTAGTGTTTCACTAGCGCCCCCTTCTGCTAAATCTACGAACCTGTTCTACTTGTTAATTCTATATTATGTTTGCGAATTTTTCCCTAATTTATAATTTTATGTACTTATTTTGGACTTATAATATCCTGTATATATAAATATATCTTTCAATTATTTGTATTGATATATTGTATTTTTTTAACATATAGGTTATTTTTATCTTTTGTTTGCGTTTAGCAAGATTTTCCAAAACCTTAACACTTACACACAACGTATAGGCGAGGCTAAATATTTCAAGTTCAAAGGGTATATTTGTCGTCAAAAATCAGATTCTAGTAGCTCGAAACTGGGCAATTTCATACCTTTGGGCTCTGTAGTTAATTTTAATGTTAAAGTAAAAAAAATTAATTTTGATCACAGGTATATACATTTACGGCAAGAAAATTTGGACCACAGATATATAAATTTAATACACAAATAAAATAATTATAATAAAAAAAAAAAAAAAAAAACGACTGAGAGGGTAACTGGCTAAAACGAAGAACTATAGATAGCATATTTATTATTCCACCTGAAACCTTTTTAAAAATTGAAGGTTTTGTTGATTTACATGAATGCCAACCTGTTTTATAAAATCTCATTTTACCTGTTGTGAGGTATACATAAACCTATTTTTGTAGATATTAGGTGTTTTAATAATTTACAATTAATAATATTTTCGTAGCAAAAGAAAAAATGTAATTAAATATAACATCAAACAGAATATTTCAGTATAACCAATTATATAGGACTTTCCTTCGTTTATCACACCTAGCAACTACAAGTCAAGGCATTCAAAGAAGTCGTTAAAGTAAATCTATCTAATATTAGTTTTGAGAGTTTTTAAATTCTAAACAAAATAATAAATATCATTTATCTCAAAAGCTATTTTCTAGACTGTTTAAACAGATTTATGTATAGATAAACCTTCTCAAGTGGTTATCGTCTATGCCTCTATTTCGAGTGCTTATGGTCCTATGTGACCCCTGTGTCATGGGAAGCTTTCTTTGGCCCGTTTAATTTAACCTGAAGCAAATATAATTTCAATTTTTGTATGAGAGCTTTTCTTTGCTTTTCGAAATAGTCTTTTTGAGCCAGAACGCTGATAAGTTAGTTTAAGTTTTAGACATTTATATAGAAGGTACTTTTATTCTATTTAGACGGAAATGTAATTATGTTTTTCAATTACATACATAAAGTAGAACTCTAGGCGACACCTATGAAGTATTTATTAATAAAGGGTTCAGGGTGCGTCTATGACGACGCATTGCATTTCAGCCAACCAGAGGCAGTTCTTGTCAAATTAGGTGTCGACCTTTGACCTGTGACAAAGTTCTGTTGGATTCAGTTGTTTTCAAATTCTTCTTTTGTGGTGGTTTATGGGTTTTAAGTATACATTGGGTTGTGAAAGTTGACGATTTATCAAAGATATTTTATTTTGATTCTAGTGTTTATTTGGGGATTAATTTGTATGCATTTTCAAGAGTTGTTGCAGTTTGCTGTTGGCCGAGTTATAAGCAGCCGCTGAATTGGTGAGATAAGAAGCCTACAGAGTACCTTTGATTTTACTTATCATATCTTAGTTTATTTCAGTAATGTGATAGGGTTGCCCGCTATGTCTCAAATAAATAAATAAAATAAATAAATAATTTTAAATATTATAAATAACCGCTCTATAACCCTGTTCAGTACGTCCAAGCAGTAAGTGTTTCTGTGATATAAACATTTAAAGGTGCTTTATATCTGGTGTAATGAACACTAGTCGACGCATTAAAGTTCAAAAGTCTTAACATAGTGTGAGAGTCTATCGTAGCCTTAACTAACTTTAAAAAAATCTAGACTTTCTAGTTATTCTATATTCAGTAGTTGACAACGATCAAAGTAATTAATACCCCCAAAAACTACTTAATTTTTTTGTTTAAGTATTAATTACGACAGTTTACTAATTAATTAGATCTAAATTTAAAGTTTATTTTATAATTTGTCTGATTCTTGAGATTGTCAATATTATAGCAAATGCGTCAAGTGGGCATGATATTTTCTACTTCGCTAAAACTGACGACAGCTACGGTTATTAAAGTATCAAAGGTATTATAAGGCTAATAACGCTTCAGGTCGACACTGTGTTCCCCGAGGACCTCTGGCCCGAGGGATATACGTCGACTGAAACCGTTATCCCTTATACTATCTGTGGTGCAAATTGTGTTTTAACTGAGAAAAATCTAGTTTTAATAATAATAAACCAAATTATTATTATTTTTAGTGACCTAGTTTATTATTTAAAGATATTTATCATTAAATAATAAACCAATCGGACATTGATAACAATTTTATTTTTACTGATTGATATATTTTTAGATATTCCACACGAGCGAAATAAAAATCACATAGCTGCTTACGTTGTTATTAAAGATAATAACAGTGCGACGCCGACGTCCCAAGAATTGAAAAAATTTGTTAAAAGTCGCGTATTAGATAACATGAAATTGAGAACAGGATTAAAAATCGGTAAGGAATTTTCGTTGACACCTAGTGGCAAAATTTCAAGGACCAAAATCAGAAAATTATTTATAACACTTGATTAATTTTTAATTTTTAACATAATAAACATGTCAAATTAAATGAGTTACGTTTCTTTACACAATTATAGATAGATTATAATTTAACGTAACGTGGTTTACTATTTTTACCTTCTACCCTCCTCAAATGTATCCTTCCTAAATATTTTATTAGTTTTGGTCAAAAACATAATTTATGAATATGATGAAAAAGTCTTTATAATTATAAATGTTGAAATTGGAACTCGTTAAAAACGAAATATAGGGAATATAAGAATACCTAGAATTGGTAACGTGACTTACAACTGAGTGATTCATAAATTAATAAATTAAACATTAACAAACACAAGTCATAATAATCAAAAGCAAAATTTTTGAAGACCCTCTTCTAGTTTTTAGTACATTTTGGTAATGTCGTGGCATAGAAAACATGATTTTTTGAGTTAATCGATTTCATTTTCCTCTAATAGCCTCATTAATTTATAAATAGTTAAATATGTTTCGTCTCTTTGCTTTAAAGCAAATTTAGTCCGCGACCAAACACTCTCGTCGATTAATGACGCAGCATTCTTATTTTGCGCTCTAAAACGCACTTGATTCACTGACTTTTTCCATCGAACGTGCTATGAATAGCCACCATGGCTAACGAAAACAATTGACAATCGTTCGCCCACTGACGCGGCGACGATATACGCGGTATTTAAAATTGTGTCAATTTAAAGTTATTTTTTCCTTCCGTGTTGGAAAATTATTATAATAATTAATTAATCATTATCGAGAGCGAAAGTGATTATTCTTCCGGTACACCGGCTCATATTTTTGAGGCAGCCAAATTGGTAAAAAATTTACTACCAGATAAGTAAATATGAAAAACAATGCCATCTGTTTAAAATCTGGTGCAATGAGAGGCTGTCTGAAAATGTCTAGCTTGCGTATTTATCGAAACAAGCAAAGACAATGAGGCCATTTTCAACATTAAAATCGCCAATATCTGTCATGATAATATCGTTATAAAATTGTATAAGACACTTTTTGCACGTCAGAGTGATGGCTACAAAGCCAAAAAATCTATAATTTTTACTCAAAGATCCTAATAAAGTTCTTACAAGAGGCGCCTGATGAGTATATCTGTTGAAAAAAATGATATGATCGGAAATGCTGGAGGCTGTCGATTGGCGACATTGAGGATAACGACTCGATATTTATGGTGCAACTTTCAGAATCAAAAACGAAAAGAAATCGTGTTTTACTATAACTAAACCGATGACTCAATAGAGTATTTGTCATTCTATAGGCCAATAAAAGTTACCTCATGTTTTTTTCTTATATGTAAGAGTTGGCATAACCAACTTGCTGGGATGAATTCTATTGTAAAGATTCCCACGGAGATCGCTACACATCTAAAGTTACCGAACCCCAAATTATATACAGGCCACTGCTTTAGGCGAACATCGGCTACTCTTTTAAATAATGGAAGCGCAGATTTAATCAAAGCTAAAAGCTACGCAGGTTGGAAAAGCTTGTTTTGTAGAAGGATATAAAGATGAGGCTTTATCTATACCTGACAAAGCCCAGAAAATTGGGTCCATCTAGATCAATTATTAACCACACAGTCACGTATATTACAACATTTTAAATTCATCAGGTCCATCTATATCAGTTGTTAAATCATCAATAATAGAACGACTTTTAATTAATGCATTATCTGGATCTAAAATCTTAAATATGAATTATTAGAATAGTATAATTATAATACCCATTCTTATTGTAACCACAGCAGAATTATTTTTGTTGATCTAACGTTTACTAAAAATACTAACTAAATTGTATATTAGATTTTACCTATTAATAGGCTATAGCACATCACCTGTCGATATCTTTTATTTACCGATAGGCATTTTTGCCTATCGATATATTTGAGACAAATTTATTGAAATAAAAAAGGTCCCCACGTTCATATTGGGCATTAATTTGCTTGTAAGTATGTAAGCTGTTTATCCATAACTATCAATATTCTCGGTTACCTATCGACATTATCAGTTACCTGTCAATATCGTCGGATACCTATCGGCACTTATCGATAACAATCGATATATCGATAAAACGCCCATCCCTAACCATGACTACGAATACTTATTCTCCATGGTAACCGATATTAAATGGCAGTCGTACGTTTATTGTTGCTCTATGGTGCACTGTCGCATTAGATATGGTCGAATATATATTAAAAATTACAGTTATTTGCAGAATTCAGACTATAGGAAAAAAATTAAAAATTAAAACTTTGACCATAGAACAAGTTACGTGTATCTTTTGAGCGCAAAGTCTGATTGCCGCCTTCGAATGATCTCCGCGCTCGGCTACTCGTTGAGCGAAAATATTCCTTTTTAAGCGGCAATCTATTACTTTGAAATTTAAATACAAAAATAACTATTAAATTATATTCAAAAAACCCTCATTCGACAAAATGTATTACTTTAAAGCGTGGGACACCGTGCAAATTACGTCAAACGGTATTTTTTTATGTATTTTTCGGTTCTGTTAGATTGGTATGTCAAAAGCGGTCAGAAAATTGCTTTGGAGTGCGTTATTTCAATTGAGAGTAGAAATACTATAACTATTCATGCACTATGTGATCCAATAACAATAAGAATAAATTTTATTTGAAATATGACACGTAGTTCTTAAGATATTCTTTTATTCACAAGGATATACCTCCAATTGCATACTTACGAAGTTTTCTATATTCAGCGTCATCGGCTAAAAATTGCTTTTCCGTCTTTACGTGTCGCGCCGAGGAAAATTCAGGAATTATACCGAAGTCGTCTATTTGTCAGGGAATGAATTTCAGGGAAAAATGGCTTTCCTCTTTGTATTACACTTCCTTTATTTAATGCTTCATCAGTATAAACAAAAACAAAATTCCTTTAGTGTACTCATGACATTTTCTACCTCACAAAGTAAAACAGTTAAAAGAGTTAATCTGAGGCAAGTGATAACTTGCTAATAATTTTTTAACGTAAATAATAAATAATAATAAAAATTTTGCTATCAGTAACCCATGACTACAGAGATGCCCTTATTTTTAGGCATAACCTTGGCAACAGGAAATATTACCGGAAATGTTTCTCCCCTTGAGTAATCTCGCGGGAAAACACGAATCAGAATTTAAAAATTGACTGAGACCGAGACTTTGTGCCTTTGTTTTAATATTTTATATTAGATACAGTTTTTACATCACCTCCAAACAAGACCTAATCAGGGCTAACCAAAACACAGTCTGATTTGTAAAACATAACTACATAAAACATTTTAGGTTTTGTTAAATAAAAAACTAAAAAAAGTCATCGCCAAAGGGGACGTAACACAGGAGCTTTGGAATGCCAATCTAGTACTCCACCACAGAGTTAGCAGGCCCCACAACAAATGTAACGAACCTTGTTTATACTTATATAATATAATATAATATAATATAAGAATAAGTCACTAATTTAAGCAAATCACCGCAAGTGGCGCCACAGTAATGGGCTCTTTAAATTCTGCCATTATTTTTTAATGTAGTCATTTTTATCAGATATTAAAAATAAACTAAGACGAAATAAAGAAGTTAATGATTAAGTGAATGAAAACCACAAAATTAGTTGGATTGACTTTACTTTTTTCCTGACTAGTGCTTGTTTAGGGATTGTAGGATAAAATAAAACAAGCTGCTTTCAATATTATTTTTATTCCCATCATATTTTTCCAAGTCAGGCTGATTTCAGCAAGGAAACCCAATATTGCTGCCTCTTATACTCGGCTACGAATTCTGGAAAATACAGCCAATATAAATTTCGAGACGTTCCGGGTTTCAGATTTACACTTTTCAGAAACAAAGAGAACTGCTTGAAAATAAATACGGACAATAGGAAATTTGCGAAACGAATTCTTGCGTAGTTAGTAATTAAACAGCGTTTTTTAATTTAAAAAAATAATAATACGAGAAAAATAGTTTACTATTGGCGATAAGTGAAAAATCAGCTCGAATTAATTCATTTTTTTTCTTAGCTCGAACAAAGGATTCATTAATAAAAAGTTTATTATTACTATTTTTGTCGATCTAACAGTTTGTTTAAATAATTGATCGTTCGTGTCTTTGTTGTATAGTTCTTGATGAAGTTCAATGTGGTATGGGTGGCATTTATACTTACCCGTTATTCATTTTGCTGTTGGCTGTGACGTATCACATAGTAAAACTAATGTACGGCTCCTAACTTGGGGATACTCCTGAACTTGTAATAATATTTCGAATTCTTTTTCATCATCAACTATCCTATTGACAATTTTACGTTTTGGACATTACACACTGTCCGTTAAATCAAAACGTTCCATTACAAATTGAAAACTTCGTGAACTGGGTGCTCGCCGCTCTGGATGTAGGTAGGTTATTATTTATTATTTATAACCTTTCAACTAAAGGGCAATTTTTATCTGCCGGTCCCAGAACATAAATCATATGGATTAATTTATTTCTCGGTAAATTTATTTTAGTTATAAACAACTTGACAATAAACATGACAGCAATATCGAATGACTTCAAAATGAATCTACTTAAGTAGATTCCTAATGTCATGCAGTTAGGGACAAATGAAGATATTTCGAAAATTTTTAGAGATAGGTATAGATCATTATTGAGAAAAATTGAAAAGTTTTAGATCAGGTATAAAATGGCAGAAAAATATACAGGGTGTTCTATTTAAAAAAGTGATATTTTTTAATAAAACGTTTTGTGACTTTGGGCCTCTAGAGAAAACACCCTGTAAACAAAAATTGAAATATTTCATAATAATTATATCTATTTGGTTTTTACTTTACTCCAAATTCTAATTTTATAGGGCTGAGATCAAAATTTAAGTAGCATTTTGACACTAAACAGAAGTTTGCAAATGCTAAATTTTTATTTTAATTTGAATTATCTCTAAAACTGTAAGATTTTCGAATATTAAACATATAATATCATCTGGTGGCTGGTGTGCTTCTTCTTCTCGTTGCGAGACACATCTGGTTCTGGTAATTTCTGCGGGTTGCAGAGTGACTTGATCGTTTCTAGGGATTCCTGCTGGGTGCATGACGTATTCCGTCTCCATATCTTGTGACAGTGAGTCGATCGATACTGACGGTGACGTGGCGTCCCCTTATGTCAACGACGAACGCCTTATTCTCCCGGCTAACGACGCGGTACGGGTCATCGTAAGGATGTTGCAGAGGCTTCTTCTGAGCGTCATGGCGAACAAAAACATGAGTGGCTGTTTGAAGATCTTTAAAAATAAACGTTTTTCTCTTTGCATTGTGGTTAGATCCATTGGTGGGGCGTAGCTCAAGAAAGTGTGTACTTAGTTCAGTGGCGAAGTTGCTGGAGCCATCATCTTGGATATTCAGTGAGCGGGATGCTAAGAACTCTCCAGGCAGGCGAATGGGTTGGCCGTATATCATCTCTGCAGCTGTAGCGTGGAGATCCTCTTTCCAAGCCATTCGGATACCGAACAAAACTGTGGGTAGGCTCTCGGTCCAGCGGGACTTATGACATCGAAGGGAAGCCTTAAGTTGGCAATGAAACCTTTCGATCATGCCATTAGCTGCGGGGTGGTATGCCGTTGTACGAATATGATTGGTGCCCATTAGACAATTAATTTGCTTGAACAGGCAAGACTCAAATTGCCGGCCCTGATCGGTGGTGACTCGTAGTGGAACGCCAAACCTGCACACCCAGTTGTCATAAAAGGCTCGTGCAATGGTGGTTGCTTCTTGATCTTTCAGTGGTATTACTTCAGGCCACCTGGAAAATCTGTCTATCATGGTCAGAAAATATCTGTATCCCTCAGATAACGGCATTATCACTATGTGATGATGAACAGGTGAACATGCTCAAAACGGCTAGAGGGCGGTGCAAACGTTCCGACTGGACTAATGACATGACGCGAGACCTTCGAACGCTGGCATTCAGGACAGGATTACTTCCTGCAGTCACTCTTCATAAATGGCCAAACATAGCGGTGAGTTGCTAGTATCACTGTGGCTCTCCTGGCCTGTCAAAAACTGGTTTCCTGAATGGTTTCGTAATGAATGGTCTCTCTCATATCGCACCAGATTGTGTTGTTAGTGAAAGGAATTTGGACTTGTCTCATTTTCAAGACAGCATCGTCTTGACAAAATCAGTAGTTATAATAGGGGAGCGCCTCCTCCTCCTCCTCTTCCTCTCTCTCATGTCCCTCATTCTTAACTTCCTCCCCTTTTATTCTCATTCGCATTTTTTTTAATTTTTTCTCTTTGTTCTCCTACATTTGATTTTGCATTCTTAAGTCTTATAAATAGGTGCATCATGATCATTTTAGTATGCCGAGACACATTTACTAAGCTGTGCTCGAGTTGCGTAAAAAGTTATTTTTGAATTTTTCCACCAATTTTGTATAAAACAAAAAGAAAAAATGTGTCAAGTAATAAGTGAATTATGTGTAATCGCGAAAAATTAACTACAACTATCAGACAGTTAAAAGTTAAATATCTCAATTTCTTTGAAGTGATTTCGAAAGATGAATACACCAAGCTGTTTTATCCACTGAAACGAGATTATTTGGAAGCAATTGACTGTTGTGATGATTATTTAGAAGGAATTATAAGCCTTACTACGTTTTTTAATACATTTGGGAAATCATACTTTGTAGGAGAATTAAGCCACCTAATAGAATTTATAGGAGAAGATTGCCAATTTATACCTGCTATTATTGCAACCCAAAAGAGGTTTCAATTATACGAAGATAAAAAACAGGTATTATCAAAGAAAGTTAATCCTATTCGCAAGAGACGTCCCCCTACATATTTAAAATATTATGTTAAATAAATGAAATGGCTGAGTTGCTGATTGCAGTTAAATTATTAGAGGAGAAATTTAGTAATCTTTCAAAAACCTATTTCTCATATTGTATGGCAAGTGGTCCGGAGTGGATAGACTTTTATTGTAATCAATCTGAGGAATTCGTAAAGGCTGCCCTCTGTTGCAACAAATACATTGAAACATTAAATTTTTTTCAACTTATTCAAGATCTAAAAGATATTGGCTTTGGTTACTATTTAAAAGACTTGAAGCAATTTATTGACGAGGATACTATTCTTCAAGAAATTGAAAAGGAAGAATAAATTTAATAATATTTACAATGGAGCAAATGGTTACTGAAATGTATGAAGAGTTTATTATATCTGCTGCATACTTCCAATATTTATCAATTGTAGGCGAAGAAGACGCAGAAGCACAAGATTTGTCAGCATATGTTAATAATATAGATCGAATGGAACAATGTAAATTAGCCGCTGAATTTTGTAATGATTATTTAAAATATAAAAATGAGTATGAACTTTTAAATGAATTTAGAAAATTAGATTTAAGGTATCATATTAATTGTATTCAATCATGGTTGGTTAATGCAAAATAAAAAGGTAATTAAGTTTTTTTTTATATTTTTATTCATTCATAAAACAATTGTCATATAAAAATAACACATTTGTCAAAGCACACATACAAGGTGATTTTGAATGATAGAAGCATTTTGGTTCCATTAGCTTTAGCGCTGGTTGTTCATCTATTTCAATCACATGCTTTTTAGAATATTTCTGTATAAAATCCTTTTTTTCGCTTCCTTTTACAAAAACAAAATCTGCTTTCTTCGTAAGTGTTTCAATTATTTTTGGGAAATGATGTAATGGAGTAAATCCATTATTCCAATGTATACAATGATAATTTTTCGTTAACCATACCGCCTGCTTGTGACAATCAGGTGAAAGAAACTCCATTGGAAAAGGCTTTTTAAAAATGTAATGAGTCATTTCATAACCATCAAAAGCTGCAAGCTCTTTCGGTATAAATTTATTTTTTTCATCCTTGAATCCTTGAATATCTATAACCAATCTCATATTTTCAAAGCAGCAAATTTTTTAATGAGACTTTTTTACTTGAATAATTTGCAATTTCTTCTTTCAGTTGATTAATTTTAAAAATAAATTTTTCAATTTGTAGTTGTAGTTTTGATGTCATGACTAAAACTAAAAGCTTTTGAAAATTTCTTTAAATTAAATCGAAATATGAAAATAGTGGGGATAAAGTTTATAATTGTTTCACAATTTTAGTAAGAGGGTTGTAGCTAAATAATTTGTCATGTAAAATAAGACAATAAGCAGAAGTATCTTTTTTAATTGCATTGTGTGTCTCAAATTCAATTCTCATTACTACGGATCCCGTTTGAATTGTTTCTTTTTGATGGGAGCAATCAATATGTGTAATAGGACTAATGTTTTTGAATTGTTCAGGATTAAAAATGGGTTTATTTGGAACACCATAGTAAGACTGTCTAAAGTTGGCAAACATTTCGTATAAAGCAGAAAATTTGTTTTCTTCGAAATTTAAGTACAAATCGTGATGAGGATATCTTTCAGAATTTAAATATACTCTAATATTTGACAAGGTAATATTGTCAAATTTACTCATATCTTTAACAATTTTCCCTTTTCTGTTTTCTTGAAAGCCAATCACAACATGACGAGGAGCTTCTAGTTTACTAGTTGTTTTTACCGGCCATGTGTGACGGGTTGTTTCGGTTAGAGAAGAATATTCAACAAGTTCCCAACTCCTGAATCCTATCAATATATCTTTATTTGATTCTAATATTTTTGATAGAGCAAGTTGTTGTGGCATATCAACTAGAATGTGAGGAACTTTCCAATAAATTTTATCGAAAGTAACCAATGGAGTGTCAGGAGCAGTAACAAGGTGTGCCGGATCTTCTTTGAAAATAACACCATCTAAATCATCAGTTGATCTAATAAGAACCAATTCCTGTTTCATATTCATAATAATTTTTCTGTAATCTTCAAAAAATCCTAAAAGCATTTTTAGTGGTATGGATACGGAGAATTTTCCATCATTATCAACTAAAATTGTATCACCTTCTTTCCGATGTGGAAACCAACCTGCATTTTCCAGTTTTAAACTTTCGTTGGTATTGTGAGAAAGGTAGCTTTTTAAGGTTGATGCTAATCCAACATTTCTTATTGAATCTATAGTAATTCCGTTTAGTTCATAGCGGATTTCTCTGAACAAAAAGGCTATACCATTGTTAATAAATAGCAATTCTTTCTTATATTTACCTTCTGTATTAGTTAATTTTCCTTCGATATAAAGTAAACTATCTGATGGTAGAGTGTAAGCATCGAGTTCTTGAATTGGGATCCTTATTTCATCATTGTAATCGAATTTTGAAGAAATATATGGTTGATATGTGTGAAGCTCAGAACTGACGATGGAATTGTCTACATAAAGCTTTTCGTTTACGTTTAATATGTTCATTATTTTAAAACAGTGAAACCCAAGGATGTGAGAAATTTACGATTATCTCGTCTTAACTTGTTGGTGTTGGATTTGATACTGAACTGTTGTTTAGGCTTTTTCTTTTTATAAGTTTTTACTTTGTTGATAGTGGTAGGGGCAAGTCTCATCCCAAGGGCTCTATTATATCTAACAACCATTTTATATTTCACTTGTTTGTAAATGTAACCTTACTGTTATAGTTTCTCCTCTAAAACTGATAAGTTCTCCGTCTTGATCAACTATTTTAACTGTTATATTGTTAATTGCTTTGACGCTAACTGGAAAATACAAAATGGGCAAAGGAGATTCAACTATTTTATACCCTGGAGCTACAGTTGGATAAAACTGGTGAATAATATGAACAGGTTTACCATTATTGTAAGAACCGACACAAATATTACAGTCAATACAAATAGCATTCACCTTAGTTATTTTTGCAACATTATCTGATTCTTCCTCTTTCATAGCTTCTAGTATCCTGCTATTAAAACCCAACATTTTTCCTATCGAATCTTCCTTGGTAAAATCAATTATTCTACTACACATTAAAAAAGTTTTTAGAGTATTAACATTTGCTTTTAAAAGAAAAAAAAATTTTTCATTCGGAAATAAATTTTCTATACTTTCTCTTATGTAATGTCATAAGTTCCGTCGGGAATAACAATTACTTTTTTATCTATATAAAATTTATTATATCCTTCTTTTATATTGGGGATAGTCATAAACGTTTCAAAATCAGCTAAACCCAGGTAATATTGTTTTTCATCCTCTAAATATATGGGCGGATTAAAATCAGCAGACAAAACAGAACTGTTTCCTGATATGGAAATTGTGGTAGACATTGCAGTTTATTTATGAATGAGATATTACAATAAATAATGAGTTTATATATTTTTTTGCAAAAATTTTAGGGATAGTTGACCACAGTTATATGAATTAAATTTTTGTTTATTTTCATAAGTATAAAATACATCCACTTTGCCATTCGAATTAAAATATTTGAGAAGTTCAAAAGGTGGTTTTAAATTTCCATAACTATCAAAATATATTACATTTTTGTTATTTTTAATATAAGCAGTCCAATGAGATCCTTTATTTTGTTTTTTATCCAAATTTACAATACCACATTCTTTCAGATTAATTTTTTTTGGAAGTTCATCGAACATAAAAACACCTCTAAAGCCAGTTATTTTTAACAGCTTTACATATTTAATAATATCATTGTTCGTAAGTGCTCTTTTTGGAAAACTTATTTTGAGTTTTTTTTTTGTCTGATTGCTTTCATTTTGACGGATCCTCCTTTATAAGGTCTAATAAATAGTCCCTTTCCTTTATATGGTCTAATATATAATCTTTTGCCTTCTTTAGAAGCATTTTCCATTGCAATATTATGTCTATGTATTTCTTCTAGTTGCTGTTTAGCTGCTTTAGCATCATTTACTGCCTAAGCAATTCCTGCCGCGCCTCCACCTAGTGCACCCAGGGCGCCAAGAATGGGAAACAAAAGAGGTAGAAATACTCCAATTTTTTTGGGTGTTCGAATGATACGTTTTTTTCTCAATTTAAGTTTACCCCCTTTTTTAATCCCAAACCGAACTTTCTTTTACCCTTCATTATTCCTGCAACACTTAAAGCTGCAATTTTTTCACCAACAGAAGAATCTTTAGCTTTTACCCTATCACAGGCTTTTTTTTCTAATATTTGGTCAGATATGTGTCTTTTTGATAAATCTTCAGTCTGAGAGTAAGATATATCATGTTCTTTGCAAGCGGAATCCAATGGATTTATACCAACGTCACCTCTAGTTAATCTTTTTTCCAAGTTGGTGCCGGGACCACAATAATTATATCCTGGTATATGAACTTCGAAAGGTAGTTTACTAATTAATTTATTTACTAAACCAGAGCCTTTTCTATTACGTGTTTTAATAGTTTTTTTCAACTTATGGCGACCCACAGTCATTGAAGTTCTTTTTATACTAAAAGCACATTGATATTTTTCTGGTATAAATACTTTTACAGCTAAAAATATTTACTAGTGTGATTAAGAATGAGGATTGAAAAACAAAAATTCTCATTACCAGTAAATAATCATGACGAAAAAATTTTAAGTAAACAGTTGAGAAAGCATGGTGACTTATTTTGCGGTGGTTCAAAAAGAGGGCTTATAGTTGGTTGCAGTGGTAGCGGTAAAACCAACGTTATGCTTACACTGCTCGAGCATCCTAATGGAATTAGGTTTGAAAATGTCTATGTTTATTCAAAGTCATTAGATCAACCAAAATATGAATATTTAAGAAAGTTGTTAAAACCTATGAAAGAAATTGGATACTTTGAATATGATAGCGATGAGAACATTATTTCACCTCATGAGATAAAGCCAAATTCCGTTATCATTTTTGATGATATTCCTTGTCATAATCAATCTATTATTAGGGACTATTTCACGCATGGAAGGCATAGAAACACCGAGTGTTTTTTTATTTTTCAAGGATATTCCTCAATCCTTAAACGTCTAATTCGAGAAAATGCAAACTTATTAATTTTATTTAAACAGGACTGTTTGAGTTTAAAACATATATATAATGACCACTGTATATTGGATATGACATTTGATCAGTTTAAAAATATTTGTGCTAACTGTTGGATGGATCCATATGGCTTTCTTGTAATTGACAAAGATTGTGAAGTAAATCACGGCAGATATAGGAGTAAATTCGATTCCTTTATATATTTATAAAAGTAAAAAATTTGCAGTTTTATTTCATTTAAAACTTGTACAGCATGGATAAACGTTTAGCTCGAGAATTAATAAGATCGAGACAAGCCGTGAAGCAGAAATATCAAAGCTTGAAATTAGCTACTTCTACTGCTCAGTCCGAATTAGAACAAACTTATAGACCAATAACACAACCACTTAAACAGCTAATTTCAAGTATTGGTAAATCCGAACCATTCGATTTAAAAGAAGAAAGAGTTTCAAAGTATGAAGATTTCAAAACACCCACAAAGCTTTATAAAACATCAACTCCGACGAAAAATATTCAGAAAACAGGAAAAACTCCGTCACTCCCTACAGAACTACCAACATTTTTAAATGACAGTAGTATCACTTCTTCCTCTCCTGTAGTACAACCATTGTCATCAACTGTTATAGCAGAAACTTCAGATCCTTCTAGTGACACAACAACAAATTTAAACTTGTCAGACATATTGGAACAAACTAGAAAAACAATTCAAACCTATGTTGGTACACCATCATATAAAGATTACTTAGCAGATTTTCATGAATTACCCATATCATATATTGATGAGGGTGTGAAAGATACACAACATAAATTTGACCATTATTATGGAATAGTTCATGACCTCGAAACGGATAAGTTTTCTTTTGGTTTAACACAGATACCGGTAGAAATTATTGGAAAAGACATTAAAGTGGGAGGAATAACGTACACAGGCACGCCAGGTTTATACGAATTGCTTTTCAAAAAAGAACCGAAAGGTTATAAGAAGGAAGATTTAGATAATTACATGAACATTCTAGCTAAAACAAATGTATATCGTAGGAATTTTGATTCAAATGAACAAGTTCAAGGAAATACATCACACAAATATGTTACAATAATAGGACCATATTTACAAAGAAAGGGGATTACAAAGACAAAAACCTTGCCAGCATTTAACAAACCAAAACCTCCGTTTAGAACAACTAGAGCCAAATCTACAGGAAATGGATTAATTTTGAAAACAAACAGATCAAATACAGACTATGTATACTGGAATAATGTAAACGAAATTGTTGATAGGCTACGTTTATTAATTTCATCAAGTGATGCGGGAAATAATGCTCATAGTAACGAGATTATTTCTATTATTGAAGAATTAAGAGAAGATAAAGTAATACTATAAATAACAGCTATCAAATATAATCATATTTATTGTTTAATGAAAGCTCAACATGACAGTTGATAAATTTGGACGCCATATTTCAAAACAAAATCAAGAGAGAATAAGTGACATTAATAATTTAAAAAGGAGATTAGGTGAAAATGAAACAAATAATGAAATCTTTGCTAAAAAGCTTAAGGTTTTTGATGAAAATTTTTTAAAGTATGAAAACCAGATTAAAGGATGTTATACCTCAATTGAAAACGTTAATAAACAGTTGCTAACGCTAAATCAAATAAGTAAAGATTTGCAATTTTTAAATGAACATGTTAAAAAGGAAGACAAAAAATTAAGTGATGATATCAACAAAATTAATAAAATAATGGAAACAAATATAAGAGAAGTAATAATTGAAAAACACAAGGAAAAAATTAAACAATTAAGAACTTTTATAAAAAGGTTAGATGATGAAAAAAAAAAGAAATCAAAATAGCATTCTTAACAGTAGAACAATTGACCAACTCACTTTGGAAGAAAATCAACAATATATTTCCTTGGAAAATATAATGTCCAGTGTAATTAAGAAATTAGAACAAGAATTAAATAAAACAGAGGAGGAATTCAAAAATAGTGATAGTAGATCAACTACTTTCTTAACTGGAGAGATAAAAAAATCCTTTAATGCGTTAGAAAAGGAGATTACCAAAATTAGTAAAATTTTAAATGAAAAAAGTTATACAATACAAATTGAATGAATGGGAAAAAACATATAAAAGTTATATTTCGAATTATTACAAAACATAGAAAGTGAACTTCCTTAAAATTGAATAAACAAGTTTGTTGTCATGACAACCGTTAAACAACAAGTCGTTAATGAATTACATAAACCTGCTAGAAAAAACTACAAACGCAGAAGGGTGGTAGTGAAAGGGTTAAATGATCTTTTTCAAGCTGATTTGGTTGAAATGTTACCCTATGCCAAATTTAATAAGGGATTTAAATATATCTTGATTACCATAAATGTATTTTCTAAGTATGTTTGGGCCGAACCGTTAAAATCTAAATCTGGAAAAGACGTAACAGCGGCAATGAAAAAAATATTAATCAGTGCAAAAACTCCACCAAAAAACTTGCAAACGGACAGAGGGAGAGAGTTTTTCAATGTAAATTTTCAAAATTTGATGCAACAATTTCGAATTAACCATTATACCACATTAAAAAGGAAGACAAAAAATTAAGTGATGATATCAACAAAATTAATAAAATAATGGAAACAAATATAAGAGAAGTAATAATTGAAAAACACAAGGAAAAAATTAAACAATTAAGAACTTTTATAAAAAGGTTAGATGATGAAAAAAAAAAGAAATCAAAATAGCATTCTTAACAGTAGAACAATTGACCAACTCACTTTGGAAGAAAATCAACAATATATTTCCTTGGAAAATATAATGTCCAGTGTAATTAAGAAATTAGAACAAGAATTAAATAAAACAGAGGAGGAATTCAAAAATAGTGATAGTAGATCAACTACTTTCTTAACTGGAGAGATAAAAAAATCCTTTAATGCGTTAGAAAAGGAGATTACTAAAATTAGTAAAATTTTAAATGAAAAAAGTTATACAATACAAATTGATAAATTGACTGAATGGGAAAAAACATATAAAAGTTATATTTCGAATTATTACAAACATAGAAAGTAAACCTGCTAGAAAAAACTACAAACGCAGAAGGGTGGTAGTGAAAGGGTTAAATGATCTTTTTCAAGCTGATTTGGTTGAAATGTTACCCTATGCCAAATTTAATAAGGGATTTAAATATATCTTGATTACCATAAATGTATTTTCTAAGTATGTTTGGGCCGAACCGTTAAAATCTAAATCTGGAAAAGACGTAACAGCGGCAATGAAAAAAATATTAATCAGTGCAAAAACTCCACCAAAAAACTTGCAAACGGACAGAGGGAGAGAGTTTTTCAATGTAAATTTTCAAAATTTGATGCAACAATTTCGAATTAACCATTATAGCACGTTTTCCAATTTGAAAGCGAGTATAGTAGAAAGAGTGAACAGGACTTTAAAGAATAATATGTGGAAAATATTTAGCATTTAAGGAAATTACAAATGGTTTAATATATTAGCGGATATTGTAAAAGATTATAACAATACAAAACATTCTTCAATAGGAATGAAGCCAAAACAAGTAAATAAAACAAATGAAAATAGAATCTTGAAATCTGCATTTACTCATGCTAAAACGTTAGATATAAAATCTCCAAAGTTTAAAGTGGGTGATCACGTACGAATAAGCAAGCATCGAGAGGCATTTTCAAAAGGTTACACACCAAATTGGTCAAATGAGATATTCCACATTAAAGAAGTTAAGATGACAAACACAAACATATTTAATTCAAGACGAAGATAATCAGGACATTCTGGGTGGTTTGTATGAGCAAGAATTACTAAAAGTAAAGCATACCGATGTGTATCTTATTGAGAAGATTTTGAGAAGGAAAGGAAACAAAGTTTATGTGAAATGGTTAGGACTTGATAAAAAATATAATACATGGATTGATAAAAAAAATATTGTTTAATTAAATTGAAATTAAATTTTAGTTAAATTTGTTTTATTTCTGTTCCTCACTTTATGCTTTAGCTGATACAAATTACAAAGTCTTAATGTGCTAATTAATTTCAAATAAAATTCACATTTACTAAACTAAAATTTTATTAAGTAAAACATCAAATACAATTTTTATTAAAACGTGTCAAATATATTTTATTTCTATGTTCCTCAGATAATATCGAATCTAGAATAAGTTTACAATCATTTATTCTTTTTTCAAAACGGAGTCTATCTAAGTACCACATCTGAAAGTTACTCCTACGGGCTTGTCTGTAAGCAAAGCTCCACTTCACTAACACATGCGCCTTATTGTTCTCTTCCAGAAAAGATATTGTTTTCTTCGTAATATTTTCTTTTTGATCCATTTTCATTGTTTTCTTCGTAATATTTTCGTTTTGTTCCATTTTGTTTCAATTTGTTTTCCATTTGTTCAGGATATAAAGCAAGTAATTCCATCATAGTTGAAACATTTTCACTGTTAGGATTTTCTGTTGGACTTGTTATATTATAAACATGCGTACACAAGTCGCCACAATCAGCTGAAATATTATTTTGAAATATTTTGAAATATGTATTGAATTCTTGCCTTTTAAGTATAGATAATCTATAATCAATAATTTCCTTTAATCGCCACAAATTGTCCAAAGACTCTTGTCCTAAGTATATGAAGTGTGGGCCTTTTGTAATTTGTAGAACAGGGGTATCATTTATTTTCTGAACCTGCAGATGAATGTTGTTTATATTCACACTGGTTTGATCAACTTGAGGAAAGTAGAAATTGTTTACAATAATTCCTTGATGGACACAAATGTCTTTCCAATTTTCTTCGGTTAGTGCGATTGAAAATCCAGTTTTTCCACCAATTACAATTTTTGGAGAAAAATCATTTAAACTAATGCCAACAAGAACAAATTTTGACAAAGAATTATTTAAAAAATAAATTTTTGAATTAAGAAGCGTTTCCAAAGGTTTATGAACCACGGCGTTGTTCATAATGACTAAACGAGACTGAAACATATTGTGTTATTCTTGTACTTAAATATTCTCATCCCCACTTTCTTTAAAGTTTCGATTAAAATGGATTAATGAAAAAATTGATTTCCAGTTTGAAATTTGTAATAAAGATAAATAATTAAAATGGTAATGTATAAAAATAATGCAAAGTTTAATGTAACACTAATGATGGAAAAGTAATAATTTTTGAATCCGTCATAATAATTGGTACAGTTGGGGGTTAAAATTTGTAACTGATTATTTTTAAACTCTAACCTTTCTATCCAATTTGTATCAAAAATAGATCGATTTGGATAATGATACAAAATTTTAAAAAATTTACTTGCATTTTCATTTCCATTTATTCGTTCCATCCAACTAATTGTACTATTGTTAATTAATCCAATTTTCATAAATTTACAATATTTACTTAGAGTGACGTCTGTTTTATTAGAAAAACATATTTCACACTGTGTTACGCCAGGGGGATGATGAACATAAAAAACATTTTGGAAAATAAAATAAAGAAGAATAAATTGAGATCTACTGATAGTCATTAAAACAAATTAATAATTATATTCCAAATTTATTAACATTAAGCAGTTACTTTCACCACGAAAGCAAAAGAAGTTGTAAAAAAATAACAATAAAATACTTAATTTAAATATATGTAAAAGTTCATAAATAAGGATATTAATAATACTATATAAAATGTGTAGCTTGAAGACTTATTTTGAATGGTTACAATTATTCGATTCCTATTTTTCCATAAACAGTTATTTAAATCACAATTCCTAGCAAATTTCTTATGCTCCACAATAGGATCATCATAACTTAACCAATCAAAAATTTCAATACCACAATAAAAACATTTACAAATATCATTGATTGAAGTATAGTAAAAGCCAGCTCCAGCTAATACTTCTGGTCTCAATTTTCCTTTCCATGTTTTAAAAGTGGAATGTGGTTTTTCATATGTTTTAAAATAACTGTTATCAATTTCTTTGTCAAAAGTTTCTAAGCACATTTTGTGAAAGACTTATGAAGACTAACTTTGGTTTCAAAAACAACAAATTTAAATACCTTATAATATCTACATAAATATATCTAAATCTTCATGTTCTGCATTCCATTGATACAAAGCAATATCTTGGTGTCCCCAAGCTAATGTATTAAAACTATAGGGAATTTTATACCGCTTATCATCTTCGGAACTCAAAGCCAATTTATTAATTAACTCTGTAAAAATTGTATGTTGTCTAGATCGAAAAACATACATTGAACAAAAGGTTTTAGAATGATTTTCAACAACATCTTTATAATGAATAAAATCCAACTGCTTTTTAATTGCACTTTTTTTAACACCTTTTGCTTTTTTTGTTAAACTGTTTTCCGTTTTAATACAATATGCTTTTGCTCCAGTACCAAAGAAAGCAGTAATGGGTTCACCAGCATATTCATCTTTGAATTTTCCTATAACTGACTTTGTAATAGGCATTTCATGAATATTATTAAATTCATAATTAGATGTGTCAAATTTGTGAATATTTTTTATCATGTCAGAATAAATATTTGGAGTTGTGACTTTTAAAATGAACGAATCGGTATCGGTGTATAAAAGTGAAATATTTTCCTGATAAAGAGGTTTTAAAAAATTATAAAAGAAATCATACATGACAGTTTTAGATATATCCAATATTGAGAAGCCTACATATATTGGTTTATTGTAAGTAACTTGAATCTTTTGCATTTGAATAGCTACCAAGTTTTCAGAGAATATTGTTAAGTCCTTGAAATATGGTTTTGCAATTAAATTCTCAGCACCATCTTTTCTTCTATTTTTTACCCACTCTGTAACAAGTCTTACGTCAATTCTCCTATCAACATTTTCCATAGTTTTGCCATAAATACTATTATTTGCCAACTTGTAAGTATTACGATCAAATTCATTCTTTGAATCATTTCTTAATCTTGAATTCAAGTCTATATATTTTTTCAACCAATCAGATTGAGAAAACTGTAAAACTCTATGAACTTTAGTTAACTTGAGTCCATGTTCCAAACATTGTTTTAATAATTGATAGTGAATAACATATTTTGATTTATCATTTAAATTGGGTATTAATTTTATGCATTTAGAATTTGGCGGTTTAAAGTTTTCTGGACAAAACGGAAAATCGTTATGATAGGAATGTAGACTTGTAGGATATTCTAAATCAACTTCTAAAACATATCCCTTATTAGATTTTTTAGAAATATTCATAATATTTAAATCATTGATTTCTTTATCTGTTAACCAAACAAAATCTCCCGTTGGAATGTGCTGTGACATTGCATAACCATACAAATTTGTTGCATCATAATAAATTATGTATTTAGTTGGCTTTAAAGGATCAAAATTTAAAAGAAATGGGTTATTAGCTTCAGATTTTCTACAAATGCAAGAGCTCACACCACCGCGAACGCTTTTTTTGAAAAAGTGTATCATATCTGGATCAGTTAACAATTCTAACTCTATTCCAGTATAACGCCAACACGCCTCCCAGTATAAACCTGGAAAAGTGTAAAAATGAGCTGGATCGAGCTTATATGTGGATAAACAAGTGCTTCTAAAATTTTCAAAAATATCTGCCAAAAGTAAAGTATCAGAGAGTAAGTAAACGTCGGAGTATTGACCAAGAGATTCACATTTAAACAATTGCCAAACCTTTACAGCTCTTTGGTATTCTGCATCACTGATGTGCTCATCCGTTAAAGTGTTATAAAATTGGTCTTTCTGAGGTAAAGTTGTTCCTTCTAATTTTAAATAATCATCAATATAACTGTAAGGAAATACACCTTTTTGCCGAATAAGTTTAAATCTTTCTTCATCATTGAAAATTTTTTTTATTTCCTTACAGTGTACATCTTTTAAGCTATCAGAGAGTTTTTATAAAGAATGGGATAGAAATTGAAAAGAATCAATAAACCTTAATGATATATTTTTTTCTTAGCCTTTTGTGTCTTTTTATCAAAATAGTTATCCACATGAATAAGCTTTTGAAATGAAATATATTTTCCCTTGTTTTGTGCGATAACTGTTAGTTGTTCTTTGTTTAAGCATAATTTTTTAAGAAATAGATGAGAATCATAATTACGCAAATTATGCAATATAACTGGAATAAAGTTAGGTATTCTGTAATTTATGTTGCAGAGTGAATGAGCTGGACCTCTATAAAGACCGGTTATATGACAATGATCTGCAACCCTGTCATTTAAAAGAGGTTTATTACAAATATGACAAACTTTTTCATAGTTATGATAAATTTTGTCCAGTTCGTTCAAAGGGATCATTTTTTTAGGAGCCTTTAAATATTTATTGTATATGTTATACACATCTCTTTCTAAAGAATTTATAAATAATGTATCACAATTTTGACCTCTATATTTTTCAAATTTAGAATAATTATCGTCGAAGGAACATTTAATGTAATAGGCAAATGAATGTGGAATATGTTCATATTGTTTTAAGGTGTATGAAGTATTAGGATTTTTATCAACATTGTCATTATTTAAAGGCTTTAAAATGCATTCAAAATCTGCATACACCACGAAAGGAACTTTCATTTGTTTATGATAATTTACAAATTTCAAAATATTATCATATGAATAGTTTCTAAACTTATCTTTTATTAATTCTTTAGAAGGTAGGTTAATTCGTAAATGATCACAATCATAGCTATTGTGTTGTAATAAATTTTCTTCTGTAGGGAAATATTGTAAACAACCATCGCAAATATATTTTTTTCCGTGATGTTTAGAAATTTGTGCAGAAACTAGTTTTGATAAATCTTTAATATAGCAATAATGAAAAGTTTTTTCATCATCATCACTTATTAACAATAAATTGACATGTTGATTTTTTTTATTCGATGAATAATAAAGTGGACCAATTACTTCATACCCCTTTTTAGGATTTATAATTTCTAATTTTTTCTTTGTTCTTTAGCAACATTGGAAATTCTATACCTGACATATCCAAAACAGAAGAGTAGTGTGGGTAGGATGAAGTTTCAAAATCTAATCCGCGTGGTTGGTGAAGAGCAGACACAACTGCCCAGGCGAAGCAAAAGTTGTCATCATTCCTAATGTTGATCACAGCTTGACGTCTCTTAATCTCTTGAGGAAGTTCGATAAAAGATGAGGCTCTCAGCGGATTGTGCTTGTTAACATTAATTTCCAAATGAAGTAAATTCATCAAAGCCCATCCTGCAACGTAAAAATTAAAAAATTACTTTTTTTGTTGCTGTTGTAAAATCGAAAATAAATTCTTTACCTGAATCTCTTTCTGCAAATTCGTCAGCTTTCTGGTCAATAATGGTGCAGATTTGCTCTAACAGTTCTTTTTTCTGATATCCCTGGCGCATTAAAAGATTTGACATCATAGCTGTCGCTGCTGGGGTTAAAATAGAAACCGAACAGTTCCATATTTAGCTTGATACATTTATGTTTCTGCAATTCTTGATCTATTAGATGTGCAATTTTGTATTCCAAATGTTGAAAATATTCTTTCACATTTATGAAGTTTTGGTGTGAGGAAATCCTATAAGATATTATTCGTTCCCTGAATGCTGACTTGATAATTTCAACACCTTCCTCCAAGCCTATTTTGGAATTGTTCTTGTGCACACTAGATCGAAGATGTCCACCCCATAGACTTTGGTTTATATTTTTCTTGCATTCTTTACAATATTTTACAATATTTGTAGAATCTACATAAATTAAGAAAAAAATATTTTACAAAATATAACATGAAAAATAAAATGTCCTTACCTTTAACAAGCTTTGGTTTTTTCAACCAACTGTTGAGTTTTGTGGAATTTCCGTTAACATGTTTTTTAATATGTCGCAGTAAATTATCCTTTCTAGTAAAGACTTTATTACATGTTACACACTTATGCATTTCTGAAGTTTTCTGCATAATAATAATAATAATAAAATTAATATTGTGCAATTCTATTTAGTTATAGTCAAATTTTGAAAAAAGCAATTGCATTTTTGAAGTTCTTTGTATAATAATAAAATTAATATTGTGCATTTTTATTTAGTTATAGTCAAATTTTGAAAAAAGCAATAGAAATTAATTGACTTTATGAATCCATTTCTTCAAATGAGTCAACTAATTTGTCAAAGGCTTGTTTAACATAATTCACCATACTTTCGTCTCCCTTTTTAATTGTGATCAAATTAGTTAAATTTTGAATAGCGAAACCCAGACACTTAAGGTTTGCTATTTGTTTTTTATTTTTTTTATTAATTTTAAATTTTTTTTTAATGATAAATGATGGTTTCGAAATTGAATTTTGTTCAACTGGTGAATTATTAGGAGAAATATCCGAAGTTAAATTTGCATCAATTTGTTTTTCTTGCGGATCAGAATTTACAATAGCATATGGTGAATTAATAGAAGATATAGCCGAACTTAAATTTTGATCAATTTGTTCTTCTTCCGAATCAGAATTTTCACTAAACAAAAAGGGAGAGCAAATTGGTCTCGGAGAATTAATTGGCGATTTTAATGTTAAATAATTTGGATTAGATTTTTGAAAACAAACAATATCCTCATAGCTAGAATTTTGAGTTTCGTCAATGTCATTCAGTTCTTTAAGAGTTTGTTTAGTTTTTGTTGTAATTAAGTCCGTTTTGTTGTCAATAATGTCATTAAGATCGTCAAGAGTTTGTTGTTGAGTAGCTGTAAATAAATATTTTTCGTTGTTGTGTTTGTTGGCATTATTCTGAACTTGGCTATTGTAAATAATTTCATTCAAGTCCTGAATAGTTTGTTGTTGACTAGTTGTAAATACTTCTGTTTCATTGTTTTGTTGGTTTGCAAAATTTTGCATTTGAGTACATGTGTATAAGTCAAAGTCATTGTCAATTATTTTGCTACTCGATGCCAAAAAATTGTCCATTATGAAAAAAAATCGTAATAACAAATAAAAATGCCACAAATGTACATAAAAATGTCACCAATATATATATATAAGAATTAAATCTTGCCAAATAAAAATGGTAGAAATAAAAATAAAAATTTACCAAATAGACACAATGTAAACACCAGAAAACTCGCGAGCTCTGCACAGTGTGAATGCAGAAATCAATTGCATTCGTCTCTTTGCTGAGGCGATTTTATATGCAAAAGTTAATCACATGTGTCCTACTTAAAGTTGAACGACAATCTCTAAAAACCACTTTCCCAAGCCGATCAACAACCTTACCCCCCTCCCCCCCTTCTCCCCCCGGACCCCTGAATTTCCGAGACTCAAATCCCGGTTCCCCAATTTCGGGCTACCCTCTTCAGGTTAAGTTAAGTTAGGTTAGGTTATGTTAGGTTAGGTTAGGTTAGGTTAGGTTAGGTAAGGTTAGATTAAAAAAGAAGAAAAGAAAAAAGGAGAAGGAAAGAAAAAGAAGAAGGAAGGAAAAAGGAGAAGGAAGGAAAAAGGAGAAACATATAAAAAAGAGAAAGAAGGAAGGGAGAGAAAGAAGATAAGGTGAGGGTGAGGGGAAGTTTAAGGGGGTCCCCCCCCTTATGGGGGGTTGGCGGAGCGGGGAAAGGGCGAAGCCCCCCCCCCCAGGAAACTGACAGGGAAAGGGACAGCGAAAAAAAAAAAAAAAAAACTTAAGTATTGCAGGTAGTAAAAGTGGTGGTCGATGGGATATATACTTAAGAACATCCACTCGACGATCATACAGTATCATTCGCTGTAATATCAGTTGTCGATATTATTTATAACCTATAACCAAAATTGTTTTTTATCAAATATATCTATCTAAATCTAAAGCTCCTAACGATGGCAGAAAATATGATTGGAAACGCTGACCAAATTGAAGAAAATAATGTGGAGAACGCCGCTCAAATTGAAGAAAGAGAAGAAATTTTTATTAACTTGGAAGGCGATTCCATCACTTATAAACATTCATTTTTGGACAAATCATCTAGGCTTGTTAGAAGATCATTCTTGTTTAACATCGACATTAATTATATTGAGGAGGAAGAAGAAGAGATGGAGGAAGATGATCAGGAAATTGACGAAGGAGTGGACATGGATGGACAACTGCTAAATTTAGGAACCGAGGCTGACGTAAAAGTAAGCAAGTTTAGGGCTAGTGAATTATTTAATAATTTTGAAGAAAAAGATGTATGTGTTATACAAAGCTACTCTAAAATTGAAAGTCGAAGACTAGGAACATTTGCTATTTGCCTTCCTTGTAGTGCAATTCACATGAGATATTTACGGAGAGGGGAGTCCGATCATGTGAGCTGCCACTACAAAAGAGCTTATGTTGTTAGTGCTTCTGATTTACATTGTGCTATTTGTAGGATACATCTTTTTCTACTAATTCCTGAACATGCTTGCTTTTACTGCAATAAAAATGAAAAAAAAAAGAGATAGAAGATTATGTTGTTAAATATTAATAATAAACATAGTTTGTAAAGGTGATGTGTAGATTATTTCAACAATATTAATTTTAAATATAGGTTATAAACGTAATGGGTAGATAATGTCAAAAATATTAATTTTAAACATAAATTGTAAAGATAATAAGTAGAATACGTCAACAATATTAATTTTAAAAAATGTCAACTGTTACTATAAGCGGTTATATATTTTCAGTGCTATATGCAAAATACTTCTTTTTATTCTAACATCTGACACTGTATTTGTAAATGAAATAGCTAATCATATGTAAAAAAGTGTCGATTATGTCAACTGCCACTAGAAGCACTCATATAACATTTTGTTAACGCTTGTTTCTGTATTTAATTGAGTTTTCTCTTACTTGATGCAAATTATATTAATATTATTAGTATAATTAAAAAGTAGTAGATTAGGCTATGCCGGTCCGACAATCAAAACCGTCATTTTTACATGTAAATTCCCATAAGAAAATTTAAGCTTCCATTTGCAAAAGTGGTGCCATTTTAGGGCGTGGCACTTTTTGTGTAAACCCATAACAATTGTTTTGTTATGTAATGTGAAAATTAGTGTGTATTAAAAAACTTGTTAGATCATTGTGTCGTTTCAATATAGGAAAAGGAAAAAATGTCTGTCAATTATTATATATATTTACATTTACTTTTTTTTACAAAATTATTTGTTACCAGAGTTTTCACAAACACAAATTATAAAAAAAATAGTATCCTCTTTTTAAAATTACAACAAAATGATGTCTAATTACATCTTTGAAGATTTGTACCAAATAGTAATATCTAGTGCGACATACAGGACAATTGTTTACCATTATAGAACAACCATTTTCATCATTCCATCTTAAAATACATTTTAAACAAAAAATGTGGGAACATGTATTTGGTCTACATGAATCATAATATTCGATTATTTCAAAACAAATAGCACAAAACACTTTTTTCTCTTCACTCTCAGTTTTATTCAAATTTTTTAAAACAATCCCATTATTTTCTTCTCGAACTAATGGTATATTTTCTTCTTGAACTCCTGGTATAATTTCTTCGAGGCTAATTGTCTGAAGCGGAATGGATCGATTTCTTTCTCCAACTGATTCACTCATTTTATTTTAATATTATTATTAATAGATTTATTCAACAGATTTTTTTCTTTTAACAGTCACTCGTACCTTAACATACTAAAATGATCTTGATGCACCTATTTATAAGACTTAAGAATGCAAAATCAAATGTGGGAGAACAAAGAGAAAAAATTAAAAATATGATGCGAATGAGAATAAAAGGGGAGGAAGTTAAGAATGAGGGACATGAGAGAGAGGAAGAGGAGGAGGAGGAGGCGCTCCCCTATTATAACTACTAAAATCTGGTCAGTTCCTTGTCACTGTTCTGGGATGTTGCTAGAGCGTCGTAGTCGATTGACTTATGAACTTCATCAATCCTAGATAAGGCATCTGCAATCACATTATCGCTCCCTGCTATATGCCGAAAGTCATCAAGTGAATTGACCGATAAAATCCAGGTACCGGAACTGTCGAGGTGTCATAAGCGCCATATTTGCACTCTGTAGGACTGAGCTTCTTGGAGAAAAAGCTAAGTGGTTGCCACTGATCATTTACCCACTTCTGCAAGCCAGCGTCAATGGCAGAGTCTGAAGAGTCACAGAATATTGCAAGGGGTGCGTTGACATTTGGGTGCGACAACAAGGTAGCCTGGGCTAGTGCTTTCTTGCTGGCTTCGAACGAGGCTAGACCTTCTGTGGTCCAGTGTAAAGGGGATCTTCCTTTGATTTTTTTCTTGAGGAGTGTGTTCAGTGATGCTTGAATCTCCGCTGCTTTGGGTATGAATCTCCGGTAGAAATTCACCATACCCAGGAAGCGACGAAGTTGCTTGGCCGTTTCAGGTTTTGGGTAGGCCAGAATAGTTTCGACCTTTTCTGGCAGTGGTTGGTTGCCTGCGTTTGAGACGCAATATTCTAGGAATTTGACTCGGGACTGGCCAAAAACACATTTACTTGGGTTAATGACGATGCCGTATTGCTGAAGCCGCTGAACCAGTGTTTCCATGTGGCGGAGGTGTTCTTCGGGCGTCGTTGAGGCAACAAGGATGTCGTCTAGGTACACATAACAATAGTCCAACCCTCGAGTAACTTCATCCATGAAACGCTGAAAAGTTTGTGCTGCGTTTCAAAGTCCAAACGTCATAAATGGAAATTCGAACAATCCGAATGGTGTAGTGATGGCTGTTTTCGCGATGTCCTTCTCAGCTACTGGCATTTGGTTGAACGCACGGATTAAGTCGATGGTTGAAAAAATCGATTTTCCTTGGAGCTCTTGTGCGAAATCCTGGATATGGCGGACGCCATATTGGTCAGGACAGGTTCTGCTATTCAGAGCTCTATAATCCCCACAGGGCCTCCATTCACCGTTGTTTTTTGGTACTAGGTGCAAAGGCGAGGACCAAGGACTTTTAGATGGCCTGGCAAGTCCGAGTTTCACCATGGTGTCGAATTCCTTCCTTAAATCATAAACTCTAAATGCAATAAACAGTTCACTATCGGTGATGGTTCCTATTATCGAACGTGCAACAACATAAAATCGTATAAAGAAGTGTTATAATTAAAAATTAACGGATAGCATACAAGAACCTTAAAACTAAATTAGACTCTAAATGCCGATGGAAATTCCCACAATTATGTACAGAAAACTAAGTACCTACAAATTGTTACATTTCTCAATAGCAATATATAATTAGCCTAGATTATAAAAGTAAATGTAAAATAAAATAAATATGTACAGTATGTTATGCAGTAACAATAAAAAGAAAAACAAATATATACAGTGTGATATGCGCAAATTTTAACTTTGGCAGACAAATGTGGGACACATTCAGTCGCCACACCAGTAATAAAATATATCCAGATATCTGAAAGCAGAGGTTGTTTTAAATAAGATGTCAAGTATTTATCAAAATATAATATTAATTTTTTATTTAAGAGCGTGCACTTTCACCTTCGGAAAATTTTGGCAAAAGCCGATTATTTGCCAAACATCGAAATAATAGCTGAAGGTGGTCGAAGCCGATTAATTCACCGAACTCTAATGATTTGTATAGCATAAAGACATTGCAGTTATTTTTAGTTCCAATAAAACTTAATCATAAACATTCATTTAACAGATATATAAGGTGCCACTAACTTTATTTTATCGTGCGTAAATTTGTAGTCGCGAAAACCATAAAATTGTTTTTCGGAAAATAAAGACTACACGAGAAAGCGCTCTGGCCCCAAAGAATATTGCCCTCTTTTATATTTTCTGGTTTACCGGGAATTAGGACGACTATAATTTAATTTAGTGTTAGAAAGTATTGCTTCTCTGAATCTCCTAAGTTTCATAGGGATTTCGATTTAATTTTATTTTCTGCAGGTTTTCTATTAACTTTACTAGGATATTCAGTTATTTAAATTTTACTGAATCTTAAACTATTCTTTAATTTGTTTGATTATCAGGCAATCCACTTCCTTATGAACCTGCGATGGCACGCTAGATTGCACACAAAATTGTTTCGAATTTGCTTTGAAAAGCGTTGAAACTTAATGGCTTTATTTGTGTTTTTTATTATTTAACTTTAATCGATGCTTAACGTAATAAGCTCACCTTAGTATATATATATATATATATATATATATATATATATATATATATATATATATATATATGTATATACATATATATATATATATATATATATATATATATATATATATATATATATATATATATATATATATATATATATATATATATATATATATATATATATATATATATATATATATCATTTAAGGTTTATGGCCCCTTTTTGCAAATATCAGAGGTACATTTGACGCCCTGTATTTAAGTATTCTTCAATAACTGTATTGTAAAATATTATATTATCAGATTTCTCCCATTTAACCAATATAGGGTTTGACGTTAAGAGACTACCTATTTTGACTAGTTGTGCGAGTAAAATCAGGTTTTTCAGTAGCGTCATAAATTATGCCTATTGACATTTCTATTTTTGCGGAATGTTACTTTGTCAGTAAATAACACAAAAAGTCAGCAAATCTTGGCTCTCTTTGAATTTGTTGAGATGCCCAGTGACAAAAATCTAGGGGCTTTATTTTTACCAATGAAATCAAAGTCAAAGATACAAATTTGAATTGTAATTGCTGGTTCTTGAGTTTGTATTAAAAACTAAGTACAGTTTCTATTGTAAGACGCAAAGACGAATTTTAATAGACAGGAAATGATCGATATGATTTATGTGTTAATAGCAAGTGAAAAAAACTGTTTGTTAGCGACAAGAATATATCACGAAAAGTATTCTGATAAAAGATAACTACACAAACGCTCTTTTGAAAGGCTTATGCAACAGTTTGATGAGACGGAAAATATAGAATACATGAAAACTGATCGAGTCAAACCCGTTTAAAATGAGGAGAATGAGTTAGCGGTAAACTTAAAAGTTATAGAAGACCTACATATTGGCACAAGAAGAATTGCAAGGGAAACAGATGTAAGTAAAACCACTGTTCTACGAATTCTTAGAAAAATTCACCCATATCACATTCAACGCCTTTAAGAATTGTAAGAGGATGATTATAACAGGCGACTAAATTTTTGTCACTGGGCACAACAATAAATTCAGAGACGGCCAAGACTTACTAACTTTGTGTTATTTACTGACGAAGCAACATTCACTTTACGGACGTTGCATGTATACCATCAAATCAGTTTTTTGACTGTATATATATATATATATATATATATATATATATATATATATATATATATATATACAAATAACTATTTTTCACCCCTTCTGTGAAGTGGCGTTGAACGTTTGAATTGTAATTACGAATTCAAATCCATTCATTTGAATTTTAAATGATACCTCATATCGAATTTTTATTTATTTTGAAGACCTGTAAAAGACAAAATTTTCTACGCAAACCAGAGGTCTCGCCCCGTTTTTGACTGACAAGATATTGAAATAAGAATTTTCAGATTCCCTTTACCGTTTTGGAGCATTTCAGTCAAACATCAGGAACTTTTTTGTTGTAGTTCTTGTAAATTATTGGGTTTTGTAAGAAACCCTTGCTCTTTTAAGTCCAGTTTGTATTAATGAAACTCTTATCGAACTCTTACCCTTGTAACTGTTGGAAGAAATTGTTATACCTGTAATTGTAGCAACCATTGAAGATGACGATATTGACTCTGATCCAGTTTTTCAGCAGGATATTATTTACCAGTCAGAGACTATCTTTCTAATGGATGCAGGATTGGACGTCGCTTCTGAATGGCCAGCACGATCGCCAGACCTTGCTTCACTATATCTATTTCCTTCGTGTTACTTAAAAGAGTGAGGTTTTTCATAAAACCCAATAATTTACAAGAACTACAACAAAAAATTACTGATGTTTTCCTTGTTGGATACCTGAAATGCTTCAAAACGTTTAAAGGAAATTCGAAAGTAGAATTTGTTATTGCTAAGAGGTTGACAGTGATCATTTTCAACATCATACAATAGAAAATTAAAAATAACAGTTTATCTCTTAGACTGGAATTCTTATTTCCCTCTTATGTGTAATTTTGAAAAAGCTTCTACACTTACCACAGCCTCTCGCTCTGCGTTAATTGTCAATGATGTTAGTACCATATCGGTTTTTCTGTTTACCAAATCGGCTATGAGGCCATTCCATTTACCATTTTGGTTGGTTCCCCACTTTCCATCCTCTACTCGAACCAGCTCGTAAGTAAATCCGAGTTCTTCCGAGAATTTTTGTAGAAGATCGATGCAAAAACCAGAACAGCACTGATAGTAGCTTCCATTGCGATGAGCTTGAGCCATATCCACTCTGAAACAAATAATAGTTAATTAATCTTAGACCATTGATATTAGTTAAAAAATAGCGTAATAGAAAAAAATTATAAAGTATTGCTACTTATGAATTAAGCTTTTTAAGGAGTGTACTTTCAAAATTAAAAGAGTTCCCAAGAAGTAAGTGGGAGCTTCATCCCTTAAACCCACCCCTAGTGTGCAATTTAATAGTTTTTTGGGATTTTGTCGAAAACCGTACGTCTTACAAAAAAAACTATACTTACGAAAAATGTTCGCCATCAATTCTGCATAGGAAAGGTTTATTATATTACCTAATCTGTTTATTAGAATAGGGGTTTTCGAGAAATTGGGTGTTAACTCTGGGGGTGAGTTAACGAACACGGTATTATCACGTATTTTAGGTATGACTTCGGAACTCCGTGATTTCATTAGGGTTGAATTATACTGAAGTATTTTATAAAAAGTTTTACAGCCTTTACAAGTTCTATAAAAAGTTTTACACCACCAATGATGTAGAGTTAGAGCCTTGATGGTTTTTCCTTGAGTCCTAATTATCTAAATCAAGATAGATTCATAAAACCTAAGCCGTAAACACTATGGTAACAAAGTTACAGTTGTATTTGACGGATACGTGAAAACAGCAACAGCACAAAAGTGTCGAACGTCAAATACGAATGTTATAACGCTCTACGTCTAATATTTTTTTGACAAAAACACAGTATTACTTCAGTTAGAACGTAATTTTTTGAACAAATCTTAACAATAAGGAACGACTTATTTCACAGCTTGCTGATCATCTGCACAACTAAAATGTTGGCACACGTATAGCAGTAGATGATGCTGACGCCGAAATTGTTACCACTGCTATCAGCAAATGACAGGAAAACGAACAAGTAGTAGAGGTTGGCCAAGACATTGACCTCCTTGTTTTAATTATTGCACTTGCCCCAGAGGGCAGAGATATCATATTTAAAAAAGAAACTCAAGGTAATGTTAAAAAGCTATACAGTTCAAAGAACTTGCAGTCATCTAATATTGTCCGCAATTGTAAAGAGTCTATTTTATTTACTCATGCTGTAAGTGGCTGCGATACCACGTCAGGATTTTTTGGAAAGGGCAAACATCAATTTGTATAATTATTTAATCGGAAAAAGGGCCTTGATAGTGTAACCCAGATTTTTAATAACATCAATTCAACTCCTAAAGAAATTGAGCAAGCTGGGGAAAGATTTATATAGACAGTGCCGTTATTTTTTCAAAATTATCTCCCAGGTTGGCAGCACTACAACAGCATTCCCGTCGTAGTTACCTTCAAGTGCAAATATGGAGCGGACAATATTTGCAGCCGGAACTATGGGGCTGGAAAAAAAATCATGATGCTCTGTCACCTGTCTATACCATTGAGCCATCCGTCACAGCTTCGATTTTAAAATTAATAACCTGTTGTTGCAAAGAGGTGCAGCTGTACTAAGGCAGGCTTACGTTGTACAACTATGTGCAGCAATTGCCGTGCCCAGACCTGTACCAATACAGACTTTATGGATATTGTAGGTGTGGAAACGAGTCCTTTTTATTAGTAGTAAAACTTCTTTATACTCTTATCCGGAGAACCGATCATTTTTGGCGATTTTAGAAACATAACATCCCTCCCAAGGTAGAAAACATTCATTGCTATTCTTAGGTAGATATCTTAAATTTTTTCTGTTAGTGTCACTTGCTTTTGTTTATTATATAATACACGCAAAATAAAGCTGTCAGATAATTTAAATATGACATCACCTGCCACTTTGGAAAATTTATTACAAACAAAATAATGGTAGGTACATATTTATTTTTACAAGCGCTAGTAGTGAAAAAAAATGTATAAAACACGGTAGCGAAGATCTTTGATAACTTAGCGCATTGTATTTCCCCATACGTTCGGGATGCTTGGTCAATAAACACCTCTCTACTTTAGCTAATAATATACCATTATAAAACCCTTCTTCCATAATCCAACATTAATGAAATTACAACGTACCGAAATCATATCTAAGATACGTTATATACCGTGTTTGTTAACTCATCCCCAACTTGAACACCTGATTTCTCGAAAACCCCTGTTCTAAACAATTTAGGTAATTTAATAGGAACTTTCTTTTGCAGAATTTTAGGGCGAACATTTATCGTGAATATAGTTTTTTTTCTGTAGGATGAACGGTTTTCCAGAAAAACGCAAAAAACTGTTAAATTGCACATTGGGGGTGAGTTTGAGAGATGAAGCTCCCACTTGCTGCTTCAGAACTCTTTTGATTTTGAAAGTACACCCCTAGACAAGTTTAATTCCCAAGTGGCAAAACTTTATAATTTTTTATGTATTTATGCTAATATGAATGGACTGCCAGTTTCGGTTTTCAGAGTTAAGAGGCAGACACTAAAATTCGCAACTTAAATTTGTTTGAAATATAGGTATAAATTAGGATATAATAAAAAATCCTTTAAGGTAATATAACATTTTTATACGAGCCGAGCAATGTTAAACATGCCCACGAACCCTTTAGAGCATTTTTCACATAATGTACCGACTTACAGCTATTCTTGCAAGTTGATAAGCTTTAAAAACCAGAATTTAGAGGCTACTAGGTACAGTTCATGAGACGTGCCACCTTATTTATTAAAATCAACCGGTCTAAGGCAGCGTCCAACTAGACTGATATGCTATGTTCGCTAAGTAAGTTCAGTTAGCTGTGCTTCCTTTGTTTGCACGACATCTGGCTATACCAATAGCTACAATGAGTATAGTACACCGCAGGGATCTCGACGAAAGGGGGAGGTTTGTCAAAATCAGACCGTTTCTATGAATATGTAGAGTTTTAGCCAATCAATAATGAGTAATGCACCGTTTCCATAGATATTTGCATTCTTTTCATAGCTTCAGATTCGTGTGCCATACTTTACGAGACCTTGGTGATTTTCATAATTTAATGAAGCAACTAAGAAAACACAAACATAACTTTAAAGAACATCTTAGAGTGAGCGTAAACCACTTTGACAAACAAAAATTATATTGGAAAAAAAATAGGTGAATTTACTTTAGTAGGAATTTCCCTCGCTATTAATTTTTCCTTTTATTAGGAATAATGAAGTGTGACCCAATTTAGTTCGGTAGATAGTCATTTAGTAGAACATTTTTATTACGGGTTATTTTGTTTCACCATATTGGATTCCTACCAATAGCTTCTATCTGTGCCACACTTGACTATTTTAACACAATATAAAATAAATTGAATGAGTACTTTTTACATTCACAAACACCGCCATTTTGTTCTGTCTTATTGAATTCGTACCAATTTATCCCTATAAAAGATTTAATGTTTTTTTTTGCAAAATTTAAAGTCATTTGAATAAGAATTTTTCACGTTGATGTTGTTGATTATATTTGGCCGCTATTTTGTTTCGACATCTTGAATTCCTACCAGAATTGTATCAGTCTATCCCGGTACCATATTTAAAGCTTTCACAAAATTTGAAAGTAGTTTTTTCAGAGTAATTTTTTAAATATTTAATTAGGCTACTATTTTGTTTTGCTATCTTGGATTATTACCAAAATGTTGCCAGTTCATTCCTATGTAACACTTGATTTTGGTACAAAATTTGAGGAAAATTGGATAATTCATTTTTTAGCAATAACTTTCTAACTTTTTACGAGGTCGCCATTTTGTTCCGCCATTGGATTTTTACCAAAATATTATCGGGTCATCCCCATATGATCCTTAATTTTTGACCAAATTTTGAAGTCAATCGGGTATGTAGTTTTTAAGCTACTCGAAATGACAGACTGACGAAATTGATAAAACATATTTTTGGCATCTAGATACGCTAAAGATATGTAAAACCTGGTAGGGTGATTTTTTCACGATAGCAGACATTTTGTTTGGCCGCCATTTCGTTCCGCCATCTTGAATTCATACCACAATTTTACCAGTTTATACCACAATTAATTATTTAAATCAATCCATTCAGTAGTTTTTCAGGCTGATTTTTTAAATATTTTATTACGCCGGCATTTTGTTTCGTCATCTTGGATTCGTGCCAAAATTTTACCAATTTATTCGTACATAATACTTGATTTTTATGCAAAATTAAAGGTAAATTGAATAACTTGTTCTTTAATAATAATTTTTTAACATTTCACTAGACAGCCATTTTGATCCTTAATTATTGGTCAAAAGTTTATGTCAATCGGGTGGGTACATTTTAAGCTATGCCTCGAATAGATAGACCGACAAGCAGACAGACAGACAGAAAAAATCACGATGAGTGCTTATTTCACGAATAACACTTCCCTTTTATGAGGTAAGTAGAAAAAAGAAAACAAACTACAGAAAGAGCATACCACTATGTTAAAGATAACTAATGCATCTGAAAAATATATCGAATTATCCGTTTTAAATTAACCAAAATACTGAACCTATAGCACGTGAAACTATATATCTCATGTGTCTTTGGCGAAGTACTAAAATATAGTCAAGAATCAAACAGTCTCATATCATATTGCAAGAGATTTTTATATTATAGACGTAATAAAAAATCGTTATAAACGTTAAACGAGTTCATAAAAGATCTGTTATGAAAGGCATGCTTCAATTTAAGAAGAATATTTCTTAGTCTAATCATTTCATAACCTAAGTTTTTTAAACATTTCTTATGGATATTTTGTTTTTAATGTCAAAGAGCCAAATAAATGACGATATATAAAACATTGTTTTATAAGACGGAAAATTCTGACGTAAAAAGAAATTTGACAAGCAAAATAAACTAGTATAATAAATAAAAAAAGTACTTTTGTTTAGTAATTACTAAGAAAATTACTAAAGAAAAGTAGTTTGTTTATTTATTATACTAGCCATAAAGAATTTCCATCGAGTAACGGCTAACTCGATAAATTATTAAAAAAAAAACATTATTTTTAAAACGCTAGGCAAGTATCCTCCGCAAGATCCGCCGGGCCAGCTAGTAATGATAATATAATAATAATGCATCTGTTAGTGTTCTCCATGTCATAAAACGCCAGGGAAGATACTCTCCAACGAAAAATAAGTTGTGTCCTTTTGTTTCTCAAAATGTAATGAACGGTGATTTAAAAAATAAAATTACTTTGAAATCTGTGCCATGTTATAATGATAATGTTTTATTATCAAATTATACTCAGAATAATGCAAGATTGGTCGGTTTAAATCTAGTCTCTGAATATTATTCTAATACATAAAATACTAGTCATTATAACTGTGATAACGCTAACCTAGAAATAGTTCACTTAGTTGATAGAAGTGTGGATAGTGTGTCCTGTGAATTTTATGATTCTTTTTTAGATCCGAGCCTTTCCTAATGGGAACTGGATGGAATTCGGGAGATAATATACTAACTCGCTTAAACAGCGAATGCCACAATAAGTCTCTTAAACAAAGATTTGTACGCAGGTCCGGGTCTGTAAGATCTTGTCATCAAAACATACAATGTTTGTCCATAAAGTTCTTCTACTGACTGTTTAACTACAAGATAATCCTTATGACTTTTTGCTGCTTACTTAACGCTGGCAAACAGATGAGCAATTAAATCAACTTATTTTAAATGACTATAGCTTTTGTTCCTACTATTCTCGAACTTCCATGAAAAATGGAGGGGTTGCCATTTTTAAAAATGTTAAGCGTCAGTTCTTTCAACTGGTGGTCTATATATAACAACGGTTATATATAGACCACCTGGTGGAGATTTTAACCTTTTTCTGAAACTTTTAAGTGGTTTCCTTTCAAAATGTTTTGATACTTATTGTACTTTGATTATTGGGGGAGACTTCAACTGTAATTTTTTAGAACAAAGTGCATCGCTGTCGATTTTCGTGGACAACTTAATATCAACTTTTGATTTACAACCCACTCTTTTATTACCCACTAGAGTGACTTCAAGTTCCAGCACTTGGATTGATAATTTTTCGATCAATATCGATAAGCGATTTGATGCTTCCCTTGGAAATTTGGGCTTATCGGATCACTTCTTATAATTTTTAGAAACAGAATTTAAAACAGATAAACTAAATAATAATTCCAGCTACGCATTTTAACGAGATTTCTCAAATAAAAATATAAATAACTTTGTAGAGTTTATAAGGGAAGAAATGGTATGGTATGATGTTTACTCTCGGGATTGCCCAAATGAATTGTGCTTTCATCTAGTCAAAATTAATATTTCCAGCAAAAATAGGTGCTCTAAAAATATTAACATAATTCATTTAATCTTAATTTTGAAATTCTACATATCGAAAATAAGGGTATAAAACTTAATATGCTTGAATTCCTCGAAATAAACAAACTAAAATCATCAGACAGTTTACTAAATGATCAATTAGAATTAAATACCTCTCCTTGGTTAAATTTATTTTACTAAACTGTCCTTTTGTCGTAGATATATAACTCATATATAATTTTAAGGATTTTTTTGTTTATTATAACACCATCTTCTTTGTGTTTTCCCTATAATTGTTACCTGTTGTTTACCTTTTACATTTTAACGTTGTAGTATTTTATACCTCAACATCTGAAGAAGCTATTGTATATGCGAAACATGTCATGTTGTCAACAAATATATAGTGAAAATCTTAAAAACATGGTTGTTTTGCTAAAAAAACTATCTAGTTACTGCAGTCAAAATGTTCTTTTATCGATATATTATGCAAACATATCTATTGGGGAGCAGGTTCGGACGTGCAAAGAGTGCTTTTATTGCAGAAGTACGCAATTCGAATTATATTTGGACTTTCTTACAGAGGCTCTTGCCGAGAATATTTCAAGAAATATAAAATTTTAACTGTTGCAGGAATTTACATTTTATAAATGTGTATATTTGTTTGTCAGAATAAGGACATTCTACCAATCAAACCGAACTTTACATAATTATAATACTAGAAATAAATAATTATTATTGCCTGCTCCTCATAAGACAACGGTTTTTCAAATTTTTTAATAGACTAAGTAATTATGTAAAAGAAGCTGCCACTTTAGGAATTTTTAAAAGTAAACTACAAAGTCTTCTTAATAAAATAAACTATTATACTGTGCAAGAGTTCTTGAGTTAAATATTTTATGCTGAGTGTCTTGTCTTTTTTTGTATATTCTTGTATATTGTTTATTGTAATTTATACAAATTAGTTTAATAATTATTGGTTTGACGTTTTTTCCAATTATTTATGTATTTTGTATGTACACTGGTTAAATTGAAGAAATAAAATTATTATTATTTTTATTCTTAGAGCAGGAAAAAAAACTTAAAATTCTACATAACAAAATGTTTGGTTTGTTTTACTATTTTATTAACTGGTAAATATTAAAAAAGCATTAAAATCAAAAGTTATACCATGTAACACTTGGCTAATAGTGAGATAGTATGTTTGGAATACTGTAGGCATACACATAAATATCCTGTCGTAAATAATCATGAGTACTTTACATACAAGCGGTCTTAATAAATTAAATATCAACGTATTTAGTAACTGGGTTGAAGACAAATAATCATATATATATATATATATATATATATATATATATATATATATATATATATACCTTGTAGCATGAGTACTTTATATACAAGCAGCCTTAATAAATTAAATATCAATATGTGTCACTTTTCTTCATTACGAAAATTCTGTTAAAAGGTGTTAATATAACTTTAACTATTTTTGTACCCAAATACCCACAAGAACTTTTTTTAAAATAAATGTTAATACAAAATAATAACAATTTTTAGGACTTTTTATCTAAGGTATATATATATATATATATATATATATATATATATATATATATATATATATATATATATATATATAAGTTATTATTATTTTTGCATTTTAAAATGTTTACTTATTAATTTTTTCAATATTCTGTTAATTAACGAATACATTTCAATTGCCTATTTTTCCTATGTAGTATTATAAACTCAGTCGCCCAAATACGATCTTCCCCCCTAAGTTTAGCTTTTCGTCGAAAAAGAGATAACTCAAACTCAAACACCAACGAGATTATATTTGTTTTGTAATTCGAAATTTCTTTCGTGAATACACATTCTTAGACGTACATGCTTTGCAAAAAACTTTAAGTACAAATTAAAGCATTTTCACTGAATTTTCAATGCTGAAAGCTAATTGCGTTTAAATGTGTTCAATCTTTTAGTTTTAGAAAGGTGATACTCTTCAAAAACTTCGTTATAATATATTCTTTATTAGATGTCCACCAATCTATTTAGAAGCTCTTATTTTTGATTATGATATTACATACTATGTACCATAAACATCTTTCATAAAATTGTATTACACCTATATATTTTTAATTTGAATTACAATATAATTGAAGTAAGGTATTTCAGAAGAAATCCGAATTGTGGCTGTAGTTTATTAAGCCAATTAATTGACAAACTTTCGGTGTCACTTTTCAATATAAACCCCTGCCTCTCAATACATCTCTTCTATCGATTAATCAAAGCTTATATTCCTTTTTAGAAAAAGTATTTTAGTTGCGAACAAAACCAATTACGCACCGCTTCTTTTAGTCTGTCGTCGTCCCCAAAATGCAGGCCATCTAGATCCCTTTTAGGTGCGCCAAAGATGTGATAAGCACTCGGGGCCAAATCTGGAGAGTAAGGAATATAACGTGGTAGGTTTATTTTGTTGATTTAGGACAACAAATAAAACCTCATTTTGTTTAGAAAATGCAGACGTTTCGATTTTTATTAAGTCTTTATCAAGGCGGGATAAGAAATTACAACATATACATATGCTATATTTCCTTTCAGGCGGCAGCATATAAATAACGACAATGACATATACGTTCTTAAGACCTATTAAAAATGAATTTTAATTAAGATAGTTTATGTTAAACAAAAAAAAATCATAAAAATAATTGGGAAGCTCTACTAATTCACAATCAATTGTTGACTGATACTAAGGTGGCAAAGAAGTTTTTATAGAACCTATTTAGGTTCTATAAAAATAAACAAATACATATTGCTAACGTTTTAAATGGATGATAAAGAATTAATTAAATTGGTATTTTGGATATTTAGGCTTGGGTGTCCGTTCTACGGTTACCCGTCTTATTTAATGAAATAAAGATCATTTCACTAAGGTTTCTTTTAAAACCATTTTTTCGCTATGTAATACAGAAACATTTTGAAAATCAAAATCATAAAGGGTCTGAAAATGATGGTCGGATAACGCTGTTTTTTCAGTTTTTTTCTCGATTTCTTTCCCTACAACCATATTGATGTTGATATAAGCGATTTTTAAAATATTGTTTGTACGAACTGATAAGATTCAATTCTTTGCCACCTTAGTATCAGTCAACAATTGATTGCGTATTAGTATATGTATGTGTTTTACTATGTGATTGTTTCGTAGATATATTATAATCATTTTATGTATTTTGCCATTATGATGCACTACTGTGTAAAATTTCAAAATTCCTGAAGGAATGTTCTTTCTGGTTGGAATAGGTAAATGTAAATGTATTCCACTGATTTTTCCTTTTTTCTTTTTGCCGATTTTGTGATGAGTGTTTTATAATTGTTTTATTTTATTTTAACATCTAAGTTGTACTGTGCTAGCACTTTTTTTATGATTTTTTTTGTTTAACATAAACTATCGTAAACAATTCATTTTTAGTACGGCTTAAGAACGTTTATACTCACTGTTATTATTGCCGTTACTTATTTGCTGCAGCCTGAAAGGAAATTTAGCATATGTACATGTTGTAATTTCTTTTCCAGCCTTGATAAAGACTTAATAAAAGTCGAAACGTCGGAATTTTATAAATAAAAGGAGGTTTCATTTGTTGTACTGAACCCACAAAAATAACCTACCACGTTAAAGATTATAAGGACACTATACTGCTAAAAAGTAAGAGATATGTTTTATGACTTTAAATTTTAACTTTTTGATGACTTCAGTTGTTTCTATGGAAGAATGTGGCCGGTGTCATGTTGCAACAAATCACCTCTTGCCAAGGATTAGACGTTTTGGCCTTATTGCTGTCTTCAGTTTTTCTTTTAAAATACTGTTGACTTTAATACTTCCTATCATATAATCTTTCACAAATTCCCTTTCCCAGAATATGTTTAACATGAACTTACCAGCTGATGGAGCAGCTTTAAACATTTTGGGTTTAAATGATCCGGAAAAAAGCCATTCTTTGGAGGATTGTTTGCGGTCTGGCTGAAAAGATTTGTCTCCAGTAACTATTCAAACCAGAAAGCTACGTCCTTCATTTTCATAACGTCTCAGCAGAACAGAGCAAATATCGATGCGTTTTTGTTTGAGTTGGGGCGTTAATGGTCTTGTGCTTAAAAACAATATTATGCGCTGAACCGGTACTTCCATTAATTTTGGAAGCAATTTCATTCAAATTTACGCCGATTTTCTAAATTAAGCTCCTTCACGGTCCTTATGTTTTTTTCTGTGATCACACGATTTGCATGCCCGGGACGCGACGCGTCTTGAATAGATTCGGTGCCAGTTTTCTTATTTTTTTACCCATTCAAAAACGCTTCCGTATATAATGAATATTCTTGAGTGAACTTTAGAAGGATTTACACCTTTAGCACTTAAAAATCGTATGACTAAAAGTATTTCAACACGGGTGCAACTTTGAAGCTTTGTCATTTTTGTCGACTGACATATTAATTCGTTGTATTGTGTAAAAACAATTGAAAACAAAACAATGGCTTTCTTACATGTGCAAGGTTAATAACCTTATTTATTATTTCTCAAAAGGATTATACTGGATTGAGGTACTTTTTGTCTCGTCTTAATGGTGATTAACAAAACAAATAATTTAGTTACTCAAGGTTTATTGGCAATAGAGTCGTGCTAATAGTTCTAGTATCGAACTAACAAACTTGAACTATTAATTAATCTGATGCCTTAAAGTTATTATGGGTTGAGCCGGTTGCCAAGTTTTACCGTAATTTTGATTTACAACATTAATAAATATTTCGTCGTATTGTAGAAAGTTGTGTTTAGAGAAAAACTTGCTTAAAACTAGAGTATAAAACAGATTAATGTTATTTCAATATGTACAATTGTTAAACACAGACGACCTTTGAATTTGTTTGGGAACTCTGAAGAGACATTGTACTGGTGCAACAACTGAAAATACTATTGTATTGCTAAAAATGACAATATAGTGATTTGGCAATAAAAAATAACTTCATAAATTTTCAAGAATTCTGAAAACAAATGAAATTATATGAAAAAAAGAGGAAAATAAAGTGTCATAATTAGCAAATTATAAAAATATTTATTGCCATTAAAAAGTTATAATAAAATTGTCGGCAATATTGATTTAATCGATAATTTTGTGTCTTTATTCGGCCTGCATTAGTAAAAATGACTTAGTTTTACTGTTTCAAAAAAATCAAAACGAAAAAAAAACAAACATTGAAAATATATTCCGGAATCCGGTACAGACTAGCAAAAAGAGAAAATCTACAGTAAAAAATTATGTCAAATTGCCATCACAATATTTTTATTGGCATAGACTGATATTGGCAATATATATACTCTTGTATCAAATTTAAAGTTGATCGGATAGAGCTACAAGAAGAATGCAAAAAATTTGGTAACTGTAAATCAGTAAGTACTCAGATTTAATACTGTAACCAACAAACTTAAGTCATTAATTACATCAACAAGCTCTAAATAAACTTAGATGAAGTGAAGACAATAGAAGGCAACCTTAGTTCAAACTTCTCTCTACCACAACGCTCTAATGTCATTATCCTTTGATTTCATGCATTTCCGTGCAAGCGGTCCCGGTAACCAAACCTGCAAAGTTTAGCCATTAATTTGAACCCTTAAATTTATTATCCATAATAGCCAGCATTTCTTGTCGGTAGCCGAGTAGGTTTTATATAATATTTCTCGAGAGTTGAACGGAATACAAATCGGGTTTTTGATTAAAGTTTGTAAAATATATCGCCCTAATACGAAGTATTATTATATTTGTTATTGCTATCCACTGCAGTCTAGATGAATCAAACCTGGATCGGTCTTAGGCTTTCGTTAGTCTTGGTCTGGATAGTCGCAGAAAATCAGACATTAAAAATTTATTAACAACTGTGTTTTACATAAAAAATGCTGTTTTGTTACATTTTATTAAATTTAGCTTCTATCTAGATAGATATCGTAACCGACTTAGTTGTTTATTATACAATTAACTATAAACCCAAATGTAATACGTATAAACTGTAAATACCAAACCCAAATTGTTCTGCACTTTACAAAGATATAATGAGAACAAACTTAAGAAAAAATGTTGGAGTTTTACATTACGAATTATTCAATACGACCTTCAAGTCGCCAAACACCTCAATTGAGATTTTGTGTATGTTTTAAATTGACAAAATATTTATTATAAAATATAAGATTGTCACTATTCATAATGCCAGTCTAAAAACAACTTAGCAGTTTGAAAACAACAGAGTTTGACGGGAAGACGACTTGAAAAATGCATTTTTCTTGACAAGACATAGTAAATATTTTTTAAGACATCTTGTGAAGTTAAGAGTCATACATTTTCATCTCAAGTCATTTACATAGTTAAAGATTTATCACATGTGTTAACTGCTGGTTTGGAATATCCTTTAATGTGAGTGATAAATATAAAAATCTAAGGAAAACGTCTAAATTTCTAGTGGGCAAATACTTTGGATGTCGTGGAAAATATGAATACGATAAAAAATTATTAATGAAAAAAATGACTTAATTATAGGCGAATATAAATTTTATGTGTGTTACAGGCTGAATGCACATGAAAGAAAAATTAAAGAAAATTGACTTTCAAAAGTATACATGTCTTGAAATTGGAATAGAATATAACGGCACAATGTACAAGGAATATAGAGGAATTAAAAAAAATCGGAAAATGGTAATACATTCTCTGATTTTAAATTTTAAAAAGGAAAAAAAGTGAATAACACCTTTTAAATTAAACCAGTAAATGCAACATTTAGACTCATTGTAGACGACTTTTTAGTATAGCTATTTTATTCATTGGTCGTAATATTACTCTAACACAACTTATTTTGCAACTCCATCAAAATATATTTTAGCCCAAAAAAAAATTTGCGCATACAAGCTAATCAAATTATTAACAATTTTTGTTTGTATTGACTTTTCAAATACTGTTACATAATGACCAATTAAAAATAAAATTTTTTAGAAAGTCCGTTTTTTAAAAATTTTCAAGCAAAAAACCTTATTATCATTACATTTTTGCTGAAAAAAAGAAGAATAAATAAGTTTTTCCTCTGAGTAATACAATTCGATTGATATACTTTCATTCGTTCTTATTTTCAGTAAAGAAATTTTTCCCCTAACATCGTTACTGGGTAATGGTAAAAAAATTTGAACTAAAGTCACTATCTTTTGCCCTAATTGTATTTGAGTATTGTATTTATTAGTCTAAATTTTTATAATAAAAATGTATGAGGCATTTCAATTGAAAAAACTGGAAAAATACTGAATTATTTATATTATATTCAGTTGTTTTCATTGATCAATAAGAAAAATGTAGGAAAATTAAAAAAAAACAATGAATTTTAATTAACGTTGTTATTTTGCTTGCCAGTACCGTCGGCATGCAAACACCCAGAGGAGACATAGTTATTTCAGTGAAGTCTGCCTCAAGTATAAAGATGGTTTGTACCTTGTATTACGAAGTTTCTTGGATAAATATAGCTTACATTATCTTTAAAGTTAAATAAAAGCCTTATATTTTTCTCCATAGTAGCTTTACTTAAGCATTCACCCGACGGGTGCAGCGTATTTTATCTTATAGTGCAACCTTATGTTTCGCAGACCTAAGCTAAATTGTTTCAGAATTTAGCTCAGCTAATCTAGAATTTTAGTCGTCCACTTTTTGATAGGGGATCAACGAAAACTGGACGAATAAGTGAATTGAAGTCGGAAAGTCAATTTATATTTTCGAAGTTATTGTCAATTGCTCCTGAAAATAATATAGTTTGAAATACCATGACAAAACATCTGATTACTCTTATTTCTATGTATAGAACTTGTTTGGATATTCTGAAAGACAAAAAACTTAACTACACATTACTTGATATTTTAGGAATTCATGCATCTCAGATTTCGATACTTAAAACCAAGAAACAAATTTTTAAGCAAAGAAACAATAAAATTGTGTTATTTACCATAACTATTTAGGTACAAAACAAAGATTGCTAGGCTTCATGAGGGTTCCGGACTTCATCGAAAATCATGTTTAGATATAAATTAATTGACTGAAAAATAAATCTGTATATTTTTTTAATGTGAAACAAATATGCAGGAAAAATCAAAATTGAAAGTATGGCTTTGTGTCTTTATAATTTAAGGCTGTTGATATATCGAAAATCATCGTAAGCAGATTACTACTGCTGGATATCGGCCTCGCGCATGCTTGATGGTTTTATGTTTAGCCTTTCATAATATTAAAATATAAATTTATTTTTGTCTATATTTGAAATTAGCCTAACTTTCTTAATTTATAACTTACCAATTTGAACCAAAATAGGTTTACATGATGGGTTTTAACACCATTAAATGATAAATAAAACGCTTTTATCTAATAATTTTGTACCCATGCATTTTTTTCAAATGAAAAATCTGATACATTTTTAGTTCATCGAATTGTTAATATTTTTCTCACTGTATTGGTTTAGCACACTATACACTTTACTTTAGCAGCTCGTTAAAATTTTTAAATTAGGAACATATGTCTTTAGTTCAGTGTATTTTAATTTTTATTTAATGGTGAAAAAACTTGTTAGGTAAAACTATACTTTGATTTTTAATTTGTAGAATTAATAAATAAGGACGACAAATGTATTAGCATTGAGGACAATGTAGGATCATCACACTGTAAATACATTAAAACATATTTGTATTAGTTTGTTGTTTAACTGAAAACTTTCCTATATTTTAGCTATTTTATTTTGTTAATTTGACGGCTTTTGTATAACAAAATATTATAATATATTAGCTTTGCAGTACTTGCCTATTATCACTTTGAATAACTCGCTCATGCATTAGTTTTTTCTTCAAATATTAATTAGTCGGTTTTTCGACTTCACACGTTAAATACTGTGTATTATCCGTTGCTATAATGCATATGACTTTTTATCACAATTAGTTATAGTATGATATATAAACAATATATTCAACATCACAAGGAAAACGCTACTTTAGAAAATATATCTACTTTTTCATCCTCACATGACATAACAATTTGTATAGTTTTTTAGATTATTAGGTAGCCTGAGAGAAATAAATAAAAATTTAAAATATTCGCTATTAAAATGACTATAGACTATTTTTAAAGTCATATTTAAAGAACGGTATTTAAAATTGTGATTTAATTCCTTTGTCTATCAGTGTGGTAACAAAAAATAAACCTCTTTCAAAATGCACTAAGCAAAGGTAAAAAAGTCAATTTAGTTAGTGAACGATTAAGAGTTACTTCCCAAAAATTAAGAGGGTCAACTTATTACTTTATTGCTATTTATGGTAAGCTATTTAAAGTCATAGTTTATGAAGGGTAGAAATTCTTTTACACACGAAACTTAATAACCTTCATATGTCATATTTAGGGTAACAACGCAAACCTCTCTGCAAACTCTGAAACTAAACAAAGATTTCTGGTATCATTAGTTGGTGGCAAACGTACGAGATCTAACGTTTATTTTATTTTCTTCTTTGTATTCTTTTCAGGGCCATTGCCAAAGGATGCACTTTGAGGCATTTATTTTATCTTACTTATATAGGGTTGATGTGATTTTACAACCTGTTACTGCGTGTACAATATAACAAAATTTTCTTAGCTTCCTCCAGAGGGACTTGCGGTCATGATGTTCCCAAAACACTTTCTTGTGTTTTAAAATCATATGTGGGTCGCAAAAATAAAATTTTGTCAGATTAGGAAGCCAAAGAATTTACCTGAACATTCGATGTTATGTCTGTGCCAATAACTACGATCGTTGCATTACTTTGTACATAAGTGCTGCAGAAACAATACATAGTATACGCATGACAAATTGTGTTTGACCAGTATTTCCACAAAACTTTTTTGTTATTACTGTTCGGTAACAACTCAGTCATCGTTGTCGCCGTTACAGAATTTTCTTGGATACTAAAGAAGTTATATTATACAGACGTTACAGGTTGTGACACCACAGCTGCTCTATATAAAAAGCTAAATTTAATGCCTTAAGGCATGTCCTGTTATAGTAAATCTTGGAGAGAAGATAAAAAGTGTTTAATGCTTCTTTTTTTAAGTAAAAAAATGGTAGCTGCTGTAGAAGGTACATTTTTACTTTGGTTATATGGACAATCGAAAACGAAGCACGATCTTAGACGATACTTTAGATACGTTATAAATATATATATTCGATATCGGACGTTTATCACCAACTTAATAATACAGCAAATCTTTGTTTAGTTCAGTATATACACTATTGTGCAATTGAAGTGCTAGTTTTAAAATTTAACCTAAATTTAAATGGCTTTAACTTGTCAACAGCGACAATTTGCAAATCTGAAATTATTTTGATTATATTTATGTACTCAGTAAATGGACTCTTAGGAAAGAACTAATCTCTCAAAATTTTCATATCTGATTTTGTTTCTTTTTTTATTATTTTTTTTCTTACAATACGCATTTTTTTCAACAGTTTTCTCTCTAAATTAAAATCTCGTATTAAAAAGACTATTCTTTTAATCGTTTTGGCCTATCCAAGGACGTTTTGAAAAAAGTAAATACAATTTTGCCTTCAGGGGCGTACTAATTAATTTTGTCAGACCGTTATATATCTTTCTTATTTTCTTAAATTATACTTTGACTTCTGAATTCCGTTAAGGGTATTTTTACTTTTTCTTATTATTTTTGATAAAAGTGACTTCAAACCTCGGGTGATTTCATAAAATTATTACCCGTAGGCAGAGTAATTTTAATTGTTTTTTAAACTTAATTTTTATTAACATAAAAACTAATTTCTTTTAAATTACCAATTCTTTACTTTTTAACTAAATGTATGCCTAACTGAGTATGTTTTCCCCTTTATTAGTAAGTGTTCGTATACCGGGTGTCCAAAAAATGTAAAACTGTTAAAACATTTATACAGGGTGTGGCTCAACTTACCCGTCCGTCTCTAACTACTGAACAGTATATTCTTTTTAAATGAGCCTTGAAGGATATATGCAGATCAGATAGAACTGCATTATAAGTTATTCTCAGATATACAGGGTGTGTCAAAAATACATGGCATATTAAAGTTGCATTTTTGCATTGCATTAAAGTTGCATTTTTCTAAATGTATATTTTATTGTATATTTGAATTCCCCAATAAAAGTATGGTTAAATTTTAATTAATTAAAGGCTGCCTATACCCAATCATGGCATAACTTCACCTACTAAAATTTACGAAAATTATTAAAAACCATTGGATTTAGATATAACTACAGAACACTAAATTGCAATTGAAAGTGTAATTTCTTAAAATTTATCTTTAATTTAAATGGTTTGCTTCCAAACACTTTTTTACATTTTGTAGGCTTGTTTTATTAACATGTTTGTGGGATCTAATGTTTTGGACAAATTTTTACGTAATGCAGTACTTAATGCATTGGTACCTTCAGTATTTAGTTCAGTGCCACTAGTCATAAATAACATACATAATAAAAAAAATTCCCAAAATTTTAAGTTAAAAAAAATGTATGCATTAACATAACTAAGTTTAATAAAATATTGAAAAATTATTCTTCCTTTAGTTAATATTTGCATGAAATTTAAAAAGTTATTAATCACTGTTTTTCAATATACAAAGAATGGTAAAAATTCATTTTGCAAAATTCAGGATAAAAGCGTGATTTCAGAGAGTTAATTAAGGTTGATTAAAAGAGAAAGTATCGTTCAGCAGTTAGAGACGGATGTGTAAGTTGTGTTCCACCCTGTATATAAGTTTTAGGAATTATATATTTGTTGGACATTCGGTATTCGAAAACTTACGCATGACTGCCTAGAATTGGTAATTTAAAACAAAGTAGTTTTTACGTTAAAAAAATTAAGTTTAAAAAAAGTAGTCAAAATATTCAGTCTACGGGTAATAATTCTATGAAATTAAAAAACCATCTCGAGGTTTCAAGTTAAAAATAATAAGAAAAAGTAAAAATACCCTTTACGGAATTCAGGAGACAAAGTATAATTTAAGAAAATAAGAAAGATATATAACAGTGTGAAAAAATTATTTAGTACACCCCTGAAGTAAAATTAAGACTCGGAAACACAAAACTGTGTTTACTTTTTTTTAAAACGTCCTTGGGCAAGCCAAAACTATTAAAAAAATAGTCTTTTTAAAAAGAGAGTTTAATTTAGAGAGAAGTGTTGAAAAAAATGCGTGTTATAGGAAAAAAAATAATAATTAAAAAAGAAGCAAATCAGATATCAAAATTTTGAGAAATTGGTTTTTTCCTAGGAATCCATTTATTTAGTACCTACATATGAGATCAAAATAATTTCAGATTTGCAAATTTTTGCTCTTGACAAAGTTCATGTAAAAAAACTACTTTAGTCTTAACCCTCGTATATATCATACCAAAGCAACCCTTAAAACACACATACCACAAAAATATTAACAAAACATAAGCCTACAAAATGTAAAAAACCGTTTGTAAACATACCATTATGTTTACAAGTTATATCCATTTAAATTTAGGTTAAATTTAAAAAAATTTCGCTTCAATTGCACAATAGGGTAAATATAAATTATAGCAAATTTTAAAATAATAGATTGGCAGTATCACAATATCAAATATTAGGATATTTTTCGGTTACAGTGTCTTGCAGAATTTCAACCCCCCAATCCATGATCCTTTTAATTTATAATAGGTTATTCTTAAACAATCACTAACTAAATTAGCTTTCTTTAATTTCATTAAATGCATTTAATATCTTCAAAGGATTATATTTTTCGTTACCACACATACTGACTACGATAAGAAATAGAAAGACAAATTGAAATATCTTCCTCTAAATATGATTTAAAAAATACGTCAAACCTGAGTCATTTAAATAGCGACTATTTTGAGTTGCTATTCCTGATTTTATGTAACAAAATGGAGTTGTATACCTACACTTTAATTTTCTGCTTTTCTTGGACTACTTAATAATCTATAAATAAATATCTTTAGGCTACCGTAAAAAACACAGCTTTAAGAGTATTGATCGATGATTCTTTTTCAACCATTGAAGTAGAAAGAACCTTTTGTCGTGCACATCATCCATGTAGATCACACTATACCAATGGATACGAATGTAGTAATCTGGATTAAAATGATCTGCCATGTGTCAAAACTCTCAATAAATGATGAGAAAACTATTGCATTTCTGCCTGATGAAGACCAGGATAAAGTACACATCTAGCATTATTATAGAATATCTTTTTGTACAATGCATTCTTTTTAAATAAATAAAAATATATATGATTAAAAGTTGAGAGTGGAGATTTCGTACTATTTTTTTTCGGTCATAAAATTTATTTTTCTTTAAATTACAGCTCATAGTTCTTATTTATATTTAGGTCTAGTTTAAAAAATTTAAAATATTTAAAAGTTAAATTTGTGGCTAAAAGGAGGGTTTTATAAAAAAGCGCTAGTGACAAAAATGTAGAAAATATAATTTTTTTGTTTTAATATTTTTTTGATATAACATAGCTGCCTTTTTAAATCTTGGTTATACTATATTTCCTTGAAAGCTATTATGTTCTAAAATAGACCGTTATATTATTTGCCTCTATCCTAACAGTAACAAAAAGTATAATTACTTCCATGATACGAAATGCATAAGAGGCAGTTTGGTTAGTGACCAGCTTAACGATACCTGCAATAAATTCGAAGCATCAGATTAATGGCTACACTTTACCGCTATTCTGGTCTGGACCATTTGCATGGAAAGACACGGATAATAAGAATGGTGATAATAATTATAAAGATACCAATGTATACATTCGTATATTATTTTTAAACAGTTCGATTTCTGTTAGAAATAACTTTAACTTTAATACGTGTTTTAGAATTTTGCTTCAAACGTACGAAATACGAATTTAGGGTATGCTTCAATACTTGGACAAATTTAACGAAACTATGATAATTAGATTTGTAGATTAAGGTAAGAGGTTATGAGGCAACTACGTAAACTTTATTGCAATATAAAATTTCCGTTACATTCTCTAAATGTATACTAAACAAAAATTTCTATATGAAGTCAATTCACGAAACTGTAATAACCAATCAAGGTAATAATAATAATAATAATAATACACCCAGGAAATAATAATAAACAAAGCAAACAAAAAACAACATAGGTTGAACTATTTTTCCTTAAGTGAATAATATGTGGCTTGTTTCTCAGAACTGTGCTGTATAATCTGTACAAACAAAAACTTAATTTTTTTATTTACTTCATTTAACACGGTACAACGTCGTTATCTATATGTTGACCTCAAATATCTTTGGAATAGAGAAAGCTATGAGTGTTCAGCTTTTACTGATAATTTTGGAATTTGTAAGAGTTTTTGCGGAAAAATTATTATTATATCGTAAATAAGTTGATTAATTTTTGTATAGGACAACTTTGGCATTTTAAATGGAACACTATATATTTTGTGTTTATTTAATGCTCAATGATTATTAACATTAATTATGTTTGACAAGTTATTTAGAAGCAAAATGTTTCTTTTAAGTAAAAATAGACATTGTGTGTCAAAATTTGCCAAAACAATAAAAACAGTCAATACAGTTAATTGTTCTGAACGATGATGTACGTGATCATCAAAACGTTCGTTTAACCATTGGTGGTTTATTTTAGTAAAAATTAAATTATAGTGAACACGGTCTTCTAGCAAAATATCCCTGCAGAGTTACCCGGATCTGGTAAAGGATAACTATTTTTTTTAAAACGTTATTTGAAAGTAATTTTTTTTATTCCCTGTAGTTTTAAATTTTCTTGACTTAATGACCTATAATCATCTAAGTGCAATAAATTTATCTCGCTCGAGGCTTCCGAGTTAACTTGTCGATAATTAAAACTGTCTATCGAAGACTCGGAGAAATTCATGGAAATCAATGATATAATTAAAATCGATAATTAAAACTGTCTATCGAAGACTCGGAGAAATTCATGGAAATCAATGAAATAGATGTTTCAGAGTTTCTCTTTCTGATACTTATTATTTTAGTTAAATTCTAGTGAATTGTCGTTAAGAAATTGGCCCTGAGAACAGCGGCATCTGCTGACCGGTTCGTCAGACAATCGTTAATTTGCTGTTTCATTATCTATAGAATATTGTTTTAATTCTCCCGGTCAGATCTAAGTCTGATTGCTTGATTCATATGTGTTTAATAAATTATTAAAGGTATTTTCATACCTCGGTATGTTCTTTGCTTCAGGAATATTATCACTATATACCTTGTTAAATCTTGTTATGTTACAAGTGCTGTCGGTAGCCAAGGTTATTTCAGGGTTGGTTTTAGACTTGAAGGGTCTGCCGATTTTCAAAACATGTCCTGTCGGTGTTTAGTTTTAAAACTAACCGAAACGTGAATACCCAATGTTTACTTAATTTTATTTACAAAAGCTTATAATTACCACTAAAGTTCAAATTAATTTATTTTGGAAACTTCGTTTTAGCTGATCTAGTGATGCACTGGATTGTTATTTTAATGTTAATGTTACTTGTATACTTCTCTATAAGTGTTAAAAATTTAATTTGAAAACTTTGATATTTGTTGTAAAAAGTAACTTCAGGAGCATTGCACTTTATTAAAAAAAATACTACTTCGTCAATTTTATATATTAAATACCTTTGTTGCTTGATATCATAAATCAATCCTCAGAATAATTCTAACTAAAATTTATATAAATATATATAAATATATAATAATATATATATATATATATATATATATATTTATATGTATATATATATATATATATATATATATATATATATATATATAGGGTGTTTTCTAACTTGATGCTTTCTTTTTAGGAGGTGATAGGGGACTTCAAATGGAATCAACATAACCCCATATTGGGCCATACAAAAGTTTTTAGTTTTCTAGATATTTTCGATTTTCTAAAATATTGCAAAAAGACAGAAAATTATGGTTAAAAAATGTATTTAAAAAAAACTATAAACCCTGTTGAGGTAAGTTAAATTTTATTTATTAGCCAATACATTGATAATGTAATATTAATAGCATTTGTAGTAATAAACCTAAATTCTAATAAATCACAATCAAAAGTTTGCATCGAAAATAACAATAAAATTTGCTTACTTCAATTTTAAGACGTTTTCTTGAAAAAAATTGTTAATACATGAAGCGTACAAATTGAAACGAAAACATCCTCATTTATTTAACTTTCCAACGAGATATAAAAGTTATGAAAATACTATACAAGAACTCACTAGAAATTGATAATTATGAAAAACTCACTATGATACAAAACGAAAAAGCTAATAATTAATTGTTAAAATCAGAATGAAAAGTCCACAGAAGCCGGGTTTATAATTAAAGATTTCCTTCAAATTGTGCCCCTCTGCTTCTAATGCAGGCTCGAACGCGTTTTCTTACTTCACTCTTTGTAATTCTCGAAAAAAAATTGGTTCTAATTTACTGGGCCGCATCGATAAACCTTTGCCGTAACATTTGAAGCGAAGATACGGGGGAAGCATAAACTAATGCCTTCATATGGCCCCAAATATAGAAATCTAATCGTGTGAGGTCAGGAGACCTCGGTGGCCAAGGAATAGGCCCGCCTCTTCCAATCCAGCGATTTGGAAACTGATGGTTTAACCACTCACGTACTGTTAAGCGGTAGTGAGCGGGACAGCCGTCATGCTGAAATATCATATCGCGTCGAGTTGCTAGTGGTAAGTCTTCCAACAGAACCATTAAGTCAATTCGCAAAAAAGCTTCATAATGGACTGCAATAAGGTTATCCGGCAAAAAATATGGACCAATCACAAAGTTGTCAATTACCCCCATCCAAACATTCAGCGAAAAACGCCTTTGAGACGATGTGGGTCTAATTTGGCATGGATTCTTTTCTATCTTGGGTGCCCAATAATGCAAATTGTGGTAATTAACCACCCCGTCCTGACTAAATTTGGATTCGTCAGTCCATAATATTTTGTTCAAGAAGTTCGCATCTTCCGCATCGGTGTTTAGCATAAAACGGCAGAACTCCATTCTTCTTCGAGGTTCGTCTTCCTCCAGCACTTATACAGGAGTATAGTGATATGACTAGACCAGACTTTATAGCGTGAAACATCAAACAGGCGCGCAACTTCTTTTGTAGAGGCTTCAGGATACGCACGAAAATGTTCTAGGATGAGTTCGTCTACTTCTACAGAGTATGTATGTGGCCTTCCACCTTCGTTTCGAGGCTTGTGCACACTACCCGTTTCACAAAGTCGTCGATATACATCGTTGAACACACGGACATGTGGAAGTCTTCTGTTTGGAAAACGACGTTGATATTCTCGACATGCCTTCGCCGAATTACCGTCGCAAAAACCGTAACAATAAACGATGTCAGCATATTCGGAATTACTAAAAGATGCCATAATAACATAAAAGTAGAAAAAAACGTAGAAATGAACGGAATTTTTTAACAAAAAAAAATCAAATACACACTTTCAAACAACTTTCGAAAAACTGTCAAATTGTTTTAATAAACAAGGATATGTCATCGAAGAAGTGATTGTTTCAAGACCTGCTAGATCTTTTGGATCTTTTACCATTACTTTAGTTGTACACTTCCCTTGTAGACGCTATGCCAAGATCAATAAATGACAAATTTTTATTTAACAAATAACCGAAAATAATTGCACAACGCACTTTTTGTTAGAGGTTGTTAATATTTTTAAAAGAGTTATATCTCGTTGTAAAGTTAATTAAACGAGGATGTTTTTGCTTCAATTTGTACGCTTCATGTATTAACAATTTTCTTCAAGAAAACGGCAAATTTTATTGTTATTTTCGATGCAAACTTTTGATCGTGATTTATTATAAATTAAATTTAACTTACCTCAACAGAGTTTATAGTTTTTTTTAAATGCATTTTTTAACCATAATTTTCTGGCTTTTTGCAATATTTTAAAAAATCGAAAATATCTAGAAAACTAAAAACTTTTGTATAGCACAATATGGGGTTATTTTGATTCAATTTGAAGTCCCCTATCGCCTCCTAAAAGGAATGCATCAAGTTAGAAAACACCCTGTATATATATATATATATATATATATATATATATATATATATATATATATATATATATATATAGAGCGATAATATATTCTTGACCCACTAGCTAGACAACAGAGTATATATGGTGGAAACTTGGTACGGTAACTCAGACTGGGAAACAGGACAGGCATATAATAAATTTGCCTACCTCAACTTATTTCTGGTGTGATTTGAAATCCTTTTTAAAATCCTGAGTAATTTTAGTTGTAAACCGTATTTTCCCAATTTTTTTTACTGATATGCCTTTAATTCTTGGGTCTAGAGCAGGATAACTAATGTCTGACTTCTTGGCAGGGTAAATCATACAGTTTAAGGGAATAGTGTTTTCTAAGTGGTTTCTTAGAAAAGAAAAAATATATGGATGATTTTCGTTTTGTTTGGACGGGTGGTAAACAGGAATTGTTAAAACTTTTAGAATGTCAGTTCTTGACAGGAAAAAATAACGGTAAAACTGATAGCAAACTTCTTTTCTAGATCTTTTTTTTATTAGAAATAGTTAGTTTTAAGATATATAGAAAACCCTCCTATACTGACAGCATCATTCGGTTTACATCTTATCTTTCTTCACAAATTTTCTTGCTTTTAATTCGTTATTGTACAGGCTCTTACTAAATAATAAAAATATAAACAAACTACAAACTATCTTTTAAAGTAATACATAAACATAATTTAATTAATAAAACCAAATTTAGGATTTTAACTTATTTCGGAAATATATTACTATATATTTAGTCATTTAATATCTCCATAACATTTAAAACAACAGAAAGATAAAGAAGATAGTGTTGAAAAATCGGTAATTTATTCTTTTCATTGTGGAAATTGTCCTGCTGTTTACTTAGGACGTTCAGGTAGAAAAATAATATCCAGGACCACCTTAACTTGATTAAAAACATAGTGTAGATATTTTTAACACAAAATTAGCCTTTGCGAATCTTGTGTTATCCTCAAAACATCGTTTTTTGATATCTGAAAATGGATCAAATGAAAAAGATGGAAATAATAAAAGCTAAAAAATATTTCGAAAGAATAACCATAGTAATTTGCTTTTTATAACCTACAAGGCTTTTTTGTCATTTTGGCTAATTACTGTTCTTTTTATTAATGTTGTATTGCACTTTACGATAGGCAAGCAAGTTCGTCCATGATAATTTCGTCTTTTTCATTCTGGCCTATCGCCATCTCCATTATAAATGTATATCGACGTATCTGATTGGTTACTGTTTCGTACTTTAATTGTTTTATTGTTTTGGTTATGTTGGTTTACTTATGAAGTTTGTAAAATGTATGTAGTATTATAGTAAAGTTGTTTTCTATTTAATGGAATTTTTCGTTATAATGTATGTTTTTTTTAGTTCTGATGATGTTGGTTATTGCCTGCATACCAGTCAGGATTTCGACGTAATCATAGTTTCATCATCAAGCATCACGGCTTTAGCCAAAGTGACTGATGATATCCGGACTGTGGTAGGTTAACTATGCTGGTCTTACTTTGACCGCATCAGCCATGAATTACTATTGGCTTTGTTGGGTTTTGTGGGATTTTCGGGCGTACTCTTGGCTCTGTTCAGGTCATATCTGAGTAATCGTTCTCAATCCGTTAGGCACCGTTGTGTAACATTTAAATTTTCTAATATAATATCTGGAGTCTCACAAGGCTTTATCCTAGGTCCCCTAGTCTTTTCCATTTATACATCTCAATTTCCAAAAGTCTTACGCTATTGCAGTTGGTATATGTAAGCGGATATATTTCTCATTTCCTGGGCCTCTCCTTCAAGATGCATGTAATAAGATTCGTGATGACCTGTCAGTTCTGACGAATACCTTCAGAAAGTATGGTCTGACATTGAACTCTTCCAAACGCTGTTTGGCAGTTCCGCTTCCAGAGCAATGTGTCGGCCTAATATTAATATTGAAATAACTTTTACTCCTTACCACTTTACTTAAACCTCTAAAGTATCAAAAAATATCGATATGGATGTAAAGCTAAATTTCCCGATCATGTATCAACAATACCAGTGTAGATATTTCCTTAACAGCAGGCTTCATCAAATCAGCAATAATTTAACTATGGTTAGCCAAATTCCATTGCTTTAGCGGTCATCCCAAAGAATCCATTTTCTACTTTATACTAGCTCCTGCCGCGTTATATATTTTCTACTTTATGTATATATATATTATATATATATATATATATATATATATATATATATATAATATATATATAGCAGAGTACAAATATTGGGTAAACGGTTTATATAAAGGCTGGTTAAAAGAAGATTCTTTTCTACTATGCCGAACTTTCAGAAATCTTTATTTCCTTCTTCAAAGCTTCAAAATAGAGTTGATGGAAAATAAAAAAATACAGTTAAAAGTGTTACATTTTTAAAAACTTTCTGGACCCTAGCAACTAACATAAATTATTTAAAACACATATATAAGGTTATTGATTATTATTATACAAAATAACACCAAACGTCTTGTTATTGGCAGTTAAATGAAGTGATGAGGCAGAAGACAATGAAAATTGTACCATTCATGAAACATATGTCATTTGTAAAATGAAAAGAAGTATCTTTAATTTTAGAATAAGGTAAGAAAAGAAAAAATATAAAGAAAAAAAAATATATATATATATATATATATATATATATATATATATATATATATATATATATATATATATATATATATATATATATATATATATATATATATATATATATATATATATATATATATTTTTCTTTATATTTTTTCTTTTCTTACCTTATTCTAAAATTAAAGATACTTCTTTTCATTTTACAAATGACATATGTTTCATGAATGGTACAATTTTCATTGTCTTCTGCCTCATCACTTCATTTAACTGCCAATAACAAGACGTTTGGTGTTATTTTGTATAATAATAATCAATAACCTTATATATGTGTTTTAAATAATTTATGTTAGTTGCTAGGGTCCAGAAAGTTTTTAAAAATGTAACACTTTTAACTGTATTTTTTTATTTTCCATCAACTCTATTTTGAAGCTTTGAAGAAGGAAATAAAGATTTCTGAAAGTTCGGCATAGTAGAAAAGAATCTTCTTTTAACCAGCCCTTATATAAACCGTTTACCCAATATTTGTACTCTGCTATATATATTATATATATATATATATATATATATATATATATATATATATATATATATAAAGTAGAAAATATATAACGCGGCAGGAGCTAGTATAAAGTAGAAAATGGATTCTTTGGGATGACCGCTAAAGCAATGGAATTTGGCTAACCATAGTTAAATTATTGCTGATTTGATGAAGCCTGCTGTTAAGGAAATATCTACACTGGTATTGTTGATACATGATCGGGAAATTTAGCTTTACATCTATATCGATATTTTTTGATACTTTAGACGTTTAAGTAAAGTGGTAAGGAGTAAAAGTTATTTCAATATTAATATTAGGCCGACACATTGCTCTGGAAGCGGAACTGCCAAACAGCGTTTGGAAGAGTTCAATGTCAGACCATACTTTCTGAAGGTATTCGTCAGAACTGACAGGTCATCACGAATCTTATTACATGCATCTTGAAGGAGAGGCCCAGGAAATGAGAAATATATCCGCTTACATATACCAACTGCAATAGCGTAAGACTTTTGGAAATTGAGATGTATAAATGGAAAAGACTAGGGGACCTAGGATAAAGCCTTGTGAGACTCCAGATATTATATTAGAAAATTTAAATGTTACACCACGGTGCCTAACGGATTGAGAACGATTACTCAGATATGACCTGAACAGAGCCAAGAGTACGCCCGAAAATCCCACAAAACCCAACAAAGCCAATAGTAATTCATGGCTGATGCGGTCAAAGTAAGACCAGCATAGTTAACCTACCACAGTCCGGATATCATCAGTCACTTTGGCTAAAGCCGTGATGCTTGATGATGAAACTATGATTACGTCGAAATCCTGACTGGTATGCAGGCAATAACCAACATCATCAGAACTAAAAAAAACATACATTATAACGAAAAATTCCATTAAATAGAAAACAACTTTACTATAATACTACATACATTTTACAAACTTCATAAGTAAACCAACATAACCAAAACAATAAAACAATTAAAGTACGAAACAGTAACCAATCAGATACGTCGATATACATTTATAATGGAGATGGCGATAGGCCAGAATGAAAAAGACGAAATTATCATGGACGAACTTGCTTGCCTATCGTAAAGTGCAATACAACATTAATAAAAAGAACAGTAATTAGCCAAAATGACAAAAAAGCCTTGTAGGTTATAAAAAGCAAATTACTATGGTTATTCTTTCGAAATATTTTTTAGCTTTTATTATTTCCATCTTTTTCATTTGATCCATTTTCAGATATCAAAAAACGATGTTTTGAGGATAACACAAGATTCGCAAAGGCTAATTTTGTGTTAAAAATATCTACACTATGTTTTTAATCAAGTTAAGGTGGTCCTGGATATTATTTTTCTACCTGAACGTCCTAAGTAAACAGCAGGACAATTTCCACAATGAAAAGAATAAATTACCGATTTTTCAACACTATCTTCTTTATCTTTCTGTTGTTTTAAATGTTATGGAGATATTAAATGACTAAATATATAGTAATATATTTCCGAAATAAGTTAAAATCCTAAATTTGGTTTTATTAATTAAATTATGTTTATGTATTACTTTAAAAGATAGTTTGTAGTTTGTTTATATTTTTATTATTTAGTAAGAGCCTGTACAATAACGAATTAAAAGCAAGCAAATTTGTGAAGAAAGATAAGATGTAAACCGAATGATGCTGTCAGTATAGGAGGGTTTTCTATATATCTTAAAACTAACTATTTCTAATAAAAAAAATATCTAGAAAAGAAGTTGGCTATCAGTTTTACCGTTATTTTTTCCTGTCAAGAACTGACATTCTAAAAGTTTTAACAATTCCTGTTTACCACCCGTCCAAACAAAACGAAAATCATCCATATATTTTTTCTTTTCTAAGAAACCACTTAGAAAACACTATTCCCTTAAACTGTATGATTTACCCTGCCAAGAAGTCAGACATTAGTTATCCTGCTCTAGACCCAAGAATTAAAGGCATATCAGTAAAAAAAATTGGGAAAATACGGTTTACAACTAAAATTACTCAGGATTTTAAAAAGGATTTCAAATCACACCAGAAATAAGTTGAGGTAGGCAAATTTATTATATGCCTGTCCTGTTTCCCAGTCTGAGTTACCGTACCAAGTTTCCTATCTTAAAAAAGCGAGAAGAGTTGTTCTTTAGTTAGTTTTTAGTTTGCTGCACCAACTATACATCAGTAATAATAGAATTCTTCTTAATAAAGTGTTATTTATTTAAGCCAATAAAAAAATACGCAACCATTTGTTAGAGGCTATAAATAATTCACCTACGCTCAACATGTTTCTGAAATAAGCAAACCTAATATATTGTTATAATAAAGAGTTTTATAACTTCCTAGTTTTTTAACTTTCCTAGAAAATGACCAAGTCTCCATAAAAATAATTTTTTTGTCCTGTATAATATATCAGGTTCTATCCAGACAAAAACGCGAAAGATTAAAATGAGATTCTATTCAATTTTTAGAACGACAGAAAGAATCCCACAAAAGCGCTTGTTAGCTTTCAGAATAAAGTAGTATAAATTCTAAGAATTCTAATTCTTGGTTTTTAATCTTCTTTGTTTTCGTTGGCTTTAACGTAAAATAAAATGCGGTTTAACTTGATTAAATAGGAAACTATTAACTACTTTTCTCATAAATGAGGTAAGTATAAATAATTGACTCTATTCTCTTTAATATCATTTTATTCTTGTGTCCACACTTAATTATTTCACAGCAGAATAGCTATATGGCTTCTGACTCAGTGAATAAAATTAATTAAACATTGAGTTATTAAATTTAGTCTTCTTTAATTTCAGTTTTTTATTAAACATTATTTTCTGGTAAATTTAATAATTAACAGCTTTATTATTAATATGTCTATTTTAGGGCGTGCACACTCCCAAGATATCTTCAACCCTTTGGTACCACTTTTTCATTATGTCTCCAAAAATTTCTCTTTCTCTTCTCTCGACGAAACGGGTCGTTGCTATTATTAGTATTATGAATATATTGTATATATATATATATATATATATATATATATATATACATATATATATTATATTGGTTTTTTTTTCAGTAATAGGTATATATTAACAGATATGCTAATATGTAAATATCTCGGTAATATGTATATCAAATAATATAATTGTATTTGGAACAAAAATATAGGCCACTACTACAGAAAAATGTTGAATTTTATGAAATGGTTAGCTATATTAGAACGAAAAACAAAATTTCTGCTTGTTAAACAAATAGCCTCTAAAAAACTGTATATTCAGTGAAACCTTTACTGAAAATTCGACTAAGTACAGACAGGGATGAATCTTTTTGTAACGCAAATATAATTTATAGTTAGGGAAAAAATACTCAGGCGCCAAATATGTAACGTGCTTTTTCTATAAGTGTAACCCAATAAAACAAAAATTCCAAATAGAATATTTAAAACGAATTTCAATACATTACATACTTAAAGGCTCTAATTAAAATGTTTAAAGGCGAAAAATCCTTTTTATTAAAGCAAATTTACACACAATTAACAAAATCACGAGTTGAATTAAACGTTTTGATTAAACAGTCCAATTTTCTAAAAAAAATCTCTTTCCCAAATAAAGATTACTTTTCCAGAATCAAACAGAGACGCAAGTACTCCAAAGGGAATCTCATCCCTTTTCGAATGAACAGAAAGCTTTATAATTTAAGAAGGGTATTATTATCATTTCTTTGAGATAAAGCACACTTAAGATATTTAAATTTCTAATTAATATGTTTTTGTAGTACAAAATCGGAATTGTATAAGGAGCCTGAGGATATTAATGTCTCTGGCTAAGATAATTTGGATTTGATATCTGTACGGCTTCTCTCTAAAGTAAGGGGTAGAATTCATTAACCTTGAGGGCTAATTTGTTATTTACAAGATTAGTTTGCTGGTTATTGCAATAACCAATGCTGGCATATGCTACAATATAATGTCCCTTTTAAATACTTTTCAACATACCGAGAAGGAGCCAAGGACGCTTTTAGAAAGTAGGAGGGGGTAATAAAAAAGATTTGTTAATATATATGTTTTAAATATATGATATCTTACAAAACTATTATAATTAGAATTGGGGGCAAAATAAAATATTACAAGTATTGCAGAGACGCAATAACTTCAAGAAAATCAGCAACTCAAAAAAAAAGGACCTTACTGTAAATGAGCATTTATTACACTTAATATACAAGCTAATGTATAAAACATGTAGTGCTGCTGTTCAAAAGAACTACCTGTAAATATGTAAACCTTATTTTACGTTTAATCTGACTTTGAAATAAAATAAACGAATATTTTCGAAATTAAACAAGCAATGCTTAATTAAAAAAAATCAGTGAAAAACGAAACAATTTCGCCAAAAATAAACTAAGGTCGGAAGCTAAGAAAGTTACTAAGAAAAAGAGGTATATTTTATCATCATCTTTCATTTGGAACCCGTTTTTTTGTACTTATTTCTATTTTCTTTATCTCAACTGGAGCAATTTTCTCACCTAGACGCGATAAAGGCGATAAAAATAAAATTCATAAACGAAAAATGCATAACTGATCCTAACTTTCGATCGATGAGCATTTCCGATTTTAAAGAATTTTTGCGAAAATCGACGGAGCTTGGAAAATACACGATCAATCACCTGATCGGTGGAAACTTGGAGGTCTCATAGTACAGTACATGTAAACAAAAGTTGTTAGGCGATCAATAGGCCTTTAAAAGCTTGTTAAAAAATATTATAATCGGCCACCTTTATTTAATGGAGTATTGCTTTTGTTTACATATACTCTATCTTGAATTTGAATAGATTTTAAATAACTTATCTCATAATTCTCAACGCGAAATCTGATTTTGACCTAGTTCTTTTAGTTGCATGAGTTTATTTGTGGATTTGCCAAAAGTCGTGTGATATGCAAAAAATGAATGCACACGGCTGATGGGGTAATCACAAGAGAAAGAAGTCATAGTGACACTCTCAACCTTCGCGTAGGAGTTCAGGTAAACGCCTCTAGTCTGTCTCACGCATATTAAAGCTATTATTTTTCAGTGTTTTAACAAGAAATAACCTATCAAGCCGCGTTTTAAGTGTTTCGTTCCCGGAAGTATTCCCCTTGGGAAGTTTTAAGGAGTTTTCGAGTAAGTCTCTAAGCCTTCAGTAAGTGTTTGACTTTTTCATTTTTTCAAAAATGATTTTTAAGATTTGTGCTAATTAATTTTTAAACTATCGTGCTCCTAATTTTTTTCCGACTTTTAAGTTCTACCTTGGCTCATCGAATTTTCTTGTTTTTTCTAAACTTTGACTCGGTGTTTGATCTACTCTCAACTGTGCGGTTCTAATTTAAATCTTGTAGCAAATTAAGTCATGAGTCTTTGTCCATCCATTTATTGGGTGCTACAGCATCGGGCCCACCATCTCAAGGGTCCCAGCGAAGAGAGAAAAAGTATAACAACAATGAAAACAATCTTATAATATTCACAAAAATGTTGACAGGTAATTTTAAGTTATTTTGAACGATTCCCTGTTACAAAATTAGAGATAACTGAAGTTGGTATATTAAATGAAGTAGAATTAAACTTACACATAAGTAATCAGTTAAATGAAGACGTGAATAGTAATGACACTTCTCATTATAGTTTTTGATCATTCATAAAAACATATTGAAGTCACTCAGGTAATTAGTAAATAAGGACAGATGCACAGAAAAAGGCCCTAGCTGTTTGAAGAATAATAATGGTGTTTATAAAACTTCGCAGCAGCTCTTCAAAAACCAAAATAGAAAATTATCTAGTAAATTATTTCGGAAAAGTAATGAAGGAACTATAGATCGAAAATGGATTATTTATTCCCCTTAAAAAATCATGTTTCTTGAGATTAGACCGTGTCAAATTGGAATTATTATCCAATGTTTCGCCTTCGATTGCACGAGACATCTTCAGGGATCTTTATGCTATATAATCGCGAGAAAAAGTAACCTCTTCTACAAATGTTTAGCCAATATACTCCTTGTAACTCTCCACTATTTTTATTTGCACTTTACTTTAATTTATCTAGTATCATATTTTGCAATATCTTCTAGAAAACCGAAAAGATCGGTTATGTAGCTGTATGCTTTACATATTGCCTTACGTATTAACGATAGAAAGTCTACTTGAAACTTCTTTGACCTGTCGAACTGCGAGGAGTTACCATCTGCATGTGTCTTTATACAATAGTTTTTTATATTTATATTCAACAAAACCACTTAACTTCTTAACGTTTTATTAAAGATTTTCACGCTGAATTTTAAAATGATTTTCCAATCCTTGAGTAAACTAAAGCCGGTATTAAATCAAGCCGAAAATAAATTGGTGGCGTTGTCAATTTGTTCCATTAAACATGAAGTTTTAAAAAGCGTAGAGTTTGAAGAAATTATCAAAAAAATTGTTTAAATCAAACAAAGAAAAAAGCTTATAAAATGGTTTAGGTTATACTAACAACAATTATATCTATTGTATAAAAACCTAGAAAATTAGATTTTATTTTTAACATTAAATATTTTAGTTTTGTTTTACACGATATTTTAACTTACTAAATGTTAATATACTTTTAAATAATACTACTTTTTTAAGTCTGCATAAATCTGAGAGAATGAGGCCACAAAAAAATAGTCAGCACCGGGCATATCAATATCTTACTCCGCCCCTGAGCCGCTGTGTGCATATCGATAGCAAATATATATATTTAGTGTTGTTTCGTAGACCGTGGTGAGTGTGCATCATTAATTTTTACTAAACCTTCTAAATTGTTGACATTACATTTGTGTTTGGAATCAAAGACACTAAAAATATTTATATTGGTAAAAAATTTTGTTTATAACGTGTCCCTTATGCTTATATTTATTTTAGAGCCTTGAGGAAGCATTAAATTAAAAGGAAACGTCGGCAATAGAAAAGTAGTTTTTCTTTCAAAAACTGCTCCTGAACCCTAGTATTATCAACTATCTAAACAAACATTTTAATTAATCGTTCAAGAGAATTTCTTTTGAAATAAAATCCCAGACGGATCTATTACTTTGTATAAACAAACGAGGATATAATCCCATCAAAAACAAATATTAAAATAAAATAAGATACATTTGGACAAATAATGCTATTTTTTGTCTCTGAAAAAGCTCTATTTGTTTTGAACATTTATTGTTACCCCGGTATTTTGAACCATTTAATTATAAACTACTTTTAATTCTATACCTAGGAACTTTGTCCCCAGGACAGTGTTAAAACAAAAAAATATTCTGTTGTGTTCTAATGTGTGTAAACAAAAGATTTTTTTACTTGTGGCAAATCCCAATAAAAACTATTGACTAATTGAAAACCTTAACATCCAACATTTTAAGTGAAAACAAAACAAGTTTTATCAAAGACCTAAAGTGCGTGTTGTGCGAGCGTGATTAAGAACTTCTGTATTAGTGAAGCAGGAGATATGAAAAACCGGTTAAGTGGACTGTGATTGCGTTTAAAACAATGGCAAATTAGCACATATACCGCGAACATTCACAATTACTTTCCTCTCCCGGCAGATCCGAAGCAATTACGCTAAAGTCCCAATTTTTGCGAATAATTAATGAAAAAAAAAATAAAAGAGGAGGAAATATACAAACCTTTAGTAGTAAGTAAAACTTGTAAAATCTTAGTTTTAAGCTCCACTTAATCCACTCGGCGTCCGCGTTGACAGTTTTTAAGTGACTGATAGGACTTACTTTTGATAAAACTATACCACACCTGTGAGATTTGGTAAACAAAAAAAAATCTATATACCATATTTGAACAGACACTAACTTTCAGGCTCCGTTTTTCGACAAAAATGTGGCTAATTTCAAACTCAGCAATTTTTCTGCTTTTAGAGTCCTCAGGGCTCATTAACTTTTTTGAGCCGGGTACTAAAGAGTACTTGGGTATATAGTGGTAGGAAATCGGCAAGTCCATTGAGTTTCCCGTCTTCAGTTCACCCTGTGTTAAACAACCTTGTTCCACACAGGACTTAGACTGTACGTAGTAAGAAAATACACCAAATAGGTAAAATGCAACCTAGATTTTAAATTGCCTAATAAATTGGTCAGCCGATGTCGCTGTCCTCTCCGACAACTTTACTGCAATAGCACACTTGAATTAAATCAAAACATTAATGGTAGTTAAACTGATAGATCATTGTCATCAGTATCAGTCAACCATGCACCGCATTTCGGTTAGGATAAATAGACAACATCAGGTTCAAATTCATTAAACAAACCAGCATGGTCGCACCCTTTCAGAATTTAGCATTTTAGACTGGGATAACCCATCCGACTGTTGTGTTGTTTTTTCATATTATAAAATAAATTCAAGCAAATCTACTAGCCTTGCGAGAATACGGCATCCCTGGTATGGAAATCCCAGTACCTCGCTCTACAAAACCTTTGATTATATTAGAATATAGGGATAGTATAATATTTTTGTCACTTTAATAAAACTGGATTTAAAAAGTTTATTATGTTGTGTTAAATTGGATATTATTATGCAACACTGCAAAAAAAATAAATAATAATTCATATACGATTTCTAATACATTTGCCACTAGAACCAATGATATATACATTTTTCATTTAAAGAAGTTTTTTTATATTTATTTTTAATGTTAAAACGCTACCAATCATTTCCATAAAACTTTTTTTCGATATATTTTCCAGGACGATTATAAAGTTTGCTAAAATTTTACATTTTTTGTTTTTCCGACTATTTCTCCACTTGAATTTGCATCAAGCCAATCGACCGTTATAAGTTGATTAATCTTAGGCGCTTAGTACTGGAAAGTTTCAGGAAGTTTTGCTACCGAAAGATAAGACTTCTTCAAAAATATTGGTTTTAAAAAGACAAATCTAGATGAGACATTCGTTACGTAAAGGATTTTTTTCATATTTTATTGCTAGTTGTTTCTGTTAAGGTGATTAAAAGAGACTTTTCAAAAATTAAGTAGGCGAAGCTTACTCTGCAATACAATATTTCATTCAATTATTTAGTGCTTTAAATACTTAAACAGTATTCAAATTATTTCACAAAGCTTTTTATTAAACCTTTTTCAAAGCTTATTTAGAAACTGTAATTCATGCATATAAAATTATTTTCCAAAGACAACTTTAAACTAGGATACATTGATAAATACCAGCACTATCGGCTTTAAAACTACGTAGTGATCAAAACCACAATGACCTCATATCAATGAGCTTGTTCTATTTATTTTCCGAACGGGCGCATGACAAGTTTTTATTCGTTGGTGAACTGAAACTGCCAATACAAATAAAATAGGGAAAAAAATTCGTTCCAAAAATGTAGCTGACTCTTACTGACTCCTTCCAGGAGTTAAATATCTTACTTTCGAAAATCACTTTTTAAAAACAATTTATTTCGAAAAAATAAGAATTTACAATTTTGATTTGCAGAGTAACTACATGCAAATGCTCGAAGGTTAACTGCAAGTGAAGTTAATTATTTTACAATTTGCTTAAATATATACAAAAGTGCAAACTAGACAATATTATACAGTGGCAGGTGTTCATGATGTCAGCCTGGGTGTATGACCGGGTGCTTGACCTGTGCGTCACATATCTCCTCTCTCCTTGAGTTCGGAAAACAAGGGTTGACTGGTTTTTAGATCTTCTAATTCAATTTGGATTTTTTGGCAATTTTCGTTTCTTTTGGGTTGCTTCTTGCATTTCCAAATTTTTCTTGAGACATATGCTAGGCTGATAACAATTAATAAGATTAAAATTGTTAGTGGAGTAATCCAATGGTTTACTGATACTCCCGGTGTATTTAATATATGAAATTGGACAGTTGACAGGATCTTCTGTGCTTTATTTAATTCTTCTAAATTTACTTCTTCGAGTTGTAGTTTTTGATTTGTTTTTTCTTGTTGAATATACGAAAATTTGGGCAGCTCCAATACATATTGAAGTTCTGTCTTTTTCTCTTTTTCGTATGTTTTGTTGTTGATTTCTATTGAACATGAAGGTATGACGACTATACTGGGTTCTTTAACTTTGTAGAGTCCCCGTTGGCATTTGCTTTTTATAATTGTCTCATTGAATGGGATAATCAGGATCTCTTCTCCATTGAGACGCTGAATTGTTGTTTTCTTATAGTGGATGTCGGTTAATGGACATTCGTTTTTCGTTGTGGTTTGCAGCTTGTAAAGGCAGGGTTCATCTTTCGATAGTGTGTTTTGTTGGCAGCTGAAGATGTTTTCTAATTGTGGACATTCTTCTGTTGTGGTCCAATAGTCTTCTTTCGTGAGCAGTATGTAAGGGTTATTTACGGATATAGTTTGGTTAAGGATTGGAATAAGGTATATTTTATATAATACAAATTGTGTGGGAAGAACGATTGGTGTGTGTATAGAAAATAGAATTATATTATTTTTTATTACTACTTGAACAGAAATATATTTATAGTAATTAATTAATTCGTTAAACTTAGGTATGCGATTTTTTCCGTATAGATCCTGTATATTATTTATCATTTCATTAATTTGTTTAGGATTAAGAATAGAGTTATGCGTCGTATTTACATGAGCAAATGAAACTGCATTTTCTACATTATTTATTATTTGATTCAACGTATTTAGTTGAAACATAATGTTATCTAATATTAGAGATAAATATAGGGCATTGCTTGTATTTGCTTTTGCGTCCTCTAATAAGTTTAATTTCTTAAGTACCATATTTTGATTTGTTTTAAGTGTTTCTAGACTTTGTTTATAGGCGTTTATAACATTTGATAGTACAGTATGTTCGTTCTTTATTTCCTATTGTATGTCTTGTTGGTTTTGTTGTAAAGTGTCAAAGTACTTATTGTACCTTTCTTCGTCATCGGAATCGAGTGTTCCGAAAAACCATTTGTTCACTTTGCCAACAGCGTTAAATAAACCTCTTTTAGATCTAGAAGGTTTATGAAATAATTTTGTATTAGCTAATATTGTTTGTAGGTAGTCAAATGTTTGTTTATATTTATGGGTGGTCAGAGTTGAGAAGTTTTCGGTTGTATTAGTGTTAATTATTGTTTCGTTGCATTTTTCTAATAGATGCTGTATATTATACAGGCAGTTTTCGATTTGTGTAAGATTTATGTAATAGAGAGATGTGTGTTGTGGTAATGTATGTTTGTCCTAGGGATAAAAGAAGGATAGGATTTTTAAGTCCTTTGACGTCTAAGGTTGTAACGATGGGTAATACCAGAAGTAGAAGGAAGTGTCTCATCTGAAACAATTAGATGTCGTTGTGGTTTAAGTATGTTTTTGTGAATGTTTTTGTTTTGAGTAGAAATAACATTTTCTCGGTCCACTATTGGAGTATTTGCTTTTTTATACTTAGGATGTTCTTTTAATTTTGATTTTTGTGGGAAAGTTTTTGTAAATAACGGTTTTTGGGAATTGATCGGAATTTCGTCTTGTCGGTTTTTATTGGCTTTATCTAGGTTTGGTTTTTGTTGGGAGATTAGTTTTTCGTGAATTTCTTGATTCATTATTTTTATGTTTTCCAAATGTTCTTGCATATATTGGGATAATTTTTGTTCTTCGGAAAGCTCTAAAGGGTTTTTATAAACGAGTTTGCCTCGGACAATTTGAAAAGGCGTATATTTTAGAGCACTATGATTAGAATTATTATATGATAAAATTGCATAGTTCATTAGTGTAATAATGTTTTCTTTCGGTTTTTTGTCTTTTATTGTGAGGATGGTTTCATTTAGTGTTGAGTGTAGTCGTTCTATAGGACTATTTGAATTTGGGTTGTGTGGTGTACAATAATGAATTTCTATCTGATGAAGAGCGCATAGGTTTTGAATAATTTCATTTTTAAAAGCTGTGCCATTATCGGTAGATATTTTTCGGGGTAATCCGTATTGATTAAAATAAATTAGTAGTTTATTAGCGATTTCTGTGCTTGTTGGAGTAAGTAAAGGATATGCTTGTCCTAATTTTGAAAAGCTATCAATTAAAGTTAAAAATGAGGTATTATGTGTTTTATATACGTCTATGTATATATGGTCAAACGGTTCATATCCTATGGGTGTGGGTTTGAATACTAACTTATTTGGGTGTCTTTCGTATTTAGATTTTTGACAGATTTCACACATGTTTATGTATGTTTTTACGTCGTTTTCTAAGTTTGGCCAATAAAAATTTTTCTTTAATGCTATAATATTCTCTTGTACACCTAGATGCGGTGTTTTTGTCTCGTGGTAGTATTTTATTTTAAGTTGTTGTTCGTCAGTGTCTGTTATATCTTCTAAAAGAGTATTTGATATATACAGTGTGAACGCATTATTTTTAAAATATTTTTGGAAGATTTTCAGAATGATTGGTTCGATTGTTTTGCTTTTAAAATGTATACAATAGGTGTTTTTTGGCGTAAAGTGTTCTTTTATTATTTTACAAATGGCTTCTTCCGAAGGGTCGTTATTTAAAAACACATATGTTCGATGTTTGTCAAAAATTTGCTGTTTTTGTACTTTAATTTGATTATTATTAGAATACTTAAAAATTATTTGATTTTTATATACATTCAGAGATTTTTGTACATAAGGCGCTCCTATTATTGGATTTTCTACACTAGAATGTTGTGTTTCTAGATCACTAGTAGGCTTTTGTTTTGGTTTAATTACAATATCGAAGATTATGTTTATTTTTTGACTTTTAGATTGTTTGGGTATGTCTTTTTCGTCAACAATTGTGCCTAAGATTTCGTCAAGATCTTCATATGGTAGAGGAAGTATTTCGTCAGGGTCGAAGTTTGGTAATACGGAAAGTTGGTCGTCTTCGATAAGGTTAATTTGTATTCGTGAGAGTGAATCTGCGTTTGTGTTTTGTTTACCTTTTTTGTAGATAATTTCGTAGTCGTATTCCTCTAGCTTTAAGCGCCATCTCACTAGTTTAGAATTAGGCTCTTTGATTGAAAATAGCCATTGAAGGGGCTTATGGTCGGTGATAATTTTAAATCGGGTACCAAACAGATACGGCCTAAAATATTTTGTGACCCAAACTATTGCAAGTAGTTCTTTTCCAATAGTGCTGTAATTAGGCTCCGCAGGATTAAGAGTGCGTGATGCATAAGCTATAGGTAAATCTTTACCTATTGGACCTTGTGATAGGACGGCTCCGATAGCGTAGTTCGAGGCGTCGGTTGTGAGACTAAAAGGCTGAGAAAAATCTGGATGTTGAACTATAGGGTCGTTCATTAAAATATTTTTACAGGTTTCAAAGCTATTTACAAATTCGGGGGTGTGTTCGACCTTATGATTCTTCTTTAAACAGTTTGTTAATGGTTTAGTTAGGTGGGAAAAGTTTTTTATAAATTTCCTATAATATCCAACTAGGCCCAGAAAAGATTTTATTTCTTTGGGTTTGGTTTTATACCATCGGGTGTTATAACGTGACCCAGGAATTCGACTGTTTTACAGAGAAATTCGGAATTGTCGAGCTGAATTTTGAGATTGTGCTCTCGAAGTCTTTTGAAAACAGCTTTTATATTGCCCATGTGTTCTTGTAGTGACGTAGAAAAAATTATGATATCATCCATGTATACTAAACATATTTTGCCTTGAAGTTCTTTTAGGACGTTATCCATGACTCTTTGGAAGGTAGCAGGTGCATTTTTTAGTCCAAATGGCATGCGAATAAATTCGACATTAAAGGCTGTTTTAGGAATGGAGTCAGGGTGCATTTCGATCTGGTGGAATCCGGATGCTAAGTCAAGTGTGGTGCCTTTGCCAAGTTTATCTAGTATATCGGAGATGTTAGGTATTGGATACCTATCGTCGATCGATTTCTCGTTAATTTTACGGTAATCTATCACAATGCGCCATTTTTGTTTGCCTGAGGCGTCAGCTTTTTTGGGACTATCCAAACTGGGGAAGACCAAGGGCTAGAAGATGGGCGTATGATACCGTCATTTAACATTTGAGAAATTTGTGTTTGGACCTCCTGTTTATGAATATATGGGTACCTGTATGATTTGGTATGGACTTAATTTCATGTTTGACTTGGTGAGTGAAGCTTAATTTTTCATTGGGCTCCTGTAGTACATCGGGGAATTGTGCAATTAATTTTTGAAATTCCGATTTTTCTTCGTCGTTCAGGTGTTTTGAACGAATAAGAGAAAAATCACATTTTTCTCCAGAATCTTCGAATGTGTAGCATTCGGATTGAATTTGCTCGATATTAAAAATTTCAAAGTTTTGAGATTGAAAAAATTGGGCTTTTTCTCTTATAGAGTTTGGGTCGAAATGTATCAGGATACTTTCATTGGTAAGGTTTCGAATTTCAAGAGGGACTGAGCTATTTTTTACTGTTAAGAGAAAGGATGGAATTTCTATAATATTATTATGGATGTGGGGCATAAATATTTCTGTGTCGTCGGGAATATTAGTAGAAATATTTTTTAAAATTATAGATTGTGGTGGCACTTCAATTTTTTAAATATTAAAATCGTCACGATACGTTAAAGGTATTTCTACAGTATCTGTATAAAGTTTTTTATTTGTTATGTCTATATTTAGGTTTAGTTTTCGTAAATCTCTTATGCCAATGATACCGTCAAAGTATTCGTGAAAATTATATAAAATAAATTCAAGTTCAGTATTAATATTGTATTCATTTAGCAAAGGAATTTTTACTTTATACTGGGTGTTCGTATTACCTGTACATGTTACAAGAGTATGTTTTGATGTATAAATCAAGTGTGGAAAATGTTGTTCGGCTATATAGGGTCTGATGAGGGATGTGTGGCTTCCTGTGTCGATTAAAAGTTTTGCTGGTGGGTTTTTCAATTCTATATAAGGAAGCGAGTTTAATTGAAAGCTATTAAGATTTAGGGCGGATTGTTTTCCTGAGAGTGGTTCTGAAATTTTTCGAGGTATATGGGATTATTTTCGTTTTCCCAGAATTTTTTAGATCGGGTTGATATTCAGTGTTTTCTAAACTTTCGAATACAGGTTCTTCTGTATAATAATTTTCAGATACATCGTTTTCTGAATATACAGGGGTTCCATCTGCTAGGTAAGTTAGTTCAGTAAAAACTAGTGGAGTTATTAAAATTTGAATTTTGACGTATAGTGGGTCTTTGTGAATTTCTAGTCTGCATAGTAAGCATTCTACTTGATGTGGACATGGGTGTTGGATGACCTGTAGGTTTGTTAGAATTTTCTTTAAAAAATACATCTCTTGGTTTTCCAAAAACTTGTCTGTTGGAAAATGATGTTGAATTGGCCTACTTTGTACATTTATAGGTTGCGTGGGGAAATTTGGTTTTGGCGTAAAATTATTATTACCAAAACTTGGAAATTGGTTTTGGAATGGTCTTGATGTCACATTATTTGCATTTGGAAAATACGGTGTAAAATTATTAGATATGGGTGTAGACTGATAATTATATGCAGGCTGTGGATTTCGTTGCATTTGAATAGGTCTATTTTGTATTGGCATATTTTGTTTTGGGACAAACGCGCGGGCATTTATTTGTTGTTCTAGCAAAGAATGGTTAAGTACGATAGAATTTGGATCTTCGATATTTTCAGGATTTCTAAACATTAATATTGTCCGTAATTCAGTGGGTGAGTTTGACATAAGAACAGTGACTGCTGTTAATTCGGTTTGTTCTATTTTCAGACTTATACGAGTTTTTAATATTTTGATACGTTCTATAAAATCTAAAACACTTTCATTTTTATTTCTGCTCAAAAAGTTTAATTGCTGCGCTAAAACTTGTCTATTTACACGATCACTAAATTTTTGCCTAAGGGCTATTTTAATTCGGGGCCAGGATGTAAGGTCTGGCCTACATAATAAAAAATCACCTGCTTCTTTAACTATTTTAGAACATATGGAAGCAAACACAAATTCTTTAAGAGAGTCATCTGAGGTGCCCTCATGATATCTCTCGTAAAACTTATCTACACTAGCTATAAAAAATTCTAAATGTTCGCATCTACCAGTAAAATTCTTTAAGGTATGTGCAATTTCTTTTGCGGCAGTAAGCGATGTCATATTTATAACAGAATCGGTAATAGTTATATTAGATATATCACTAATTAAATTTTCGAGTTCGGAGTCTGACATTCAAATCAAATCTTAATATAACGAAAAATAAATTCGCAATTCAAAGAATAATTTAAAATATCAACACACAACAATTTACAAAAAAAATAAGGGGAGGAAAGGAAAGCTCACTTACGATATGTTTTTCTGAATCGCAACTGTAGGATTTTTCTTCTGGTGGTTCGTAAATCTCAGCAAACAGTTGAAACTGACGATCCTCTGGGACACTTTCCAAACTCTGCCAAAAGGTCTTCTGAGAACCTACACTTTTCGACTGCGCCAGTTAAATATCTTACTTTCGAAAATCACTTTTTAAAAACAATTTATTTCAAAAAAATAAGAATTTACAATTTTGATTTACAGAGTAACTACATGCAAATGCTCGAAGGTTAACTGCAAGTGAAGTTAATTATTTTACAATTTGCTTAAATATATACAAAAGTGCAAACTAGACAATATTATACAGTGGCAGGTGTTCATGATGTCAGCCTGGGTGTATGACCGGGTTCTTGACCTGTGCGTCACATATCTCAGGTCACCTTTCCTCTGGATTAAACCAATTCATGTAAAATAACAGCGAGCTATAGAACTTTACAGCGGCTAATTCATTTATGTAAATTTATCAGTGGCCGCTGCTCTTTGAAACCGCGCGCCCATCGTGAAAAAAGTTAACGTGAAAAATTGTTCATGAAGGTAAAGTCTGGACTGACGATGTTTCCGTGTTGAATAACAGCTTCTAAAATATTTATAATATAATCATTTGCCGTTAAAAAACGAATTAGCAAAAAGAGTTCAGTTCTACTGCTAAGTGATTTTTCTGTAGCTAATAACTTTCTGCCTATATTGGATTAGACTACATATGCCAGATGCTCTCCGAATACGTACTTCCAGAACGTAGGTACAAACTGAAAATAGGTATATCGTGAATAAAACTGAAAGTGATTCTCGACCTAGTGAATTATTGAGCCTGTGCAACGAGTTGCGCGATTTCCCCGGTTTAGAAGTTGACACCCTTTAAATGTTCTAACGTGACATGGTTTGAATAACTGGTGATATCGAAATTTATTTTGTTTAAATCAATACAATAATAAGTGATAAAAGTGTTATAGTATCTTTATATTCTAATATATCTAAAAGTTTTGCATTAGTTCTAGATATGAAGAACGATGTATGGAAGCTAAAAGAGTAATCATTGGTGGATGGCTCAATATCCAGATATTTAGACAACCTAATAGCTAAATGTAAGAGAAATTATGTAACTTTAAATATTAACAAGTGTAAGACCATGACTCCAATACTGTTTGATTACTCTACAGTAATCAAACAATATTATTATTATAATATATGTTATTATTATTATTATTATTATTATTTTAAGTTAGGGTCTGTTGAAACAGGTTCTTCACTCAAAACTTAATTTAAGAGTACCTAAGAGAGCCATTCTTTAACTGTTTCATGAGAATGCCCATCGCATTAATTATGATTTTATCTGTTTTATATATATATATATATATATATATATATATATATATATATATATATATATATATATAAAAATTACAATACTAAACATTATCATATTAATCCTTTTATTTTTAACAACTTTTTAACATTTTGTTACGCAAATATACCTCTCTGATTTTTGCGATAGAAATTATCAGCAACCTACAAAATAGTAGTCTACTGTCTCTGAAAGCGTATTTTAAAATTTCACTTAATTATTTAAGTTAAGGGTTTAAGCGTATGTTGAAATTTTTGACTAGAACCACTTATTGACTTTCTAAAATACCAATGATTTATATTTGCTTTTTATATTCCGGATATTTTATTATCCTGGCACTTAAAAGAATGTTCTAAAAATAACATATATCCATTTCAGATTTCAGAAGTAGTGACAAAGTTCCTGTACTGAAAAGGATGGGAGTTTATTGTTTGCTTTGCGTTAACTGTAATTCAATATACTTAAGGCAAACAGAAAGGAGATTTGGAATTAGGTTAAAAGGCAATTTGCTAGTACCTATAGAACTACATAATTTCTCCGTTTTTAAATTACATTTCGTATATTCCCTATAATTTTGGCCATGAAAATAGTTTCAAATTGATTTATATGCACATATTAAAAGTAAACTCTTTGGGTTGCTCGAACTTTTGAAAATATATAAAGCTGCAGAGAGCCTTAAGTTTGTATATTTAAACAATGAAACCGTATTTTATTCTTATAACCTACTGCCTTCCTTATTTTTTTTATGATGCCTCAAATATAAACACATCAATATTTTATTACATGGTCTAGTTTAGTATGGTTTATTATAACTCTTAATATTGCCAAGAGTATTTGCTATATGGAGTGTTTTATAAAATAATGTTATGTTAAAATTTTTCACAATTTAGAAATTAAGTTATCCTCTTATGTGTCATATAAATCAGGCAAATCAAGACATTAAAAAAAACCTCTTAAACGAAAGAAATGTTTTTATAAATTTCTTCCATTGTTAACAAAGATATAGACTATTTTCTTTAATAAAAAAAAAATGCAATGATAATGGTATTTATATACCTCATCAATTTTAGACCTGTTCTATTTTTTGAATTTCTCTTCAAACCAGAAAACACTAATAAAAATTCTTCTTAAATTAAGTTAGATTACAATAAATAGTTCTACCTACATTTCGTAAGAAAATAAAATTCATTTACCACAGATAAGAACCTTTTTATTGAAATGAAAATAGAAATATTTCTATTTAAGAAACTTTTAGAAGTACCGCACTTAACTAAGAATAGCGGAAAGAAAATTCATTTAGCTCCTTTCGAAACTTACTTGCTACTTAAAATTGCAAATAATTCCCATGGGTGAATTAAAATTACACAATTTGAAGCCTGAAAGCATTTTCAAAAGATTTAAATTAAATTTGAAGTTTGGTAAACAAAAATAGGGAAACGTTTCACGATTTTCTGAAGTGCTGTACTGAAAATAGAAGAAACAGATTTTAATTTGTCTTTATACTACGAGTCATATCCGAAAACTAAGTTCCGATTGATCAGAGAAACTACAAAACATTTTTCTTTACATAGTGTTGAAATTTGCTTAAATGTATCTTAAACTACTTCTCAAGATAATCGCCATTTAGATTCAGACTTTTATTTCACAAGCTCTTATATGCGACTATCCAGGAAATTGGCGTCCAGCATGTTCATCTAGGATGATCAAAATTTTCCATTTAAATTTCATTAAAAGATCATGTGTGAAACCGGCAGCGTGCGATCGTACATTGACATGCAACAGAACAATTCCAGAAGAAGACCTTGTAAGTAGTAAGTAAGCAGCTGCGTTGGTTTTTCTTTGCTCAACGAAATATACGAGAAAAATGCCATGCCTATCGCAAAACAATGCACATATGACCTTCCGGTTGGATAACCTGTTTGAGTTTCTTTGCTTTTAGTGATCCACTATGCCGCTTCTGTATCGATTGCTGCTGACTCTCTGGTATGACGTGAGTAATCCAGGTTTCACCACCAGTCACAATATCGTTCAAGAATTCGTCACCAACATCACTGTAGCGTTTCAAAAAAATTGTAATGCTGTAATCGGGTTGATTCATCGTGCAAACTACAATCTACAGGCAAAACCAAATGTATATGAAAATAGCGAGTTTGGTCTTCCTTAAATATTAAATAAAGAATGTAAAATTAAGCGACGAGTTTCGCGAATGTTTGTATAATTTTGCAGATACCCTAGAATGGGGTTACTTGGAACACTTTTCAAGCTTGATGCGCTACTGAAAAACAAACATTAAAAAATATTGCATGGTAAGTGTGTAAACTATAATGTCTAAGCAAAAGATATTTAATTTTAATTCTACATATATTTTTTAATGTTATGTGTTCTAAGTTGGGCGCTATTCTACTAACTTGGAACGACCTATTATATTGTATTATATTTCAACTTTTAAGGGTAGAGGGCTACTTGGAATATCAACAAACGAAAAAAAAAGTTTGCATGTAAAAAAATAGTTTGTAATTAAACACATTATATAGAGAAACATGTTTAATTCTTTTTTTTATCAACATTTCAATATATGATTATTACCTAGCATCTAAATATTAACATCATTTTGAAAATAAACTTTCAAGTCAATTTTCTTAGTTTGTTTTAAAAGTTCAATAACCCGACTTTCCTCAGTCTCGAAAATATCTTCAACATCTCGATAAATAAAAATTGTTTTAGATATTTTGAATTGCCGTAAAAATTTACATTCGTAGATTTTCTAATGTTCTTCGCCGATACGAATAGTTTCTCTAACAAATGTCCGATCTTTCTTTGTGCTTCCTTCAATCGGAAAGGCGCTAACAAAAATGACCAACTGTTATATTTCTTTTTTATCACGCATATCTTCGCGGTTAGCAATGTTCACATTTTCGTCAGTTTCAATACTTAGTGGTCTTTTGCTTCGAGATCGGAGAAGCCTTCAGGCCCTACTGAGTCATTACTATCGTGTAGAAAGGTTTCATCAGAATTGAAGCACCTTCATGACTAGGTCCGGCGATATTTTTATCTGTCTTGACTGTGATCCGCTGCTTTCTTGTTTGAGCAAGTGTCTGATTGCCGTAGCTCATAGTTTGAGGCTTCTGCTTATGAGCAGCTGTCAATGCAGATTCATCTATGTTTCTGTTTTATTCGGGTAATCTTTTAAGAACTTGGTCTTTATTTAATGTGTATATTCTACATGTTCGAAACCCAGATTTTACTATTCCGGACTCATTTTCTTTTAGGGCATCAAAGGCACTTTTGAGTAAGAACGGAAACTGTGTTTGGAATGCTTCCTCCATTTGATAGTTTCCACTTAAGTAATTTTTCCTCCAGGTTGCCTTTAATTATCGAAAAACAGTGACTTTAAGTGGCTGACATAAGTGGGTACAGTTTGCGGGCAAAAGTATGAACTCAATGTTATTTTCTTGGCACAGATTTATCAAAACTGACGTAAATTCCTTCCTCCATCCTTGAAGGGTAATTCTTGTCCCCCTTTCCGCACACCCTTCCACTCACCCTATATGTACTTGTCGGAATAAAAAGTGTATCATGTGTAACAATCGGTTGTTCCGGCAGGATCACGTTACCCGATCAGTCCCGAACAACTACGAACAATTAGAATATGGTTAAACGTACCAGTTTACGAGCCCACAATCAAAGCAGCAGCAGCAGCTAACCTATAAAATATTTGCCGGTTGATACCTATCTTAAAAAACACAATTAGAGAAGATATTTCGAGCAACTAATTACTGATTTATTTAGTTACCAGTCTAGATGACTTCAGAAAAAATATTAGCCCGTATTGTTAGGTCAAATGCAGTTTTTTAGACCCGTATTTGTTGTTCCAATTCAAGACACAAGTCGAAGAAAGTCAGATAACTGTTGCCAAATTTACTGAGGAAAAGCAACTACGAATGTTTTGTTCCAAGTTTTCCTTATGTTTCAAGATACCCTATTATATGGCATATTAAAAAAGGTACTTTTTTATTTAATAGTCTTCCCTTCTGAACTCGACCATGCGTTTTTAGATTTTCTTAATTTAGGTTCTCCAACATCTTTGATGTTTTTAGTTCATAAAAAACACACGAAAAACAAAATGATTTGCGGGAATTTTTGAAATATTTATTAGGTAGATTGGAACATTTATTAAAAAATATTATTCAAAGTTTATTACCATTAAATCATCAATACAAGACCGTCGTACATACATTTTCAAAAAGGCTAAGAAGTATAACAATAACTATTTAAGTTTTCAAATTTTAGCAATTTAATATTCTGCCAATTTGTCAATACATTTTATTTGCACTATTTTGAGATAAACTGAAAGTTTGGGATAAAATCTAGGAATGCAGCCTCCTAATAAAAAAAGTCCTCTAACAGATATTTTTATGGCGAAATTAAATAAAACTTAAACTATATCTTCCAATCTACAGGTAATAAAAATAGTTACTATTAGAACCACTATAATAACGCATATAAGCTATTTCAAAAAGTCGGATTATAAATCTAAAATTTTATAGAAAAATAATTATAATTTAAAATACAGTATTTGAATTTGTAAAACTTTTGATGAAGGAAATGTTTAAGCCTTAAAATTCGCAAAATTTTTAAATTCAATAAAACTTGCTGTTATAAAAAACATTAAATCAAATTCAGTCACTATTTTGTATTGCATATCTCAAACTTATTTTTCAAAGATTATTGAAGATTGGATGGTAGTTCTTGCACATAGTAGTAATTAGTATTACGCATCGTTGAGTCAAACAAAAATAATCTTTGTACATCTAAAAACCACCCTTCATACATTCTAATTTCTAATACAGCTGGTAGTAAGGTAAATAATATAAATTATTAATACATTTACTTTATAATCTAGGTATTAACACAATTAATTCCGTATATTTTAAATTTTATTGTTGTTGTTGACATACAGAATTAAACAGCAGTTCAAATAGGTTAAAACATCGGCTGATTTATCATTTTGAAATAAAGCAGAAAACTCATAGACACCAAAAATCCATTAAAATTACAATTTTAAGTCTAATGCAGTTTAACGTTTCGAAGGTATTATCCATAAATATACAGTTTAATGCCGCGTAGGTGAAAAATAGCAATTTCCAAGCTAGAAAGGTGATTTATCTAATTTTAAATCAAGCATCATATGTATAGCTTTTTATGAACCGTTTTCGTGCTTTTATTTTTTTGTTTGTGTTTAATTTGATTCGAATAAAATCACTGTTTCATTTATAATAAAATCGTACTTTCGTGGGAAATGTTATTGAAATTATCGACGTACTTAATTAATTAATGTATTGTAATAAATTAATAAAATTTATCTATATTTTTGTAAATTTAAAAATATTATCTAGGATAAGATATATAAGTTCTATTTTAAGTGTTCTTTATACGGTTATATAGTACACTTCGTTAGTGATAGTTTTGTGTAGCTGAAGGAAAACAAGATCGGCAAGTTGGCCTTAATTGGAACTTCTAGTGTTATGTTTTTTTTTATCAAAAAAAGTGTAATATGACCTAGTGTTGTTCCACTCATAGTTATTAACCCATAATATATAAATTGTGTTTTCTTTCATTTTTGTAGATAAGAACAAAGGTTTAGGAGAAAATTTTTGGTTAAGTTGTTTTACAGATTAGTTTTATCTAATTACCCTGAAATTCACTTACAAGGAACTATAGCTTTTGAATAGAAAAGTGAAAGATAACACAATTTATATATGTAACTATTAAAACACCGCCGTACATACATTTTCAAAAAGGCTAAGAAGTTCAACATGAACAATTTAAGTTTTTAAATTTTAGAAATGTAAGGTTCTGCCAGTTTGTCAAATCATTTTGTTTGTGGTTTGAAATAATATCTAGGGATGCAGCCTCCTAATGCTAAGAAGTCCTCTAAAAGATATTCTTATGGCGACTTAAAAAAAAGCAATATTTGTCTTCCAATCCACAGGCAATAAAAAAAATGGTTACTATTGAAACCCTATACCAATATAACACATATAAACTATTTTAAAGTCGAATTAAAAATCTAAAATTTTATAAAAAAATAGTATTTGAGGTTTTTGAATTCAATAACATTTGCTGTTATAAAAAAACATTAAATCACAACCAGTTATTATTTTGTATTGCAAATCTCGAATTTATGTTTTAAAAATTAATTTTTGCAATGGTAGTTTAGTAGGAAGGAAATATGCATCGTTAAAACAAACAAAAAAAATTTTGTACATATAAGAACAACACTTCATACATTTTAATTTTTAATACAGCTGGTAGTAAGGCAAATAAAATACATTATTAATATAAGTATTAACACAATTAATTTCGTATATCTTAAATTTTAATATTGATATTGACACACAGAATAAAACAGGTGTATTCAAATAGGTTGAAATATCGGCAGATTAATCATTTTGAAATAAAGTAGAAAATTTATACAAACCAAAAATCCATTAAAATTAAAATTTTAAGTGAAATGCAGTTTAACGTTTCGAATGCATTATCCATAAATATATAGTTTAATGTTGCGTATGTAAAAATAACATTTGAAAGCTTGAAATGTGATTAATTTAATTTTAAACCAAGCATCATATCTATTATTATAAAATGGCCAAAATTGAATCGTGTTCAAGCGCTTAATTTTTTATTTGTGTTTAATTTGATTTGAATAAAATTACTGGCCTATTTATAATGAAATCGTACTTTCGTAGGAAATGGTAGTGAAATTGTCTACGTACTTATTTTTATTCATTTTAATTAATGAAAGTATTCTAATAAATTAGAAAAAAATTATTCTATATTGATGAATATTTAAAATATTATTATCTACATAGTTCTATTTTAAGAGCTCTGTGTTTGGTTATATAGTACACTTCGTTAATAACAGTACTGATCTATTTTTTGTGTAGCTGAAAGAAAAGTAGTTATAAAACAAAAACTTGGCTTCAATTGGAACTTCTATTGTTATGTTTTTTCTTTATCAAGAAAATTGAAATATGATCTAGTGTAGTTCCGCAGACAGTCATTAATACATGATATATAAATTGTGTTTTTTGTCTCATTTTTTTGTTGCTTTTCATATTAGTTTTACCTAATCACCCTGAAGTTCCTTTACAAGGAACCATCCCTTTTGTCTAGAAAAGTGAAAGATAACAAAATTTATATATGTAACTACTAAATGACTATATGCAAAACTGAATAGAAATGTTATTATATTAATAAAAAGAAGGATTAATAACATGAAAAGTTTCGGGTAAAGAAAAAATACCGATTTTTTTTATGTTTTTTAAAAAATTTTAATTACCTGACATTTTTTCCACTATATTGGATTCATATCAATATTTTACCATTTTCCGCTTATATCACTCAAAAAGAATTCAAGAAGAAGAAGAAGAAATAAAATAAGAAGTGCCCCCACATTTGACAAACTTTGCTCCGTCAGTCGATTTCTCTAAAATAAGATCGCACTATTATTATAAATTACTGCATTTCACTTCAGCAGCTGCATTATTTGGACCTAGCTATGATCTCTAAACAGATTTTTTATTAATTTTTAAAATGTTTCCCATAAATTTCGTGGAGTTTATACTTACTCTAGCTTCCCTGTTTTAACTTTACTTTGTTCTGTTAAGAAGATAATTACAGTGAAACCTCCCTTAATGGGCACAATGGACACCTCTGCTGAACGGACAATTCTGAAGTCACCGACCGTCAGTATTTGTATTCCTGTGTATTAAACCCTCTTGACAACGGACACTCTCAACAACGGATACGGACAGTAAAATTTGGAACATTTTTAATAAAAACAGTAAAATGTACCTCTTCAGAATGGACAGATGTTCAGATAATATGTTCAGATAATTTTTGAAAAACCCACATTTAATGTCGGTATTTTTATTGCACATTATGGGCAATATTTAGATCTATGCTAATAAGTGGCGCAGCGGCTACCTATTGTTAATAGCACTAGTTTAACAATAGGCTGACTTATGCTGTCTGGCTTGTAGGTAAACTGCGGTGAATTGGTTGATAAATAGATCTCCTCATTTTTATAACATGTAGTCTTCATCAATAGAATATCTTAGTTTTGATGTTACTCTGGTGCGATCAATATGTCTTCAAACAAAAGAAAGTTTTTGAGTCTTCAAGAGAAAGTTGAAATAATCCAGTACGCGGAAAAAACAAACTTAGTGTTAGAGTATTAGCCGAAAAATTCTGTGTAGGAAAATCTCAAATTAGTGATATTTTGAGAAACAAGAGCGATCTTATCAAGCGATTCGCCGAGACTGAGAACATGAAAGAGAAAAAGAAATTTGCGAAAACTGAGGGTGCTGCCATAGACCAAATTGTCTACGACTGGTTTTGTAAACTACGCTCCAAAAACATTCCAATATCCGGTACAATAATAAAGGAAAAAGCACAAGAAATTGCGAAGAATCTAGAAGTTGATGGTTTTAAGAGATCAAATGGAGGGTTGGAGAAGTTCTGTCAACGTCATAATATCTCTCTCAAATCCATCTGTGGCGAAGCAGCGGCTATATACTTGATTCAGGTAACTGATTGGAGGACAAAGTTATGTGCTATTATAAAAAACTACGCACCGAGAGACATTTATAACGCCGATGAAACTGGACTCTTTTTCCGCGCCTTGCCAAATAAAACGTTTTCTTTAAAAGGCGAAACATGTGCTGGCGGGAAAGCGTCTAAGGAGAGACTCGCTATTTTACTTTGCTCCACTATGAATGGAGAAAAAGAAAATGCACTGGTAATTGGAAAAAGTAAAAAACCCCGTTGTTTTAAAGGATCAAGTGTGGAAAAATTGCCACTTGAATGGTACTATAACAAGAAAGCATGGATAACAAGGGATACAATGTCGGATTGGTTGATGAAATTTGACCGAAAAATGCAAAGGCAAAACCGAAATGTACTTTTATTTTTGGATAATGCAGCCATTGGATCAGGGCGTGATTCAAAATTTTAAAAACCACTACAGAAACTTTTTAATAAAGCGAGTTTTGTCATCCATGGGGTATTCTGAATCTACCGAACAATTGGAGAAATCCATAAATGTTGTAAGTGCCTTGAGTTGGATTGTTGCTGCATGGAAAAAAGTCGAATCCAAGACCACCAATAACTGCTTCCGCAAAGCTGGATTCGACGAAATTCTCGAGGAAAACGTTGACTACGGTAGTGAAGATGATGTGCCATTATCGGAATTATGTAGAAACATGTACAATGTATTCTCTTCCGATTTAACTTCATATTCAGAAATTGATAAAAGTTTATTCACGGAAAATCCTAACATAAGTGTACGTGAGTGCATCAGTGAATTTCAAAATAGTGAGAACGGTCAGATTTCATCTCACAGTGATGATGAAGAAATTATTTCTTCCAATATTAAGAACATTAAGAAAGCATATAAAATGTTAAGGGATATTGAAACCTTTTGTATGTTATCTGTAGATTCTGTTTTAGGAAAAAAAATTGTGAAGAAGTTGCGTCTAAAATGGAATATCAAATTATTAAAAATAAATTAACTAGTTCAAGACAAACAACACTTGATAATTTTTATAAATAGAAACTTTTTATAAAGTAGAACTGTATCAAACTGTATATGCAGGTAGTATAATATTTTATATTAGTTAGTATATTTTTATTGCATGTATATATGTATGTAAAAGATGTTGGTGTATACGTAGTAACAATTGTATTAATAATTTGTACTAAACATATTATTTTTTACTTAAAAATTAAATATTGTTTTTAATAAAATTACATTGGTATTTAATTTGTTCACTCCCCACAACGGATACCTCTATACAACGGACAGTTTCTGTGGCACGGCTACTGACCGTGGTTGAGAGGTTTCACTGTATAATACCTTATCCCACCGCTTACTAGATTTTTATTTTGCGCTATATACTAATTTTTGTCAGGTTATATGTCCCGTTTATTGTGAAATCAACGTCGTCAGTAAAAAAAAATAAATTGCACGTTCACATTCGTCACATTGCCCCTTGCATCTCCTTAGTTTGAATTACATTTCCAGTTACAAATATCTCCTGTTTTATTTAAATTTGCACACATAATTTGGCTTTTAATAAAATATTTAATCCATTTAGTTTCTTCAAATAGGTTTTTTTTGCTCAATTGTTTATTGTTATATTAATAATGAAAAGTCTATATTAGACAAAAAAACATTACCTTCACTTAAACCTACTAAAAATTTCAAGTAATAATATCAATTTACCATTATAATTTGAAAAGTAAACAGTTCCGGGTAAAACCAAAAAATAATTGCCAAAAAACTTTAATATCGAAATGTTCACCTTGTTTTTTTAAATTTGCTTTATTAAAGAATATTCCCATAAAAAGTAACAGCAGACAGGCACAATTGTGGAAAAACGTGCTCAATATTTTCAGAAAGTTAATATCAGTTGCCTTCAGCATACGCTTAAATAAACACATATAGAGAAGGGTTCCAGTCTATTTCTTTAGGCGTCGTAACTTTTTTATTATTTTTTTTTACCGTTAATCACATATAAAAATGTATGCGCGATATTTGTTTAACCTTGCATTTATAAAGTTCATATCTATAACATTTTGTATAACCCAAGTGTTGTTAAATTATACATCAATTATAGATTCAGACCTTTTCAAGCTGTTAAAATACAGATTTTTTTCAAAATTTACTTTTTACGTTGGTTTTGTTTTAGGCTTGCTTTATATATATATATATATATATATATATATATATATATATATATATATATATATATATATATATATATATATATATATATATATATATATATATATATATATATATATATATATATATATATATATATATATATATATATATATATATATATATATATATATATATATATATATAACGAAACCAGTAACGGTAAGGATTACTCCTTCACCATTTTGTCGAGAAACGACCAAAACATGACGCTATGTTTGTTTCCAGAGCCAAGGTGCCAATCTGCTACCGTGGTATCTGCCCCGGCAAGGCTCATCAGGCAGTTTCCTTGGGGGGTATCGGTATTAAAACCGAAATACCCAAACCCTGAAACAAACAAGGTGTCATGTCATTCGACTTTGAAAGTCGACGAGGGAAATAGGCAACCAGTGGCGCCATCTGTAGGTACTATGGTGCAACTAAATCGCTTTAGATGCGACCTACTTTGGGGCACAAGACGACACATCTGTGCAACAATAAAGGAGAAACAGAAATTTCAATTTCTGTGCGGTTCTTGGTCGTAAAAAGTTATACAAAACGAAACCAGTAACGGTAAGGATTACTCCTTCACCATTTTGTCGAGAAACGACCAAAACATGACGCTATGTTTGTTTCCAGAGCCAAGGTGCCAATCTGCTACCGTGGTATCTGCCCCGGCAAGGCTCATCAGGCAGTTTCCTTGGGGGTATCGGTATTAAAACCGAAATACCCAAACCCTGAAACAAACAAGGTGTCATGTCATTCGACTTTGAAAGTCGACGAGGGAAATAGGCAACCAGTGGCGCCATCTGTAGGTACTAAAGATGGTACCACCACGGTAGCAGATTGGCACCTTGGCTCTGGAAACAAACATAGCGTCATGTTTTGGTCGTTTCTCGACAAAATGGTGAAGGAGTAATTCTTACCGTTACTGGTTTCGTTTTGTATAACTTTTTGCGACCAAGAACCGCACAGAAATTGAAATTTCTGTTTCTCCTTTATTGTTGCACAGATGTGTCGTCTTGTGCCCCAAAGTAGGTCGCATCTAAAGCGATTTAGTTGCACCATAGTACCTACAGATGGCGCCACTGGTTGCCTATTTCCCTCGTCGACTTTCAAAGTCGAATGACATGACACCTTGTTTGTTTCAGGGTTTGGGTATTTCGGTTTTAATACCGATACCCCCCAAGGAAACTGCCTGATGAGCCTTGCCGGGGCAGATACCACGGTAGCAGATTGGCACCTTGGCTCTGGAAACAAACATAGCGTCATGTTTTGGTCGTTTCTCGACAAAATGGTGAAGGAGTAATCCTTACCGTTACTGGTTTCGTTTTGTATAACTTTTTACGACCAAGAACCGCACAGAAATTGAAATTTCTGTTTCTCCTTTATATATATATATATATATATATATATATATATATATATATATATATATATATATATATATATATATATATATATATATATATATATATATATATATAAATATTATAATGTTTTTCAAAAAAAATGACAATAATAATTCGTACCAAATGAAATTGTTTTACTATTACTTTTTTTTTACAAGAAAATGGTAAAAAATATTATATGGATAAAATTCTACTACATTTAATTAAACACTATTCTTCGGTTATGTTGTCTCATCTCATAACTCAAAAATATGATGCCCAGGCTAAAAAGAAAATTCTCTCTTGGTCTTTCTAACAAAATTTTGGATATTTTTAAATGCGGAAAAACTACGATTGGTAGATGCACTTGTGGGAGAATGCTAAGCGTAAATTAACACAATTTGAAAATGTTTGGCCTAATGGTCTAAAATGTATAGCAATATAGCTGTGTAACCCGATATCGGTATTGACATAAAGAAGTAAGAAAATAGTCAGTCAGTCGTGGTTGAAATAATTTGTTCGAGATATAAAGTGATAGTCTATTAAGAATTTCTTCGTTGATTTATAAATCTTTTACATTGGCGGATGAAGTGAGTAATTATTGAATTATGCCGAAGGTGCATTAGTGAATTAGGGATATTGGAGATATATATTGGTAATTTAATAGTAAATTATACTATATCAAAATAAACATGAGGTTGATTGATTGTTCATTATATATATTATCGTTTTTAAAAAGAGGGTAAACAACTCACATTTATGTAAATATAATAAGTAAGAATAGCTTGAGAAACAACGACTTGTGAATGTACAGATTCTAATTAGCCAAAATAGCTTAATAAATATAAAAGACCAAATGATCTACATAGTCAGGCGACTTATAAATCTATAAAATCTAATAAGCTAAAACAGCTAAATAAACATAGGTTTAATGGTCTATGAAGTCAAGACTTGTGTTACACAACACTGTCTGATATAAGATAGTTATAGATTGGAAAATGTGGTCGGTCAATTTACGAATCGCCCAATATATAAAAATAATAAGTTGTTGGGACGTTGTTGTTGAATTCCATAACAATAGTAATTCAAAGATTTCGATATGAGCCGATACTACTTTATATAATGTTTATATTAAAAGAGTTTATGTTTTCGATGGGAGTTGTTCAATTTAAAGTTTGAAGTTTAGACAATTTTATTACAAACTCAAACTAAGATTTAAATTATATTTTGTGATTATTGAGATAATTAAGAAAAACCAAAATGATGAATTTTTATCTTTTGCTTGTAGTTCGTAAACGATTAGTATTATGGTTTTATCCTAAATATATATTTTTAATATAACTTTGATTAGAGGAATTTAATACAGGTAAAATAATTTTTCCATCTTCATTCGTTTTCGATATATTTACATGAACTTTTATTTTCATACGGAGGCCATATTAGATTTTTGAATTTTTGGAAAAAGCTCAACAAGAGCTATTCAATGATGTAACATAAGTCTGGGTTATTATTTTTCTCAAGCTCCAAAGGCTGAAATTATTTTTTTATAGTAGGCTTTGAGTAGGACGGGTGGGCGCCATTATGAAACAAAAGATTGCAGCTCGAAATGCCGACTATTATCATTCCAATCGAGTTATGCTTAAATCTAAATTACGTGATTTACTTCTATTTTCACGTTTGTAAGAATTTCTGAACTATCTACTTAATATGGCTTTGTTTCAATACAAAAAATAATTGGACATGACAAAACTTTATTTTAAGGCTGACCGAAATACAAAAACCGCAGCTCAAATTCCGGAATGACATTTAAAAAAAGTGTACACAAAATTACGGCACATGGCTCCCTGTATGCTGCTGGTATGACTTCTTTCTGCTAGAGTACAAATATGTATTTCCAGATAGATTTTCGTTGAAAATAAATGGCCCAATCAAATGGTTGTCTGAAACAGAAGTTTGTAAACGTCTTTCCTCTAAATGATGTGAATTTTCTGTATCTCAGTAATGATGGTAATGTTTATTGAATAGTCCGCGATTTGTAAATCTAGTTCTATTTGTCCAAAGAACTTTAGATTGGAAATTAAGTATTTCTTGGCATTTGTTGATACATTATTTACTAAACGTGATTCGTCTAATAAAATCATTTTCGTGAAGAATCTGTACAATATGAGGTTTGTGTTGATGGGTCCGATGCATAGATGCTTTAGGAATTGCTGATTGTTCTTCCATTTTTCTTACCGATGACGTGTTCTGTAGTCCCATCTCATTATTATTTCACAAAAGATCTATAAGGTAATAATAACTAAGAATCTATAATGTCTTGGGTTGCACCAAACTTTTGAAATTTTTTTTGCCATTATCTGGAAAAATATTAGTTTTCCACATTTTTTTGTAATAACTAATATCTTGACAAAGTGAAACTTTTTTACTTAAAACTTTTTTCTTTATCTTTAAAAATTATGGTTTGGGCGTGGCCGACTGAGTTAAGGTCAGCTTTGGGTTGGGTTGGGATAGGTTTTCGAACTTTTTATAATGCTTATAGTTAAATAACTCGAAGAAGTGAAACTTTTTCTGTATCTTTAAAAGTACCCAAGGGGTTCGGCAACTATAATGATAATATTTGGAACACACGATGACATTGGGAATACGCGAAAACAACTATACTTCATAATTTTTGAACTAGTAACTTTTCCTTTACGTTGGCATCTTGACATCATGAAAAACCATCGAGCTGCAACTGAAACAAAAAACATATTAATTGATACAAATTTAGAGTAGATGATAGGCATTGTACTACGAAGTAATTATCGATATTTTGTTACATACATAAGGTAGATCGGTACCAACAGAAGCGCAAAGGTACTAGGTGAATACCGGGTTAGGATCAGGTTAGGTGCCGTAGGAATCATCAATAAAGCAATACATCACTGGTGGAAGTCTAACATTCAGTTTCGGTACCCCTGTGGCGGCTAGTGAAGTACGGCTGTTTTTTGGATGTTCTCAAATTTTTTAGATAAAAAAGGCAAGAAAAACAAAAAGGGAGTTTTTACGTCTACGTAAACTTGGCAACAAGGCATCCCCAACACATAAAATCTTCGTTTATTTATCGCTCGGCTAAATTATGTGTGATGCTGCTATTAAAGATGGTCAACAGAATATCTAACATATTAATTAGGTACTTTTAGTTAGAAATAATATATGTTTGTAATTCTAAAGCATTATATAATTAACCTTTTACGTAATTCATAAGTTTTATTTTGCGAAAATATATTTTTAGCGACACTCCAAAACAAGTGTAACCTTCCAAAAACTTAGTTTTTATGATTCTAATTTGAAAAAAAGTGGTTCATCTATAAATTTTTGTTTGTTGGAATTATGAAATAAAGGTAAACTTTCAAATATATATTGCATTAATAATTAATTAATATTATATTAAAATTAATAATAATAATTCTTTACAAGAACCAAAGTAATATATTAAGGTCCCTTTCTTCATTTCTTTGTTTCGTCCTTTTCTTATTTCTTAGAGACGCAGTTTCTTATAATAACTTTTTTGTATGAATTATAGTTGGTACAGATGGTATTCTCTGACCATTCTAAATATTTTCCCTATTAATCTCTTCTCGTGTTCTTATGGCGTTATTATTATTCTTAGCATTGTTCAGTTTGTTTAATCAGACATCAATGTCTTGACATTCGAAAAATAAACCCATATCTTTAGGTAGTAGCAAGTATCTAAATAGGTAAGCAATTATATCCGAAAAATCGTAGTATTTCGTAATTCTAAAACCTTCCATATTTCAAAAACTCTTAATTTTTGATACACGGTATATTATACAAAAATATATGCAGATTTTAATATAAAATTCAAAAACATTAACACACGTGGTATATTATATGTATTTAAAGAAAAATTGGCATTAGCTTTGCTTTTTTGAAACACCCCGTATACGTTAAAATATAAGAATATGAAGAAGTCGAATCAAACAACTTTGGATTAGAATATTTTTTTCTAATTTCAAAAATAACCTAGATATTTCCATTGAGAGAGTTATCTGGATCGCCCTGTAATTAGGGCAAGTTATTCTGGAAGTGCAGATATATTCCACGCCTAAGCCTCCTATAAAAATATATTCGAAACGCTTGTTTGTAGAGCAACTCATTTTATCTTCTTTGCTCTATCCATAAATTCGCAACTTATAGTTGGTATCACGGTTAACTACGTCATAATCTAAGCCTGGTGAGTAAATATTATCGGAACGTTTTATTTCAGGCAGAAAATTAATATTTTATATCGTAACATGATGAATTAGTATTCAGTACACAATCTTTTATTTTCGTTAGAGCAAGTTGTGCTTTCCTAGCTTCCATATTAAACATGCCTGTTAGACTCATTAAAAGTTGAGTGATTGTCATCTTGCAAAATGGGTGCACCAATTAAAGTTTAGGCTACTCTTTTATACGTAAATATGCAGACAAAGAGTTGACACAACAATCGCTACTATTATTTTCTACACTTTTTCTCTCTATTTGTTTTTTTGTTTAACAATTTCATGAAATTGTGGACAAATATTGGTAATAATATTAAACCAAAAATATTACATTTGACTGGGAGCAAAACTGGGAACTGGCATAGAAAAATTATTTGAAGTTGTTCAAAACAATAACCCACTTGCCTATCACGTACATACACGATTGCAGTTTCGCCACTGCTTTATTGTCGTCAGAGCTTTCCTTTCTACTCAAATATTCAATTTCTAGTCACGGAATTCAGAAATGGAAATCGCGTGGAAACTGATGGAAGGTCTATTCATTTTTGTTAACAAAAAAACCTTTTTGTTTCCTATATTTACCGTTTTATTGGATACAATATTTTTCCACGTGTATGAGCAAATATATTGGGCCACATAAATTATAGATATTTCTTATGTACAAAGCGAAAAAAAATTGATAAATTTCCTTTACCCGGAATTTCCCTCGTTATGAATTTTCTTTTCAGGGAAATAGTAAAGTGTAACCGCAGATAGCCATTTAGTGTACTGTCTTTTCAAACATTTTTATTGCGCGCTATTCTGTTCCACTATATCGGAATCGTATCAATAGTTTACCAGTTTCTACCTATGACACACTTATTTTTTGGGCATGATTTAAAATAAATTTAAATTCTTACACTGATTTTTCCCCATTTTCTATCATCAATTTGAATTCGTACTAGTTAATCCCTGTATCGTATTCAACTTTGCCGCAAGATAATAAGTAAATTGAATAAGATTGTTGATTTTTTTAGAATTTTATTTGGCCGCCATTTTGTTTCTCTGTCTTGAATTCGTGCCCCGATTTTACCAGTGTATCTCTATATGATCCTTAATAGATGGCCAAAATAAAAAATTTATCTTTTGTAGATTGATTTTTTAAATAATTTATTAGCCCTCCAAGTTGTTTTGCTATTTTGGATTAATACCAGAATATTACAGGTTGATCCCTTGGTTATTGTGCAAAATTTTAGATAAATTGGTTTATTTACTTTTTAGTAATATTTTTTTTACATTTCACTAGGTCGCCATTTTGTTGCGTCATTTTGGATTTTACCCAAAAGAATACCAGGTTATCCCCACACAACCCTTAAATTTTGGTCAAAATTTGAAGTTAATCGGGTAAGTAATTTTTAGCTACGCCGCCAACTGATAGACAGACAAATGGAATTAAGAAAACACATTTTTTGGCATCTAGGAACGCTGAAACGTACAGATATGTAAAACCAGCATTTTGTTCACGATTACAACATTCCGCTATTTCGTTCCGTTATCTTGAATTCGTACTACAATTATAATAATTCAACTCTATACTTAATCCCTGCACAAAATTTGAAATCAATCTATGAAGTAGTTTTTTCAGAGTGAATTTTTAAATATTTTATTAAGCCGCCATTTTATTTTTTCATCTTGGATTGATACCAAAATTTTACTAATTAATTACCACTTGATTTCTTTGCAAAAATTGGATAATCAGTTTTTTAGTAATAATTTTTTTAACATTTGACTAGGCCGGTTAACATTTGTTACCAAGTCATTCCCATATGATTTTTAATTTTTGGCCAAAATTTGAAATCAATCGGGCAAGTAGCTTTTAGCTATGCCGCGAACCGACAGACCGAAGGTATTGTGAAAACATGATTTCCGGCATCTATGATCCTCGGATTTTGGAGGGTGATTTTTTCACGATTACAATATTTCCCTTTTACGAAGGAAGTAATAAATTCAATAAGTAGTTTTTACATTGAAGCACACCGCCTTTTTGCTACGTCATCTTGGATTCGGACCAGTTTATCCCTATATCACAATAAGTCGATTGAATAAGATTAAAAAAACATTGGCAGCCATCTTGAATTGATACCACAACTTTACCGATTTATCTCTATATCACATGCTTGCACAAAATTTGAAATTAATCTAATAAGTAGTTATTCAGGCTCATTTTTTAAACATCTTATTAGGGCGCCATTTTGTTTTGCTATCTTATATTTATGCCAAAATGTTATAAGTTCATTCTTATGTAACACTTGATTTTTGTGCAAAATTTCAGGTAAATTTGATATTCAGTTTTTTTTTAGTAATACCTTTTTTGCATTCCACTACGCCGTCATCTTGTTCAGGCACATTGGATTTTCACCAAAATATTACCAGGTCATCCTCATATGACCCTTAATTATTGACTAAATATACGATTATGTATAATAAATAATTTATTTTGATTGTACTGGCTTTCATTTGGTATCCTCTGTTCCTAGCTTTAAATATTACTGACCGCCATCAAGGACACGCAGACCAACAGACTAGGAGTTACCCTGGAAAATCCCTCTTTGTATTTTTACATCATGAATGACCATGTTACCTTTCTGACTAGTTAAATTTAAATCTACTCTCCACTGTTTTATGGTCCACCACGTTAGAAACTGTATAGATCTTCAGAATTTCTAGTAACCAGCTATGAGGCTGGTGTCTATAGCCAGTTCTGCATGCTTAGTCTTCTTCTCTTGATGTGTTTCAACCATGTGGCAATTATTGGGTACGGCAACATCAATCAGGTACGTGGACTTAACACTCTTATCCAACAGTACGATGTGGGGTTGGTTATTATTATTATTGTTTTTAATTCCAAATTATCATAACCCTACAAAACTTGTAAAACATTCCAGAAGGCTTCTTTAATATATCAGTGTTCATGTTTCTGAGGTATCTGGAAATCAAAACAAATATAAAATATTAGGAATAAAATTTTACTCAAGTACCAACCTGGATCCTCTTTTACCTAGAGACTGTACCCAGTACCAGTTTTCTTCGCGCACACTGTTTACAGTGTAAAACTGTGTGCAAAATAGATTTACACCTGATCAGGTGGCTCGAATACGGTTAGACTGTTTGTGTATTTTTTAATTTGGCTGTCATAAATATTATATTGTGAATTTGCTAGGGTGATCCTAAAATACCCTAGCTAGGAGTCGGCAATAACATATATGAAACCAGAAATTAGTGGCAGTACTTGAACTGCCGAACAAGAGGCATAGACAATCTCCCCTTTATTCTTCTTGCTTTTTACATTACATATTGCGGAGATAGATTGATAATTTAGTATATCCAATCTTTTTTTTTATTTAATAAACATGCCTTTTTTTCAAAATGGCGGAGTCATTTTGGAAAATTTTGAAATTTTTTACAATTCTAAATATCCGAGTTATTTAGGAGTGCAAATTTTGCATTTTTCGTATTTCCAAGACCGAAAAGTATGACACAAATAATGTATTTAAAAAGTTTTAAAACTCATCTTTTACAAGGTGATCTAAAAGGTAAAAAGCTAAATCGGAGATCAGATATGTATATCAATATTGGATCACAGATATATAAATTTATTACACGAAAAAAGTGTAAAGTCGCCAATAAAGTGAAGAGTACAGGTAGTACTGCACCTTACTGTTACTATATGTGATGTGGATTATACCAGTCATTGCCACAAATGTATATACGTGCACTCAAATTTCATGTCCTACTTTTTGGTTTACTTTATTAAAACTTAATTATATTTTTTTGTATATCATTTATTTTTGTTATGTGTTTCAAATGTAAAAACCGTATTGCAGGTGCAACCATTGTTGCAAATACAGTTACGAAATAAAAATTACAAACGAATTATCTGTTTAATTTATACCGGACTTCATTATTTTATACTCGCCCAATTTTGTGTTTTATGAAATGAGTTCAATAAACAATAATGTCGCAAGTATCATTACGACTAGAGTCACGTACAGTATTTGTCAATAATTAAAAGTTTTTCATGAGTTTATTGCAATTCGTTAACTATCTGATTCAACCTATTTTTCAATTACCAATAAAATTTATAGTATGACTATATTAATATTATCAATAATTAAAGAAAACGAATATATCATTTATAACTCTCTTGAATTCTGTTTTTCAATTTATACGTCTAATAGTTGCCTGAACAGCTACCTTCTATTAAATCTATATAATCTGGCCTGCCGGTCCAGTTTAGTATTCCAAAAGGGTATTATAACTATAAAGAACACACAAAGGAATAAGTCCTTTGAAACGGCAAGGCCTTTAGCATTCACTGCACTGAGTTGATGCACTGAGTTCCTCTTTATTTAAGTAATTTAAAGGGTATTAATGCTTTTGTATAATTAGTACTTTTTATTATCATTCGGGAATATCAATTAAAATCCTGTTATTATTACTGAAATTAACTAAACCGGCTATATGTAAGGGTAGGCTTTTTACTATCATAAATATATTTAAAATTCAAATAAATCTTTACCTTTGCTTTCGCCAGCAGCTCTCACTTAACCATTTGTATCATTTTTTTTTAAATTAAAGCTCTCTAGCCACAGATGTGTTATCACTACTAACTACTTATTTTTATTATAATTTTGATATGGAAAACAAAGATTAAATAAATTATTTACTGTACTGTCAAGCTGCTTGCGGAAAGTTAGTACACCATTGCCGCCTTGAAAGAGTACAGTGAAGTAAATATTTTCCATATTGGTTAAAAAGGGTTCAAGCAAAAGTACGTTTTTCTTTAAAAGTAAATATGGAAATTTTATTATTATTTTATTGAATATAAATGTTACCACTACTACTTTTCAAAAGACTTGAATATCAGTTCATTTTCGGCCATTTTAAGATTATGTCAAATAGTATTAAATTAAACGTAGATCTATCATTTCACACAAAAACTGCACATGTCGGAGTTGTATTAAGGGGCAATATACCCCGCCAAAAATTTAATTCCGTGCAGAAACAGCGAATGTCATGACATGTGTTGCTTCTGCATTTATTCGTTTTTCTTTGAGTGCGCCATTTTTTTGTGAACTGACAGTTTATAATAGTCATGGCGTCTTCAAGCACTATTAGTCAAGATATTAATTTTCAAATGCCAAAGAAAAGGGAAAAGTAAACTCTATAAGAGAGAAATCATAAAGACGGCTAGAATTACTGCTGAAGAATATGTGTATTACAACGGAAAAGTTTTTTTTAGACAACAAGGAGAAGATTGTAAGTAAGTAACATAACCTAAGAAAATAGTATAAGCAGGTTGTGCCTAACGCCTCAAATGCCGTGTTTAGAACATGTCTTGTATATCAGTATTATAATTTGAAATATTCAAATTTTTATAACAAAGTCAAATAGGCCAATGCTAAATTTTAAACTAAGAATTGTTTCTGTAAATTACTGGAAAAGCTCTAATAGATAAACGGGACCAAAATATTTCTGGGAATGCTATAGCTGGCAGCACAGTTGACACTACAGTGGTAAAGAAAAACATTACCTTGATGACAAATTTAATGCATCGACTTTTTCAAAAAAATCATGCTGATTTAAGAGTAAATTATAAATCCTTTTTACAAATTTTCCAAGAGAATTTTTCATTATCGTTTGGCCGCCTGCAAGTAGACACATGCTGCCGATGCGAAGAACTGAATGTTAAAATTAAATGCATGGCATGTGAAAGTAGCGTCCCTCAATTTAAATTCAAGATGGTGTTTAGCGGGTTAGGGACATAAATCAAACCTCAGTTTTTAAAAATTGGCCGACGTTTCGACGATTTATTTGTCGTCTTCTTCAAGGCTAATTCCTTAGAATTAGAGGCTCACGTAAACAATACAACTAATATAATGATATGGAGAAGTCTAATTATATTAGTTGTATTGTTTACGTGAGCCTCTAATTCTAAGGAATTAGCCTTGAAGAAGACGACAAATAAATCGTCGAAACGTCGGCCAATTTTTAAAAACTGAGGTTTGATTTATGTCCCTAACCCGCTAAACACTATCTTGAAGTTAAAATTAAAAGTTCATCACTGAACGACGTAGCGAAATGCACAACAGTGGCGAAACTAAACAGAAATTATTTACGGTAAATATGGTACATTCTTCTCACGTGATAGATTTCGAGTCATGGTGGCCTCAACATTATAAGAATCAGGTAGAAAAGGAAGACCAAAAGAATTAAAGAAACAGTTTTTACTTTCTCATTACACCTATTTTGTTTATTCGGCTTCAGCACCCGGAACACTAAAGACGTCAGAATTCATTGACGAGGTTTTATATGACAACTTCCGGCTAACCGTTACTAACACTGTCTCGGTACCAAAAACAAAAAAAAACGGACGAATGGCAACCGTACTGTTCGGGAAAATTCACTGCTACACAGCCACCTAAATTCAGAAAACCAAGAATTTTTGAAATGAATATTGTAGGATTTATCAGAATTTTTAATGTCTTTTTTAACAGTAATTGTCAGCACACTTGTTTGTCGACCCATAATTAAAAGGTCCTTTTTGTCATCTTTTTTCCAGGAAAAAAGAAAAATGGAGTTTCTAACAAACTACGAAATATACCACTAACGGGCCCAAACGAATTCATTTTTAACCACACATACGCGCCACTCCCCCAAACAATAAAATAAAAGACCGCAGATAAGATACTGAATTAAACGCGATCGCCGCGATCTACTTTACGTACAATACGAACGGAAGCGTTAAACTGCGGCTCTTCCCTAGAGGCGCGGTCTTCGTACATGCGATAACCTCGATGCCATAGCAACGCATTATTTTCAGGCATTGTTTTCGTTTCTCGCTGGAAGATTTTTACGTAACTCGCACGAGGCTCTTCCGTTGGTGGATCGACACAAACGAGTTTGCGGCCGGTGAGGTGGGCGCACATACGGGTTTGCTTAATACGCGCACGTATATCATTTCGTTTTGCGTTTACTTCTATGTTTCTGACAAGCGGCCAGCGGCAATACTAAGAATGCATTAAATTTAACATTGCAATTATTGATAATTTTTAATGAAATGAATTAGAATTAATATTGAAAGTTAGTATATTGTATTTATTTTTAAAATGTGTTAAAAAATAATTTGCAGGTTTTTTTTGGGGAAGAGGCACTTTCCCTACTTCATCCGAATAGCCGCCACTGTTTCGTACCTCGCCATCTTTAATTCTAAGAAATGGCACATCAATGTCGGGCAACCAAATAAAACATATTCTTGTCTTTGTTACTCTTTTTACGAGTCGTTTATCCTAATTGGGATAGAGTTTCTATTATCATTATCTTAACGCCCTCACAATCATGCAGGCTAAAATTAAATTATTATTTGCATCTCTTTCCCTTTGTCACGCTATATCGCCCTACTTCAATCATGTTGATTGCTTTGGTAAAAAAAGTTGCTAAAGACAGCGGGGTGAGGGAGGTCTGTTCGACAAGATTGCTAATTAAAAATTCATATTTTCAGTCTTAACACAAACCACAAATTCGGCTTTGTACTCCGCTTTTGCTTATGATAGCGTAATTAATATATTGTGATACTAATTAATATATATGTAAGTATTTCCGTAGAGTACAAATACAAAGTGAAATTAAATAAAAGGCACAGTGATTGTTTCTATTACAGCAAGTGGTAAGCATATAATTTTTGTTGTTTTGAGTACGAGTTTCACTGAAACCAAAAGGGTGTGTCCTCATATTTTGCCTATACAAGGCTTATAATTAAACTGTCTTATGTTGTATACAGTACCACAAAATGTTTAATTAAAAGCACAAGTATGTTTCTTTTTACTAGACCCAATACGCTCTAAAATAATTTGTTTAGTTTATAATGCAGTTGATTCTTTTCACCGTCAAGTATATGTAACTTGTTACTTATCTAGTATTAGATAACTTAAAAGTGATTTTGTGGTTTTCAGCCAAAGGAAGAGAAGTTGAATAGTGTAGCAGATAAAAAGTAGGACCTTTGCTAATTATATCTAGTGGACCCTTCAGTAAAATTTGTAAGATCAATTTACTCGCCATTTGTAATAATTCATCATTAATTATTCATGATTTAGTTTTAAGACTTGTATTTTTGCAATCCATAATTAATTTTAACTGATATATAATATTATGTTGGGTTTTGTTAATATCTGAGTTTTATTGATAAAAGAAAAAGTTCTATTAGTTTACAAAATTGCTAATTTACAACTAGCCTATGGAAATATCAACTATAAGTTGTTTTTTAATTTCTGTAAATTAAATGGTCCTTCGAATAACTAGTAAATAAATTTAAAATAATTTATTTGCATCTTTTGTGGTCAGTAATTCCAAATAAAATACTCCTTTACACTCCACCTACCTAAAACGGGGCAAAACTGTCACTTTTGGCCTACAGACCCCGATGAGCTACCGAGGTTAGATGTCTACTATTCGTCACGTCATTCGAATTTGGGTTTAATAGTTTGTATTGATTTGACCCTTAGGTCGAGAACTGCGAGACGCACGAGGTTATCCTTTTGGTTTCTCGACTATTTGTTATACAGGGGATTTATTAATTGTGTTTTGGGGTTTTAATTTTATTGTACTCGGTTACAGGATTATAAGTTGATTGTGTGTCTATTTTAAGGATTTAAATTTGAAATATATCCTATTATAAATACCGCTAAAAATATCTACAAAGAAGTGATCTGACTGGTTTGTAAATGTCAAAAGATCCGTTCTAATTCTTGACGGAATGTTACTTTTTATTTTAAAGTTTTCAGGTGTAATTCTAAAACTATAGTTGCCGTCGGATTGCGACGGGCTCTAACTGGTATTCTTATCTTATTAGATTAAGTAGAACATATTACTTTGTTACTTAGACCATGACCCCATAATATTTCAATTTTCGAATTTAACCCTACCATTATTTTTTGCTGGAATATTATTCCTTACTTCAATTTCAAATTACAAAGTGAGTATTTTACAAAAAATGTAAATAATGGACTGGAAACTTGAAAAGTAATATGTTATTAGAGAAAATTAGGTTAATTGAATTTAAATTACATGAGCAAAAAGTACAGACATCTTCATTTCAGAAATACAGAATTACAAAAAAAAATCTGTGAATTTCCTTCATCCGGAGCTTTCCTTTTATTAGGAATAATGAAGTGTTACCTAATTTATTTCCGCACATAGTCACTTAGTGACACATATCATATAGACACTATCGTTGCATACATTTTTGTTGGGCACTATTTTATTCCAACAAATTGGATTCATACCAATGTTTTACCAGCTTTTGCCTGTGTTACAGTTGATTTTTGGGCATAAGTTAAAATAAATTAAATAAGGAAATTTTTACACTGATTTCTTAAAAATTTTATCAGACCGCCACTTTGTCTCGTCATGTTAAATTCGTACCAGAATTTCACCAGTGTATATCACACTAAATTCTTGTACAAAATTGAAAATCAATTTTATGTGTTGTTTTCGGACTGATTTTTTAAATATTTTATTAAGCTCCCATTTTGTTTTGCCATCTTTGATTCGTGGCAACATGTTACTAGTTCATTCTTCTGAAACACTTGATTTTTCTCTAAAATTTGAGGTAAATTGGATATGTCGTTTTTTAATAATATTTTTTTTGACATTTCACTAAGCCGCCATTTTGTGTCAGCATACTAGATTTGTACCACAAAGTATTACCAGGTTATCCCCTAATTTTAGACAAAAAATGAATTAACTCGGGTAAGTAAGTTTTTAGTTATGCCGCGAAGCAGACAGACAGACAGTTCCTCCCTATATTACATTTAATTCTTGCACATAATGTGAAATAAATTCTAAAAAGTTGTTTTTCAGTCTGATTTTTTAAATATTTTATCATGCCGCCGTTTTGTTTCACCATCTTAGAATTGTATTAATATTTTACTAGTTCATTCCTACATGATAGTGCAAGATTTGAAGTAAATAGGATAAGTAGTTTTTTAGTTATACTTTTTTTAACGTTTCAGTAGGATGTAATTTTGTTCCGCCATATTGGATTTTTACCAAAATGTTACCAAATCATCCCTATATGATTCTTATTTTTTTTATCGAAATTTCAAGTCAATCGGGTAAGTAGTTTTTAGACTTGCCGCGAACCGGCAGACAGATAGAGCTAGGCAATTGCGAAAATATGATTTTACTTCCATTGTAAAAGGGAAGTATTCTAATCACCCTCCCAGGTTTTTACGGATCTTCAAGTTTTAGATACCAAAAAACGTGTTTAAATAAATACTTATAAAAATACTTATTCAATTTACTTGAAATTTTGTACAAAAATCAAGTATTACGTGGGCATCATTTGGTAAAATTTTGGTACGAATCGAAGATAGCGAAACACAGTGATTGATTTCAATTCCTGTGCGAGGATTAAATATAATATAATAATCCTGAAATATAATATCTAAAGAGGATTAAAACAGATCTGTCTTACCTAAGTCTGATTGCTAAAGTTCGTCAACATGTTCACTAATATCCCAATAAGGATAAATATTTTAATTTAAAATACTTAACTGTTTAATTAAATTAGTGTTTGTAATAAGCGTATATGTGCTTTGCCACATCATAAATATTTTCTTCGTTGAAACAATATTATTGTATGACTAGAGTGATTATTTAGTTATCGGTTAAATAACTTCTGGGCATTTTGGTTCAAATTTAGTATTAGTTGTATTCATTCTACATTTTAAACATAAACGTCATATAATAATAATTAAAACAATTTTATTACATTCAAACTTTTGGCTGAAACAGTCCTACAATATGGTATATCACATGAAGGTTGGCCCAATTTTTCATTTATGATCTTACATAAGGAACATTACCCTTTTATTATAACCTGTTAGCTATATGCAATCTATATAAAACAGTTTAAACATCAAGGGTTTGTAATATAGACATAAACTGATAAAATATTGGTGCGGATAAATTATACGGGAATAAAATGGGTCTAATAAGAGGTTTAATATATCACTATCGAAACACTTCTACCAATTAATTTAAAATTATGTACAAAAATCAAGTCTAATATAGAAATGAATTAGTTAAATTCTGGTGTGAATCCTATATCCAAAAACGAAATGTCTAATATAATGTTTAAACATTCCGTGAAATTCCATTTCTTGATATTAAAACCTTTTTTTATGGATGAAAGTAATACATTACATAATCTATTTATTTAAAAACTATAAAAATAAAGTCATCATAAAATAAAAAAAAATTAGTATAGTACAGTATAGTATAAAAGCAGTGTTTTTGATTGAGTATGGTAAATAACTGTATGTGTATATGTATATATATAAGTGTGTAATATATTTCACTAAACAAAAGGAACGTTTTAGTTCCGAGTACTTTGGAAAACTATAATTAATTATAATAATAATAATTTTTATTACTTATTAGAACTTTCTGGTAATGAAACTTTCCTTTTATCAAGTTATGTCACAGTTTACGTATGAAGTTATTACCAATCAACAATCCGCATAAAAATAAGTTGTGTTATCTATTGTAACAAAATTCGTTACGATAGAAGATCTGGGATTTTTTTAATGATAATTTACATTACTTATATTTTAGGTTAAACATAAAGTAAATAGGCATATTATTTGAATAGTTACTAAGTCGGACAATGCGGTTGTGAAGTGTAACTATGTTTTTAAAGACAAAACGGATAAGGAACTAACCTCTAGGTTTTCGAGAAGTGATTATCGTTTTTGAATGACTTCTAAGTTGATGTTGAGTTATACGTTCATTTGGGTTTCCGGAAACAGAATATTGTCATTCAAAAGAGGTTGCATGTGGAACACAACAGAGAGACTTAACATAAAAATCATGTAAATTGTGATCCTGAAGATGACAAATAGTAACATAAAGAAGAGTACATTGAAAACGCCAGTATTTAAATAACTATAAAATTTTGTAAGTTCACAAGTAACTATTCTAAGAACGCAAACGACTAATATTAAATAGCATTAGCGAATTGTGACAATAACATACGATAAATGTGATTTTGGAGCACTTAATTTTAAATAAGCATTATTGTAGTGGTAAGAGGGTGGACTTCTCATCTTTTCAAATAGAAGGTGTGGATGCGAGACACTTTTTAAGTGTTCGGCATGCCTCGTCTGGTACCGTCTTGGGTGCCTTTAGTCATTGAGATAATGAAACAACGATTCTATTCATAGAATTGGGCTTCTATATGCGATTTGCTGCTTGATAGTTAGAAGTATCCTGCAGTACACATTTTTTGTTTAGACTCAGATACAGCATAGTATGCTGTATGATTCTTGCGAATTTACTCTTAGTTGCGTTAATTGGAACAGTGCTCATAAAGAGAAGCAGAAAGAGGGGAAGATGATATGGATTGCTATATTCCTTCATGGTTGATTTGGCCAAGTTTCTTTACGAAAATTTAACCTATTAGAAGGAACATTCGAATAATTAATACTAGGGCTTAAATTACCGAAGGACCATCTATTAATCTCTATGCCAATAGAGAGCAAAAATCAACTGTTTTTCAATAAGTTTAGTCGCTTTGTTTTACTACTGCTTCCATGTTTAATAAATACTTAATAGCCCTGGCACCCAAGTGCTGTAAAGAAAGGAAAGACTCGAATAACGCAACACAAAATTTATATTTAGAAAATATGTAGTAAATATTGTAGCATTTTAATTTTAAAATTCTACGATTTATTTATATACAGGTTCTCTACTGAGAAATTAAAATATTGATTTTAATTTGTACTCGTTTTCGAAGTTATTACACAACATTTACAACCCTGGGACAGGAATATTACCATATGTCTTCGAAAACACCTACTAATCGATAAATCGGGCTTTCGAATGACATTTATTTACAACCTTGCCAATTCTCCCGGCTATCTTGTGAGATTTATCATTTTCATAGATTGTCATTATTGATTTCCTTAATTTGTAGATTTTTCTATATGAAATGACTTCTCTCTAATTCAGTCGGCTCTTTAGGTTAATCGATAAAAGAAAGGTCAAGAGTATTTTTAAATAGTTCATTTTTCGACAAGATCTCGTGGTCTAAAGACTTACAGGCATGCTCATGCCTTAAGATTTTTTTTCCTGGTGGTGCATGTTTTCACGTTAAGCTAAGGTAAACGATCTTTTTTTACTTCACTTACCCTTTAAATATTATTTACTTACATGTCCCCCCTTCGGCTGCATAGACAAAGCCATTTTCTTTCTCTTTCACATTTTTTATTTTTGAAGAAAAATGTAACATAACCTGTATTTTTGGAAATCATTTATTCGGTCCACATGGCCTAATTGAACACGTGCTAATGCCTAGCTATCCTGAGAAGAGCTAACCTACATTTCCACTGCAAATTTTTGAATTAAAGACCAGTTATTTCCATTTCTTTATGTATAGTGTACAATAATAATTCTCTTTTCGTATAACCTTATGAAATTTAAGCCTCTCAGGCAAATTTTATTATATAATTTTTTTTTGTATTTAAAATTCCATAAAGACTCTTAATTCCTTAAATGTATGTAACTACATATACCTGATTAGCAATGTAAAACCTAATCTGATTATTATGGTTTCGATCAGTACATACTAATCGATTAGATAATACATATTTTGTACATATTCATTTTAGTTATTCGGGTCTTCTTTTTAAAAAAATGTTTCAATGCCTAAAGTTTAATTTATTTGAGTTGGTTGTAAAGTGTAATATTCAATTAAATTGTTATTTGATTCTTATTGCCAAGATTGAATTCTAATATCATATGGATGAGATTATAAATCTTAAAAAAAATACAAAAAAGCAAAGTAAGCAGATTTAACTTGTTTTACGTGTTTATTTTTTATAAATTATTTTCAGAGCAGAATTTGTCCGTTAAATGGCTCTACGGACACTATAATAATTTAACTGAGTGGTGCCCAAAATAGAGTTTGAGGTATTCCTAGCTTACTTCCTACTATCGCCACCTAATGAAGAGCTGCTGTTCACACAATAACTATTTTAAGAAAAATTCATTTTCCCTACAATAGCATAAGTTACAGTATATACAGAAATAGTTAAATTTGTAAAGTACATTAATTCCACTTCATCTTTTTAAGTAATTTAATTTCAAAATTAACTTATCATATGAAACAGCAATAATTAACTGATTACGTAAAAATCAAATAATTAGGTTATTTAAAATGTATTTTTTTTGATACCGACAAAATAACACTTTGCCTCTTTCTTGTTCATCAGTTAACTTTAATTTAAAAACTTACAGTTTTCCTTTGTCCTGCGTTTAGCAATGATTTTACTAACCACTCATTGCAGTATTCTTACACGCACCTCTTTTATATAATTGCACCAAGCCTCCAACAAGTCCGAGTTTAGGGGTGAAACTTGTCTTTAGAGACCAACGTAACGTAAAAGTATCTACTGGGATAGCAATTATCTAAAATCAGACGGGGCCGCCGTTCACTTGAACTGACGATACTTTGTTACAGGGGCGGAAGGAATGAAGGGTGTTTTCTCTATAGGAAAGTTAAAATTAGGCCGGAAAATGACAAAGACTTTCTCAGACATACTGCTAACTCGTTAAAACGCGGAAGGCGTGGAATTATATAGGTGTAAGCACTAGGGTTAAATAGAGATTGATAGGAACGAACGCCTTTGACTGAAACAAATATTTAATGGGAAAATGTTTCCCTGTTCCCTGATATTTTTAGAAACCTATGTAATTTGGCAGTAAATAAAGACAAATTCTACACGCGTGGTTACATTCACCACGACAACGTGCTCACAATCAAGTCACGTGAGAAAATAATATCATCCAAATAGCACGAGCAAGTGGCCAGTAGCATGCACGCTGCGTTATTCCTGTGTGAGAGTGGTCGTTTGTTTATACATTTTTGAAAATAAGTGATTTACAGCCCGCTTCTAGGCTACAAATTGCATGTAATGCTTTTTTCTGAAAACCCCTTTGCCCAAATCATACACTACATGAAGGAACTAGTAGAAGGCAACAGGAAACTGTTACATAAAACACATTCCCTGGTAGAATGAGCTAGGAGGTGCATTAAAAATCAATAGGATGTATTTTGATATCAGATAGGTTGGAAGGTATTCACTATCTATCATTAACGCCCGAATAGGAGTACGGTACTTTAAGAAGAAAAATAATATTCTGATATTTTTTTTTACAAATACCAAATTTGGTTCCTTTTTTCCTTTTAACCTCGAATTACGACGTACTATCAATTTAATCATTTCTGCAATCAAAAGAAATATTAAAAGATAATAAAATGATCGGCTTAAAGTATTCAAGGCTTTTAATAAAGGTTTTTTTCACATTTTATTTTTTTCGTGGGTAACTACTTTTGTTTTCTTATAGTTCTGATGATTTTGGTAAGAGTGAAATACGTATCCACGTAAATAAAAAAAACTGACACCAAGACTTTAAATTTCATTCAACTTAGTTACATAATTAAGTCTCTTGTGGCTATGGATAAATTCTTTGATCTTTTTATTTTTGTTAGATACACCGAGTTTATTTGTACGGTTCGGGCCACAAACAACACACTTATTTTACGTATTTTATTTTATCACACTATTAGTTATTCGCCAGAAATACACGAAAATGGCATATACGTAAATATGTAAAACATATTACCTGACCTAAAATAAAGTATCCAAGATCTTTTTAAAATTCATGTGGAGTTGAGAATGAAATACGCTGAGTACACAAACTGCATAAAATTGCTATCACATGGACGATCATGTCAGGAGACAAAGCTGCTTAACATGTGCCGTTTGTGGATTTGGGCTATAAAAATAAATCATAAGAAACATTTTTTTCAAGAATATATTAAGCTTTAATAAAATAGTAAAATTGTTTGAGTTTATGCGGCCCGCATTAAAGAAAAAATACAAAATTTATATTTGTTGGTAATCTATGTGCGTATTTGAACTTTTTCCATTTAGTAAAGGTCAGAGTAGGATCTGCTGGTAGAGGTTTCTAAAAGATTCATTAGAAAATAAAATTAAATAATATAGAGAACTCACATAATCAAATATCCTTGATACCCACGGTTTTCTTAAGTCGCTCTAAGAATATTCAAGATGGCTAAAAGTTTCGGGCCAGTCGGCATCGGCATAGTCGTTAATAATAGAGAGTCAATCTACCGTAATTTTTGGTAAAAAAAACTGCCCTTCTTTTTATTTTTTTTAAGCTGCATCACAGAGGAAGGGGATCTTGAGTTTTGCATTGCACAAGGCCCAGAAGCCATTTTTTTATTTTAGATTTAGATTTTAATAATTAAAAAATGTACACGTTCTTAAGAAAAAAAGTTAGTATAGCAGCTTTTATTAGTACGATCCGATGAAACTACAGTGGTTTTAGACATTTATGTCTAAAACATAAACTTACAAACAACAAAAATCGCATTAATAAACATATCAAATTTTAACTTTTTGTATCTAATAGAACGGTTAAAAAGGGCAATTTAATTTGAAAATTGAAACATTTTATGTAAACCGGCTAAATAAAATGTTTAATTTTTTTAAATACAGATTTTTTATTTCACAATGTCATTAAAAATTATTTATTAAATAAGAAATTCTATTCAATTTCTTAATTAAAAAAAAAATCAAATTTGATAAGATTTGTTTATTCAACTACTTGCTGTATCGGTTCACGTCATTGTACGTAAATATCGATAGAGGAGCTTTGGAGAGGACGTTGCGATAATGACTAAAAACTTAAATTAATATTAGAAATATACGAGAAAATAAAACAATTTGGTAACTTTGGAATAGGCAACATAAAATTGACCAAATGCAAAGGAGGAGTTCACAGATCAATTCCAGTAATGAATTGCCCTAAAACCAAAACATACTTTTATTCGGGCTGATGTTTGGTCTGGAAAATTGCTGAACTTTTTTTGCTACATGAGTTCCAGAAGAGTTTTTGTATTTATTTACCTAAATAAATAGTCACTTGACCTCTAATTTCAACATGAATAATTTGAAAAATGGGCCCTTTATATAATGCGGAATATAGGCGGGCGTATATTAGAACTCCACGTTACAAATATTTGTTTTGTTTTTTTTTCATTTAGCCTGTCTCAGCTGCCAACCGAACATATTATGACGATTAATGCTGTAAACCAGGAAATGGGAAGCAGAACCGCCGCAAAAAACTTTGTTGCCTATAGCTACTTTGGAAAGATTTGTAAACCAATCTAATATCGTAGATGGTCCTGTTGCCGACATTGCGAATACTACATTAGGAAAGAAAAGTGTTTTGGGAAAGAATACGGTTTTTTTAATATATAATATTTAATATATAATACCTGGGTGCAGTTGGATAAAATGGCTAAAAACTAGCACATTATTTGCTCGAGCTTTGGCTTTTCTAAAGAGAACGATACACAGTTTTTGAATAATATTGAAACTGAATATGCAAAATATTTCAGTCTACATCGAATCTTCGACGTTAATGAAAATAGCCTGTCCGTTGTGCAATTACTATTCCAAAGTTATTGGTAAGAAGGGGAAACGTCAAATCGCTTCAGTTACTCAGAACTCAGTGGCGCAAGGATCTTTGGTTACTATGATTGTAGCCATGAGTGCTGAGGACGGCATGTTCCGCCTATGTTAATTTTCCCGCGAAAGAATAGGAATGATCAACTCGTCCGGGGTGAACTAATGTGCGCAGTTTATGTCATACATCTGAGTGGCTGGGTGCAACAAGCGTTATTTACTGAGTGATTTCGATATATACAATTTGCACAACCAACTAAAGAGAATCCTGCTCTGCTTGTTTTGGATGGCCATTACAGTAATACTCGGAATATGAATTCAAGATTAGAGTGCAGAATTGAAAAAATTAAAAAATAATAAAGATCATATCCTGAATTTTTGGTACAAATTTCTGAATCATTTTGTATATTATTGTGTTCAAAAAACATTTTACAGTTTTGCGTCCATCCAAATGGGATCGTCTCTGCGTTTACACCATTCTTGCGAATAATTTTAACATTCATTTCCCTGTTTTGAATAGATATTTTTTGGAACGCACATCCGGGTCACAAAAATAAAAATAATCAATTTTAAGCATCAACGCGGCTTCGATGATCCTGAAAAGTTGTTATTTTTCTGGCAGTGTTGGGAAATATAAATCTGAAATATTGCACGGTATTAGATCAATACTTAAAAAAGAGAACAGTAACTTATTTACTTAGTAGTATATTTTGAGAAAAAAAAATGTATATCGTTAGCATGCACGAATAAAAACAGCGTTCCAAGATACACTAAGAAGCTGTTAATCAAAACCAAACTAAATACAATTAGTGATCGAAAGATCTGTATTTATGTCTAAGTGCGGTGAATCCTATATAAATGAAATAAAGAGGCCTGTGCATATAAGAATTTCTGAAGACTGAAAACACACTCTTCGAGGAGATACATCAAGATTGGGCTATACCAAGCATGCTAACTAATGTTTTGTGAAATTAAAAAGACTAAAAAATCATCTTAAGTATTTCAAAATATAAAAATAAAAATAAATAACTAGCAACCTATGGCCAAAAGCACTGTTTGACTTGGTTATTCGAAATAAAGTTAGCAGGGGGTATAAATATGTAAATATGTTTGTGCTTCCCAAGTAGCAATATAAAATCTAATGTGACAAATATTATGACCAACGTAGGATAGTTATAATAAGAAACAAACATATATTTACTGTGTGTGATGAAACAACGTATTGAGAACATATAGAACAATAATAGTTACAGCAAGGCTTTATTAGATCAGTGTATCAACAAGTATATAAAAAAATTAAAATAACTTACACCTTAAAACTTTACTTATAATTAAGAAAAAATATCTTACGGTAAGTTATGGGATGAAAGTATGGTCAGACTAGTCAGCTTAAGAAAAGTCTTTCCAATTTCCTTATCTAAAATGCAAGATTTGACTGGCCGATGGCCTAGGATGAGTAATTTTCCAGGGAGCATGTATCAGAGGCTCAATGGGCCTGGTAGCTCGGAATTAATGAGGCATCCGCCTCCAACTACATAATAGCAGGATACAAATAACAGAAAAATTACTTTTTATCAGAACTAATAAATAATATATATTTCATCAAAATAAGTTTAAACAATAACTAACCCAACAAATTTAAAAATTAAAAAAATATATTTGTCAGTGTTTTTTAAGTTTTTTAAATTTCCTTTAATATCAAATGCTTCCTTACATTAAAAATAATTTAAAATTTGAAACAACCTCAAAATTCCGCGTTTTTTTAAAAGTTCTATCTTATTTTAACCAGTTTTATGGACAAAATTGTTTTTGCATTTATTTTGGTGGAATTGTGGATGGTGGTAATTATTTATTCTATGTGTTTGAAGTTCATATTGACTGCCCACTTTTTAGCCTTAAGTTCAATTTAAACTCCTGTTAAATAATTTGTTTTTTAATTACTTATACAGTGTGTATCAGCCAAATGGAATAAATTCGATAATAAATAAATGGGAGCGTGTTCGGAAAAACGCTTGGACCCGTCGATTGGTATTTTTAGTTGCTCATTTTCTCCAATAAAAACTTTATACAGGGTGTGTCCTGTAACAGTGGTCAATGCCAACTTTCTTATTTCAAATGCAACACCCCGGATATTATTTAATTTTTGGATTCTTTAGGAGATTCTAAACATATTTTATGTTCAATGTCCTATACCTATCTTCAACTCTTTCGGCAATATTAAGTGTTTTCAAATTTATTTTTATTTTATTTATTTCGAATTTATTATTATTCATGAAAGTGGCTCTGATTACTGAACTATTTATTTGATTACAAAAATTCGCTACAACACACTCAATACTTATTTACCATTTAGGTCTTCATATTAAGAATGTAAGCAAAAACCATTTTAGCGTTCCTTTTTATTGATATGGAACAAAAAGAGCCAGTTTTGTTTACTTTTAAGTTTTGTTTACTTTTGTGTAAAATGCCTGGCCTTTCTCTTTGCAAGACAGTAGTTGTCAGTGTCAGTGTCATAGTCTTGACTATGAATTGAATTGAACTTGAATTTCGTTAACTGCATAATACCTAATATCAGAAAAATGGTTCATTTAACAGAAATGCATAAAATAACAATTCTACAAATGATTGGTTATGGAGATAACACACGAACACAAGTGGAAATTGCTCGCTTATTTCATGAAAAATTTCCAAATTTGCCGCATATATCCCAAGGGACAATTAGTAAAATAGAAAAGCAGTTTCGCGAGCTTGGACATGTGAGGCGGATAAAAAAAGCAGCTGCCAATTCAATAAATGATGATACTAAATTGGATATTATGCTTGAGTTTGAGGAAAACCCACATATTTCTAGTCGACAAGCCGCCGCAATGTTCGATATTAGCCATTCGTCGATTATTCGAACATTAAAAGAAAATAAAATGCATCCCTATAAAGTGATACCAACTCAAGAGCTAATGGAAGACGATTATGATAGGAGAACTTATTTTTTTGAACAAATGATGGCTATGTTAGATAACAATGTTATTCAATTAGAACATGTTTTGTTTTCGGATGAGTGCACCTTTACACTTCACGGTCATGTAAATCATCAAAATTGCCGCTATTGGTCTAGGGAAAATCCTCACTGGATCAGCGAAGAACATACTCAATATCCTGAAAAGGTTAATGTTTGGGCAGGAATTGTTAGGGATCATATCATAGGCCCCTTTTTCATTGACGGCAATTTGAATGGCGATAATTATTTAGCACTGCTCCAAAATAATGTCGTGCCAACTTTGACAAATTTGTATCCGGATCCAGCAAACCCACAAGTTCCACCGAATATGATATGGTTTCAGCAAGATGGAGCACCGCCCCATTACCAAATTAATGTCCGGCAGTACCTCAACGGAATATTTTCAAATCGGTGGATAGGGAGACGAGGATCGATAGAATGGCCAGCGCGATCCCCTGATCTGACGCCATTAGACTTTTTCTTATGGGGACATATTAAAAATGTTGTATATAAAACTAAACCCCTCGACTTAGCTGACTTAAGAAGACGAATAACGCTTGCGATTAGATCGGTCACGCCTGAGATGCTAAATAACGTTAGAAGAAATTTCTATTTAAGATTAGGAATTTGCCAAGACGTTCGCGGCGAGCATATTCAACAGTTCCTAAATTAACTTTTTACTTTTGTTTATACATTATGAAGAAATAAATAATTTTATTTTTTTAATCTTAATTTTTGCAATAAATTTGAAAACACTTAATATTGCCGAAATAGTTGAAGATAGGTATAGGACATTGAACATAAAATATGTTTAGAATCTCCTAAAGAATCCAAACATTAAATAATATTCGGGGTGTTGCATTTGAAATAAGAAAGTTAGCATTGACCACTGTTACAGGACACACCCTGTATAAAAAGTTTTTATTGGAGAAAATGAGCAACTAAAAATACCAATCGACGGGTCCAAGCGTTTTTCCGAACACGCCTCCATTTATTTATTATCGAATTTATTCCATTTGGCTGATACACACTGTATATCCATTTAAGCGGGAGTAAATGGCTCTGCATAAATTACATTTTGTTTTGGCACCATATAGAATGCTGAAATACCACATCTTTTCTTAGAATTTTGTAGCCTAACCAAATTGACTTGAAAGTAATAATACAGTTATCTTAGAGGGCTGTCTCATATTATGGTACAGATATAAAATGCGAATAAGTGAAAACATTTCTAAATGTACCGTACTATTTTCGTTACATCGCAAATGCTGGCGTCACAGAATTCAGGGGGTACTGAAATAAAAAAACGGTACATATTTGAGTGATTATATCTTTGCCTTCATGATGTTGTTACTTCGCTTTTATTTTTATTAGTTTAGATAAAGCAAGATGATTATTTTAAAAAAGCTTGCCATTTAAAATGTTCTTTTTTAATAATATATTGACGTCCAAATATTAAACGTGGCATTTAAGACATATAGTAAAATATACAGTAAAGAAAAAAGCAGTAACGAAATGCTGAACAAACTTTAAATAAGAAAAGATTTCCATATGAACACGTGACGCATTTGTAATGTGAATATTCCAAGTAAGAAGTATTTTGCATGTCGGTGACGTGAAAGGGTTCTCGCGGAACGGAGAAGCCATTACTTTACAGAATATATTTTCTCTTCCCTTTAGAAGTATTCGCCCTTTTAAAAGAATTTAATAAAAACAAGTTATCAGAATCTGAAAAGTGTTATTTACAATCGGTTTTTGAAAATAGATCATCCCTCATGGATATTGACATATATATCTATTAAAACTGCGACAATCTTTCTTAAACTTGGGACGTATATAACTCTGAATTATTTCATCAATATATACAAACTTTATTTTTAAAGATGCTGTCATAAACTTCTGAAAATGTTTTTTTGGATAAAAATTATCTTGATGTATGGGCTACAATTAGTAGTAGGTTTGTTCACGGTGCAGTACCTATCCAATATCGGTCTGAGTTACCTTTGACATATCTTTAGCAAAAAAAAACACTTCGGTCAGTATTTGCTATGAACTCAGTTCTTCTTTCTGATCGCTGCATATCATTGCATGAAGACAAATCAACGAGTTGTCGATTTTTCGAGAAGTGTGTATAAAAGCTTAGATTAAATAAACCGAAAGAGAATTAACCCAATAAGAAATCGTGAATTAGTTCCGTAAATCATGTGTTACTGATCGGTTTGAAAAGATGATGATTAGGTTTTTAGTGTTTAGAGGCTTTGAGGACCATTATATGCTATTTACTGTTTAGTTATGGACAAAAAGTTTACTATTTGTGGTCAGAATTAAAAAACTTGAGTTTGAAGAAAATATTGTATTTATGTTAGAATGGTGTATAATGTGGAGTTTTGATCCACTAAAAAAGAAATATATTTTTTTTAAATTGTCGATGTTTCGCAAATTTATTGTTGCATCCTCACGATAAATTCAGTTCTACTTATGGCGTCAAATAAATAATTAAAACTAGAAGAAACATAGTTATTAATTATGTAGTTTCACACAAAAATAGGTATCAATCGGAAACCCATATAACAAAAAGGACTGGAATATGTTAAAAATATTAACCCAACTGCTTAGGTTTCCTCTCTGTAAATATCTATATATATTACATAATATACGTAGATATTCACAGGAAGGAGATCCAAGCAGTTGGGTTAATATTTTCAACATCTTCCAGTCCCTTTTGTTGTATGGATTTCCGACTGATATCAATTTTTGTGTGAAACTATATAATTAATACCTATGTTTCTTCTAGTTTTAATCACTTATTTGGCACCAGTCAAACTTAATTTGTCCTGATAATGCAACAATAAAGTTGGAGACGTGGACAATAAAAAAAAGACCAAATAATACATCACTCTACATACCAATAAAGGGATCGATCGTTAACGAAAACCATTTAGAAACTTAACATTGTATTTAATATATATTGTTTTAATTAAAAAGAACTTCTTTCCAAAATATAAATGCAATGTGTTATTCTACTCCTCTCCTGTTTATGAATTAATTTGTAGTATATAAAATACATTATTTCTTGTAAAAATAGAGAGCACTTTTAGCTAATAAATGTATTCATTTTCTCATGCCTAAATTTAATAAAAATAATGTATCAATATTTTAAAATATATGTTTAATCATACTCAATTTTTTTTTGTGTATCAAAAAAGGTTTCCAAGAATGGATATAGTTTTTACACAGTTCCCAAAAAAATAAATATCAATAAGTTAAATATACATATTTCCGTTTGCTCATTTAGTAAATGAAAACTGTCTAGTGTTTAGTTCCGGTTTTAAGAATTTAAGAGAAAACCATAATCCAGCTAGAACGGTGTGGATCACGTGAACTAAAGAACTCATATAGCTCTGGAAACGTTTACTTAGATTTCTGTCTATTTTCTAATAGAGGAAATGCTTCAAATTACGAGAAGGAGTGGCGGTCGTATAAATAATTTAAACATAATAATTTTGTTTATTTCGTCAGTCAAATGTTTTAGTTGTATATGAATATAAAATATCAGTAAAAAATTGAAAGATGTGAATTTTAAACATTTGGTTGACTACATCATAAGCATCAGATCAACCTTCGGCCCCTCCAGTTAAAAATGTTAAACAAAAAAGATATTTAAATAATGCCGGGTTTGGAAGGTTATCACCAATCACATTTTGTAAATTTACAAATTATTTGAAAACTAAAAACCATTCAACCGAAGTATCGCTTGACCCGGCGTCCCGTTTGATATTTTTAAGAGATGTAAAGGATTTTATCTAAGACTTCTTGTATAATATGCCTCCGTTTACCCCTAGGTAACATTGCTGTACCTATCTGGGCGATTTTTTTTTCAGAAGAGATTGCATTCCGATAAACTGAAATTTTAAAAAGAACACTGTATTATTAACCATTATAATTGTACTGTTTATCTGATAATAAATTGAATAATACATCGAAAATCCTAAAGAAATAATATATTTTTATATATAATAATAAACACAATTTTTATCCGTTCAGACTATTAAAATTTTACGCCGCCTATGTCAAAAACATCAAAATAAATATTCGTAGCAACAAAATATAAACGCCTATTTCTTTTTCGGACCACGAAAGCCTGACGTCTAAATAAAATATATCGTTACATTACACTGTGGTTCCCTAATTAACCCACGCCCGGCATTACCGGGCGCTGAGTCGGAGTTTCCGTTGACGGTCTTCAAATATCGAAACACGCATTTTTACTTCACGCTACTTCTATATAGAACGCGGTCGTTCTGCTATTGTTAGCAGCCTGCCTCAAGCACGGTTTTCCCGTTACTCATCAAAGTACTAGCCGCTTTCGACAATGCTTCAAATTGTATGTCGTCCGTTATCGCACCAAAGTAAATCAATGTAAAAAATATGTATTCTGGACATGAAAAAACGCGTTATGTAAATATTGTCTTTCTTTGAGCAATGTAATATATTGGTCGCAATTCAGATTTATTTATTGAAGAAAAGCTTTCTGTTTCCCCCCTGCATATCTTATTATCTAATTATTCTAGCCCATTGTTAGATAAGTTTTGCACAAAAAAAAATATTTTTACTAAGTATTTATTTAAAAAAACAGTATAATAGAAATTTGACCAACTTTTGTACCAGAAGTTAGTTAGTATTGCCAGAAATTATTTCCTCGTACCCTGTAATGAACAAATATTTTAACTTTATAGTACATCTAACAGAAAAACTCAACAAAATTGGAAGTTTTTATGAGACTAATAAAAATCATTCGGTTGAATTTATTTATTGTTTTTTTATTTTACCAAATACTGCGTTATCAATAGTATGTGGTTTAAAACTCATGTAGATCGACGTTTTCAAACAAATTCCGTGTTAATAAATGATTAATAATATACGACGTAGCAGCAATTTGAGTAAATTTTATAAGCTAGCAAAAACTAAAACTATCTAAAAAACTTAACATTTTCAATAATTTAAATAAGTATGTGAGGCAAAACTAACAAATTCCTTAAATATATTCAATTATCCCAATCATTAAAACTGGCGTAATAACATTATTCTGTTCTTGCTTGTGAGAACATAATATAATACAATACGAAAGTCATTTTCTTTTTAATTTGTTAGTTAATATTTTTGAAATTATGAGACTCCACTGACAAATTTGTATATATCTATAATAGACAAAAAAGATACATATTGCAAAGTTAATCAAAAATAGATATCTATGGAGACTATTATGATTAAATATGAATGTCTCTTTAAAATGATAATTTTTCATTATTCACAAATACCAACATATTTATTACCCAAAATAATACTTATATGTTAAAACTGTTGTTTTAGCTGGTAGCGTTTATTCTGGATTCCTATTATAAAAAGCAGGTTTTTGTCTCGACATTCTGAAATCAGTCTTTTTCTTTTCTTGCAGGAGTATTCCAGAACGTCCCTAGCAAATATACAGTTTTCCCCCTGCTCTTTGAATTGTTATAATAATATTAATATGTTACTTTGATGTAATTTATTTTTATTAATAATTTGCCACAAGAAAACACTTACATAATTAATCTTAGTTTAATTAATCTGATTGTTGATATGAAAGTGGCTCATATAAATGTAAAATCAATGTTTACTGGTTTCAATGAATTTAGATCATTACTCGAGTATAACGATTTTGGCATAGTATTTTTGTCTGAGACCTGGCTTTCTTGTGGGGATAGTTCATCCTTGTTTCAAATTCCGAATTATCAATTTTTCAGAAAAGATCGTGTGGGCAAAGGGGGAGGAACAGCAATGTACGTTAAAACAGGGTGTGTCCTTAATATAAAGGTACAGTTGGAATTCTTAGCATTTAAAATTAAAATTTCAAATAAAACGTATGCTTTTCTGGTATTTTCTAGACCACCTTCTTTCAAATTCAACAATCTGATACCAGATTTCGATAAAATATTTTCTTCATTATTTCCTACTGTAGACAGTTTTGTTCTGATATTAAAAAAAGAACTTTTTAAAAAATTTTATTTCGACAAGTACAGAGACGAATCTGAATTACAACAACAACGTTTAGTTGCATTTGTATATATTTATAATGTTTCGATTTTTGAATTATTTGTTTGATTTTTAGTTATTGGAAGCTTCTTAAGTTTGCCTGAAATACAATATTTGAATAAAATATAGATTAATACAATAATAATAAAAATATAAAGTAAAACAGTCCAAAAACTTATTCTCTTCACATATATAGTGGAAGACATTTCTTCTAGACTTTCTTTTTGTTTCTTCAGGTTTGATTGGATTTCATCTGTGGCTTTTAGATTGACAAAGTTCAAATCAATCGTGGGTGGATTGAATATCGGTTGATATTCATTGATGACGTCTAATTGCATGGTCGGGAGATTCACTTCATCGTACGACAAGTGTGACGGCTTATAGTTTTCAAAAACCATTGATCCTATTTGGGCTTTACACTCAGGTGGAACTTCTAGTAGCTATCTTCAAGATTTTGGCAAATTGATTTACTGATGATATGGCTTGGTATGGTAACAAGCCAATTTCCATCAATAATTTTCGTAACTTGTACTTCATGCAGCTTGATTTTGAACGGGTGACAAGTAGTGGCATTTTTGGTGAATTTTAACAATTCGACAGCACATGGCAGATGGTCTTCAATAGTCCTACTGTGGGCATTTTTGCAAAGGAATTCATTCGATACCAAGACATTTTTCTTCTTGGTAGGCGTACTTAATATCGCTAAGTGCCAGGTAAGGTTTATAGGGTATGTTAGTAAAGAATAAATTATTAGTTGGAATTGGTAAGGGGAAGAGATTATACTATTGATATGTCTCTGCCTCAACTAAAAGTAATTCTAAGATAAATGTTATTTGAAAGTTTTTTATAAAACTTTTAATTTCAATTAATTTCTCAAGAATTAATATATTTTGAAGGTCACCCTGTATAGGTAATTTATTTGTATGTATTATTTTACTTAGACTCGTAATTTCTTTTGAGAGCTCGTAAGGATCAACTATAGAGTTGTGAAGTACCTTAATTTTAGAGAATGTTTTTGCTACTTCGATCTTATCTAAAATATTATAGATTGATTGGTATAGCAGCGTAATTTGGTTAGTAAATGTGAATATTTGGTAATACTCATGAAATTGTGTATTTTCTAAGTCTACCTTTTTATAGTTTCTTCTATTTGTAAAATACCACTTTTTAAAATTAATTGATTACGCGCCACATTAGACATCATATCTCTAAATTTGTTGATTGCTTTGTCTAGCAATGTTATTTGATTAATAGAATAGGTTCTTAATTTATTTTGATTTTCTTGTAAGATTTTCTGATCGATAATTTCGGCATCAGATTGATCTAGATTACCTGCTATGCTTTTAATAAAAGAGCCTAAGGGATTAAATAGACTTCTTTTATTCCTAATACTTGTATGAGAAGAAATTATTTGACTTATTAAATTTTCTATGCGTTTTTCTATAGCATGTAAAGGTATTAGAGAGTTTTGATATTCAGTAAAATAAACGCTGTCATTTTTGAAATGTGAAGACAGTTTGTTTGTCTGTGTTTTTAGAGTGTTAAATTCTAAAATTAGAGGTTGTAGGTCAATATTTTGTACAAAGGATCAGTGGTTAGCGACTAATTTTGCTGTGCCTAGTTTGAAGGGTAGTATCCCTGGATGTTTCTTTAGGTCGTTGAACTTTACTTTTGTGGCTAAGGTGCCGATGATGGACCAGCGCCATCTGCAAAAACGGGTACTATTTTAGTCTCCTTTACGTGAACAATTTTTTTATGTTTAGTTTTTGGGTTTTCGATACGTATTTTGTTATTTTCAAGTATTTCTGTCAATGTGAACGGTACAGTGAATTTGTTTTTTATTTTACTAGCTCGTGAACTTGCTTTTTTGTATACTTGCGAACCAATAATTAATTTTTGATTTCTTTTTGAGTCATTGACTTTGTCAATTATTTTTTGTTTTAGTTGTTTTGACTCTTTGGTTATTTTTTCATAGAGGACTTGTGTTTTGTTTTTATGATTATGTATATAATCAGTGAAAACATGTGAGGTTACAAGGTTCATGGGATCTCGAGAATCTGTGTGACCTTGAGTTAGTTCAAATGGGGTAAAATTTGTACTTGAATGTATAGTGCTGTTATAGGCTATTATGGCGTAATTCATTAGATTTATAACATCTGTATTCGGGTCTGTGTTTTAAAGTATCCTTAAATGTTCGATAAGGGTAGAATTAGTCTTTCTACTGGAGAATTGGACTCATGATGGTTAGGCGTTGTGAAATGAATATTGATGTTATGAGCTTTTAATAAACCTTTGACTATTTTGTTTTGAAATTCGGAACCGTTATCGGATACAATAGTTTTAGGAATACCAAAAAATGAAAAGAATTTTACAAGTTGTTCGCAACATGATATTGCGTTTCCTAGATAGGGTAATGCTTGTCCAAATTTTGTAAATTTGTCAAGGAATGTTAGGAATTTTTGTTTTCCTACAATGAATGTATCAATGTGTATAATTTCGAAGGGTTTACTTGGTGTTTCGGTTAACACTAAAGGCTGGTCAGGTGGTTTTCTATTATATTTACAGCGTTGACATTTTTCGCAATTATTGAGGTAGTTTGTAACATCAGTTTTCATTTCATTTCCAATAATAATTGGATTTTAAAAATTTAAGGGTTTCGTTTATACCTCGATGATTTGTTTTACCTTCATGTTTAAATTTTATGAGTAGGTTTCTTTCGTCTTCTTTAACATTGTTGACTAATTTTGTACATTCTATTAATTTACATTTTTGGAAATGATTAGACATTGCTTGTTGGAAATATGGTCTTAATTATTTAGAAAAGAAATATATATGTGTTGTCGTGTCGGTGAGATATTCTCTAAGAAAGTTTACAATGCTGTCCATATTTGTAGGTAGGGTAGCATGTATTATTTTGCTTCCATCAAAATTTTCTTGGTCAATTTTTATATAGGGATCGTAAGAAGATTTTTTGATTATAATTTGATTATGTTTATTATTTATAATTTCGTCTAATAAGGTCATTTCGGCATAGTTTTGTTTTGCAATTGTGCTGTGCACCGTATTAGAAGTAGAGGGTAACTGATTTCTTTCTTGTATATTTTGTACTGGTTCTTTAGGAATTTTGGGGTTTTTTTATTAGCTCGTTAGAAATTATATTATTTTTTGGGTTTTCGGGTTTTTTGATTTCTTGGAGTATTTCAGAAATAGTATCAGTAGGAAGAGATTTTGGATCAAAGTTTTCTATGAATTTCTGTGAATTGTCTATATCTCCGGGACAATTAATTATAGAATCTGTTTCGATAGCATTAACTTGTATACGAGACAAGGCGTCTGCGTTGGTATTTTGTTTACCTTTTTTGTATATAATCTCGTAATCGTATTCTTCAAGTTTAAGTCTCCAACGGACTAGTTTGCTATTGGGTTCTTTCAAATTGAACAGCCAAACTAATGGTCTGTGATCTGTGTATATTTTAAATTTTTGACCATAAAGATAGGGTCTGAAATATTTGCATGCCCAAACAATACCGAGGAGTTCTTTCTCGATTGTCGAATATTTTTGTTCGGTTTCATTAAGCGTGCGTGATGCATACGCAATTGGTTGGTCATTGGGGGGATTTCCTTGAGATGGGACTGCACCTAAGGCTACATTAGAGGCATCGGTAGTAAGAACAAATGGTTTGTTAAAATCAAGATATTTGAGAACGGGGGCATTGATAAGAAGATTTTTCAAGTGGTTGTAAGAGTTTATAAAGGCTGGGGTGTGTTCTACTTTAGCGCTTTTTTTTAAGACAACTAGTTAGGGGTTTAGTGATTTTTGCAAAGTCTTTTATAAAACGGCGGTAATAACCGGCTAGGCCTAAAAATGATTTTATTTCTTTTTGACTCCTTGGGATAGGAAAATGTTTTACAGCTTCGACTTTGTCGGGGTTTGGTTTCACACCTTCATTGGTTATTTTGTGTCCTAGATAGGCGACTTCTTTATGTAGAAATTCACTCTTATCTAGTTGAATTTTAAAATTTGATTGTCTTAGTCTATCAAATACTGCTTTTAATCGTTCAATATGTTCTTGTAATGAGGTCGAGAAGATAATTATGTCGTCTAGGTAAACTAAACAAATTTCATTCTGAGACCCTCTTAGGACGTTATTCATTACTCTCTGGAAGGTAGAAGGAGCATTTTTGAGACCAAAGGGCATACGTTTGAATTCGTAGTGTCCAATGTCTGTTGAAAAGGCGGTTTTAGGTATGTCATTGGGTTCCATTTCGATTTGATGAAAACCATTGACTAGGCAAGAGTTGTGAAGTATTGGGCTTTTCCCAATTTGTCTAGAATATCGGTAATATTCGGAAGCGGGAATTATCATACATAGTTTTATCGTTAAGCTTACAATAATCGATCACAATGCGCCATTTGCGTTTTCCGGACGCGTCAAGTTTTTTAGGGACCACCCATATGGGGCTACTCCAACGGGAATTCAATTTTTGTATAATATCGTTGTTTAACATTTTTGTAATTTGCTTATTTACTTCCGCTTTATGAATATGAGGGTATCTATATGTTTTGGTAAATAAAGGAGTCTCATCTGATACATTTATCTTGTGTTTTATTTGGTTTGTAAAAGTTAGAGGCATATTTTCACAGTAGAAAATATCTCTGTATTCAAAATACAAATTTCGGATGGCTTTATATTCTTCAGCATTACAGTGTTGTAACCTGAGATATTTTTTAGATTTTGTTTTTGAAGTTTATCTAAATAATCATTGAGCTCTGAGTCTGTTTCCATTTTTTCTATAAAATTATTTTCGGTTTCTTCTAAGATTTCTATTTCGAAAGGTTCAAAAATATCTATTTTTATTGGATTTTGACTAGAATTTGTAATAATTGTATAAGCATTAGAGTCTACAATTGTAACTAGAGCTTCTGGCATTTCGGCTTTACCAAAATTTGTATATTTTAAAATGCCAATACCATTTTGATGTTTAACAGGTATTTTTACTTTACTTGTTTATGTTTATGTTCTTGGAGGAATAGTAATTTCACAGGGTTTGAAACTTTCGTTTTGTACTGTATTATTTTGATAGTAATATAAAGGTAAAAGAGCATTGTCTGATTCTAAACACAAGTTTTTTAAGTTTATGCTGGCTCCAATGTTTGTGAGAAAATCAATACCTAAAAGTCCATCGAATTTTGTGGAAAAATCCAAAAGATAAAATTTATGATTTCCAAGACAGTTAAAAGATTGGAAAATTGGAATATTAAGTACTTCGTTATGTGTAGAAGTTGCATGAGCTGTTTTAACAAAAAATGGTTCTGTGAAAATTGAATTGGGCGAAATTTTATAAGCTAAATTAGGTTTTATAAAACTACGACCACTACCTGTGTCTATTAAGAATTTACCATTAATTTCTGGGAGAAATATAACTGGTAATTCAGTGTTATTATAATTATTTAAAAGTATTACGTTATTTGGTTTGTATTTAAAGTGTCTTGAAAATTTTCATTTCGTATTTCTACGTCATTTGCCATATTTGCAGAAAAATATGTTTCGCTTGAGTTTTCAAAGTTTGTCATATCAGGATTATAAAAGTCACTATTGGGATAATTATGTTCGTTATTTGAACAATAATATTGGTAATCATCAAATTGATTAACTGGATAATCAATTGAATTTATTAAATTATTTTCATTTTGTTGAGCAGTGTATTTACTATATTCGGCATTGTTATTATATGAGGTATAATTACTGTTATCATTATGCGCCGTATATTCACTGTTTATACTCGCGGGTTCGACCGTCTGGTTAAACAATTCTTTTATGGCATAATTATTATTACGATAAGGCATTTGTTGCGTCGGGTTTTTTGATATAGTATTACCCGAGGAAGTGTCCATAGGCTCAGGTCTTTGTAATCGAGTTACTGAGTCGGAACGGGGACGTTTATTAATATTATAGTTATTGTAAAAAGTAGGTCGAGTGTTCTTTTCATTCGGTCTAAATTGTTGCCGTGTGTTATTTGCAAAATTAGGTCTGGGTTGATTAAAATTGGGGACAGTTTGTCTGAATCGTCCAAAAACTAAAAATTGGTGATTATTTACATTTGATCGATTTGCCAAATTATTTTGACTGGGGAAGTTTGGTGTATAGAAGGGTCTTTGCACATTAGCAGAATAATGTACAGGGTGTCCGGATTTGGTTGCAAAAGCAGGGTATCTGGCTTATTTTTAAAGATAGAACCTTGCGGTTTTCACGAACCTGAGCTAATTTTTTGTGAAACTCATGAAGCCGTAAACAAAATTTTGTACAGTACGACAGAGAATATGCAATATTTTATATATACAACGGGATACGAAATAATACAGGAATATTGAAAAAAATTGGAAAATTCACTTACAATATAGTACGATTTCGATTTTCATTCCTTACAACTAGGCCCAATAGGAAAAGCGATGCTTGTCTTCTCCCTGGATTGACTATTGCTATGAGTTCGGGACGATGGACAGGACGATGCTTGTTCTCACCTACAGTCTTGGCTGCGAATTTTTGCACTAAAATCGTCGGAAAATTCGGAGTTTTTACTTCAAATGTACAAAAAACCCGCTGGCAATTTTCATAGCCTTCTTCGTTTATGAGATACAGGGCGAAATAGAAAATTTTGCATTTTGGGACCCCCTCGTATCTCGGTTATCCTTTAACTTAACGCAAAGGGAAAAATTGCTGCCTATGCAGATTCTGGACAAATATACAGGGTGTCCCATTTAAAAAAACACAACTTTGGGTCATGTCTAAAAAATAACAACTCAAATGAAAAATATGACTACGCCACTGGATCCAGCATAAAAAACTGCATAAGCGGCAATTTTTTCCTTTGCGTTAAGTTAAAGGAAAATCGAAATACGAGGGGGTCCCAAAATGCAAAATTTTCTATTTCGCCCTGTATCTCATCAACGAAGAAGGCTATGAAAATTTTGTTTACGGCTTCATGAGTTTCACAAAAAATTAGCTCAGGTTCGTGAAAACCGCAAGGTTCTATCTTTAAAAATAAGCGAGATACCCTGCTTTTGCAACCAAATCCGGACACCCTGTACAGGTGTTTGATATATTTTTGATTTTTGCATTTGCAATGCATTTTGTTGTACACCAATAGTAGTTTTTGTATTAAAATTTGAGCGATTTTTATAATAAATAAAATTTTCTTCTTCTTGAGCAAAACTCATTGCTTCCTCAAGAGAATTAGGATTTTTTAATCGAACAATTAATTGCATGTCGTAACTTAGGCCATTAATAAATGTTTTTAAAACTAAATTATCATATTCCTTAATTCTAAGTAATTTTAAAGGTCTATTATCATCTGACATATTTATTTTAGCAAATAATAGGCTACGAATATCTTGTAGTCTTCAGGTTAGTCAACAATCAATAGATCTTTTATCAGCAAAACTAGCAATTATTGCTTGTTTTATTGAATCCCATTGTTGTTAATTCAGTTCTAGAAGCTACAATGTCTGCTGCTCTACCGACTAGTAGATTTATTTAAGATATATCGAACAGACATATATTGATTGGTGCATTAGCATTATTTTGATCTCTATGGTTATTTATAAAATTATCACATGCTGTGATAAATCTATTAATTAATTTTGGGTTTTCGTCGAATTGCGGAATATTGTCGGCTTGGTACCTAATTAACGCATAATTGGGTGTTGCCATTTTTATTTGTTATACGTAAAAACTTAAAAACGAGAACTCAAAACTAGACTTATTTTAATATAGCGTATTTATATGGTTAAAATACACTTCTTAGATCTACGATTTTTAAATGTGAAATAAACGTCTCGAACTTATATTTAATATGTACAGTACGACAGAGAATATGCAATATTTTATATATACAACGGGATACGAAAAAATACAGGAATATTGAAAAAAATTGGAAAATTCACTTACAATATAGTACGATTTCGATTTTCATTCCTTACAACTAGGCCCAATAGGAAAAGCGATGCTTGTCTTCTCCCTGGATTGACTACTGCTATGAGTTCGGGACGATGGACAGGACGATGCTTGTTCTCACCTACAGTCTTGGCTGCGAATTTTTGCACGAAAATCGTCGGAAAATTCGGAGTTTTTACTTCAAATGTACAAAAAACCCGCTGGCAAATCCTACCGACTGCGCCAGTTTTGTTCTGATATTAAAAAAATAACTTTTTAAAAAATTTTATTTCGACAAGTACAGAGACGAATCTGAATTACAACAACAACGTTTAGTTGCATTTGGATATATTTATAATGTTTGCAATGCTGAGCTTGCAAGTAAGCAATCTTCAGACGATCGCTGATAAAGGAGTTTTAATAGAATGTAACTAGACAAAGTTTTTTGCTTGGGTGATTTCAACATTAATCTGCTAAACTTACAAAATCCATTAACATATCTCTTTGAGATTTATAACGTGTACAAATCATAGAAGACGTATGCGGGACTGCAAGTACGTTAATTAACGCAATTTTTGTAACAAACCAGTCTTTAGTAACTAAAAGCGGAGTTTTACCGGCCGATAATATTTCGAACCATAAAATTTTTTATTGCGAGGTGAATTTGGGGAAAGCACCAATTTGTCCTCAATTAATTCAATACCGGTGTTTTAAAATTTTTAATTTGAATGATTTTTGCTGTGAAAAGGTTAACTATTTTAAAAACAATATTTACAATCGCAATTTAAAATTTAAATTTAAGTTAGCAGAAATATCTGATGTTAACAAAATTTCAAATAGTATAAATACCAATAATATATTGATTATATTCATCAATACATTACATATATAATTAATTGTTGTATAGGAATAAGTTATTTCCCTGATCAGTCGAAAATATCAATAGGAAACGCTCTATCAAAAACTTCAAATCCGAAAAATTTTAATGATTTGCGTGTTATAAGTATATTTTCTTCTATATCAAAAGTATTTGAAAAAAATAATGCATAGTCAAATATATATTTATTTCGTTAACAATAGTATTATACCCAACATCCAGTGCGGATTTAGAAAGAAATTTGGTACTACAGTAGCTTTTGCTAAAGTAATAGATAGATAGATTGTTCGGGCTTGTGACAAGCAAATTAATAGTTTGTTAGTACTGCTCGACTTTTCAAAAGCTTTCGACGCTATTAATCATGAAATACTTGTTTCTAAGTTGAAATATTATGGTTTTGAAAATGAATCTTCTCTTCTTATTAAGTCATACTTATCTAACAGATTTCAAGCTATATTTTCTAATAATAAATATTCTGATCGAGTTAAGTTACTTTCTGGTATACCTCAAGGTTTAATTTTAGGTCCGTTACTCTTTCTTATTTATACCTCAGATATACAAAAATCTTTAACTTTTTGTCAGGTCCAAGCATTCGCCGATGATACAAAAATATATTGTAGTATTTATTCTAATAATTAAATAGAAATTGAGACCAATATAAGTCACGACTTAAAAAATTTTAAGTGAACTCTCACAGAGCAACAACTTGCGTTAAATCCATCCAAATCGTGTCTTTTAATTTTTGGAAATAAAAATAAAGTTGATTTTCTGAAAAACTCACTTAATATATCAATAAACGACTCAAAATTAAATTTTGTTGATTGTGCGAAAAACTTGGGTTTACTGTTGGATACTAGACTTAAATTGAAGGATGTTATATAATTATATTAAATAGGAACTTAAGAAGACGTTTATGTGAATCTCTTGTTTTGTCCAATTTTAATTAGTGTGACTTTATATATGGATTTTTGTTTGTTTCAAGAGAGTAAATCTCGATTACAAAAAGTCCAAAATGCCTGCTTGCGATTTGTGTATAGTGTAAGAAAATATGAACATATATCACATCTATTTAAGGAAATTAACTGGTTACGAATGGATGCTCGATGAAATCCATGATCCATTTTTCAGCGTGGATTTTCTTATAATGCTGTAAAATTCTATAATTTATTATTATTTGACTAATGAATTTGCAGAAAAAAAACTGATTCTGCATTAATTCATATTTTTTAAATTTATACTTAAATATATTATTATTACTTATAAAGCAAAAATAAGCATAAGGAAATATGTAATTTAATAATTGGTTTGTCCCTGCCTGGTTGAGTTGAATAGTTATTAAAGTTAGACTACGTCAGGCTTTGACAATCGATTTCTTTCTTTATACTACATTGTACATCTTTTGAAATAGAATTATAATTGTTATTACCATAATAATAAATATTTTTCATATCCCATTATAGAAAGTAACTAATATTTTCGCAGACTTTACTCAATAACCACAAAGTTATATAGAAAAAGGTGAAGTCCCGGTTCCGACAAAATGGACGTTTTATTTCATTATGTGCGTTTCTATTAGGATTGATAGGAAAATGTGCTAAACTTTTGAAGAAAATAGTCATTTGGCCAAACTTTTTTATTGGTCTCTAAAAATGTAGTCCCATGATAGTCTAATATTGATCTTCACTAAGAGCTTTTTCTGGTAGAGTCCACTACTTAGAAATTGTGCAAAATATTTGTTTCGTAAAAAAAAGTTATATGAAATATCAAGTGAGAAAAAGGAACAAAGTTGTACTGATATGTATCCCGTGTATAAACCTAGAAGAACTTTTTAGCTTTACAAAAAGTTATGGATACTCATTAATCTTCTAGTTTGAAAATAAACTACACACCTTAAATTTACTTTTTCTTTCTTGAAGAAAGATAAGAAACTTATTTAAGTAGGTTTTATGTAAAAAGTTTTATAAATATATATAAAAAGTTTTTTTTGCTAAAATATAGCATCCTGACCCTTAGGCGGTTCTAAAATGTCACATTTTTATGAGTCTGAGGGGTAAGCTCTAATTACAAGGTGCTGTATTTTTAAATATTATTGTATTTTATTTATATACATTTGGTCAAGCCTTTTAGGAATATTTTATTTTAGATTAAGGAACAAATATTGTGGGGTTTTAAGAATTTGTGAGCTCATCCCATATACAAATGTAGTTTTTTATACCTAAGAATTGTTGCCTCTAGAGACTGTTCATTTTATAAAGAAGCTGAAACGTTATGTTAAACGATGTGACATTTGACTTGGTGATACTTTGTGATTTAAATGATTTTGTGATTTTTAAGTGAAAAAAAATTCATATATAGTGCTTAAACTTCTTAGTTAGATACTTTAATTTAATTTAATTTAGACAATATTAAATATTTATCATTTTTAAATTTTGTGTACCTACTAGTACAGAATGCTAGTATACAATGAAAATATTACTTATTGTTCACTATACATAGATGCATCTATGGCATCTAGAACATGTATCGAAGGTTTAAATCATATGACATTTGACTTTTTTAATTCATATCAAACGTGTTCGACAATTTGATACTACTTGCATTTTCAAAGGGTAAATATTAATAATTTTTAAATATTGAAATCGATGCATGGCTAACTATGTTTGACTGCATTTTATATATTAGTTGTTTATTCTGTTAGCCTAATCAGAGATTTATAAGTAATTTGGCAAAAGTAGCGCACTGTATGTTTTATAACATATGCGCCTATTTTAAGTATAAATATTTCTAGCATTGATAAAAAAAATCATTAACAAATCTCTGTGGAATATATTGTCACACATAATAATGTGGCATGTCACAAAAGAGATGCCTTTTGTGAGGATTGGGATGCGTAGCTAGTAAAATTTGGAATACACAATATAAATGTGATTTATATTGTTATATAAATCATACATTGGCAGAGCTATTCGCTTGGCTTTGCTCTTACTATTCAGATTTCGCATATCTTTGCTGGGATCTTTCGATACTTAACAATGCTTTACTTGATGGAGTTTTAGATTGATAACTACTTTGTCGAACTTTGAGCATACTAATGACTTGTGTGTTTGCTTTAGATAACTGTGTTAGGGTGGAATAAGTACTAACCATCGCAGAGGTTTCACGGATTGCTAACACCGCCAATGGCTATATGGGAAGAGGGTTTGATCCATCTGAGTTGGCTTCAATGGCTTGTTAATACAGATTTGATCAGGGGAAGTTTTTGAGACCATGTCAAGTCTGGTTGTATGGAGACAACGGGGCGGTATTTATGTTGAAAAAATGCTTACTGCTTTGCAGGTTTCTTTTCACGGTCTATGTCAAGTAGTTTATGTTATGTAAATAATTAATTAACTTCATAGTCTAGGTAAACTCTAGTTCCAAATCCCTATGGTCTGGGCATTGTTGACAATATTGATAACTTATATTCATAATGAATCAGATTAAACCTGAGAAGTAATTAATGACAGCTTTTGATTCAGAGATACCCTAGATAGGTCTAAGCCTAATAAAACTTTTCAGATATTTTCAAAAGTGAAGCAAAGGTAATAATTTTTGAAAAAACTTATTATCAATGCCTTTTCATGCTTCAATGTGTTTCTTCTTTTATAGATATTACAGAAGTAAATGAATTTTACAACTTTGGTATTCATCATTTGAAGACCCTGTATAACATGGATTATTAGATCCTCAAGATACGAGGTTATCATATTCAAAATTCAATTAAATACAATGACATTAAAAAATCAATAAAATACAAATGTTCAAACACCAATCAAAATCAAAGCGTTCCACTGAACCCACGATTAGAATTAATAAAAAGAGTTTAAATCTCAAATCTAAGAGAAAAAATATTATTTGCCTCAAAAACGTAGAAAAACAGCCGAGGCACTTTTGGAAAAACATTACGTATGCAACGATTTTATTTATTTTTATCAATATTCAAACTCCAATTCTCTTTTCGCTTTCTATTTTTTAAATACGAAATTTTATGACTTTTAAAACAGAAAACTCAATGTAGGGTAAAATATAAAACACGATAATGCCACGCATTTACTTAATTGCAGATCTAGGAAGAACAAAATTCATTATTTATCTTACAAAATGTTTCCCGCGCTGACAGCAACCAATCTATTCATATACGTATCTACAGATTTAGTGGAATCAAACAGACACCTAACTATTTCAGTTCGAAATACCCTTTTGCCCACTTTAGATTTTTGTTAATTCCAAATTCGGATTACAGATCGATAAACCTGTATTCCGGAATTATGCGGTATGCAGTTTCAACGGGATTTTGCCAGATCGAGGCGGCAGGTGCCGAAATAGCTAATGGAATTTCAGTTCCAGTTCATAGGTGCTAATAATTATTTGAAAACTAATTAAATTAAAATGCTAGTCGGTTCAATGTGTTTTTCAGATGATGGAAATATCTTTATCGATAATTTAAGTAGCTGCGTACGATCTACACATTTTCTTAGTTTACCTCCAGTTTGACCGATAAAGCATAATAAATTATCCAGTCGAGGTAGACAAACATTTTTAACTTCTGAAAAATTAGTATAGAGTAAAAACATTTAAAAGAGACTTTTAAATATTACTAAAAATACATTTTCGAAAGTCTCCAATAATCCTACTTGTGCAAAAAATGTATTGAAAGTCAGAGGTGGAAATATTGATGTTTCGAGAATATTTTCTAAATGTTAAGTTTTATCGCAATAATAGATATAACAAAAAGGTATCTATATTATTTTTCATAGAAAAATAATTCACGCCTAAGTTAAATCTTTAAATATCTCTTTTTCCTAGTAAATATTACAGTCTCTAATTTCGGTCGCCCGAAGTTATTAAATGTCATTATTGTTTCTTTTTTTTATGTCTAATTCCAGAATTTGGCATGCAATCTCGGGTGTAAGAAACCCTTTCGGGATTGACATACCTATTTCCGTCAGTCTGTCGATCTATTTGTTGTTCGGTCTTCAAATCAAATTCAAATTTTGCTCAAAAATCGAAGGTTATAAGGTGAAATTAAATGGTTACATTTTGGTAAAAATCCAATATGGCAACAACTTACCGGATGAACTTTAAGATTTGAGTAAAAATAAAGTTAATTCTGGTGTAAATTCATTATGGTGAAACAAAATGGCTGTTTCGCGAAATGTTAAAAACTCAGTTCCAAAAATTACTTAACCAAATGACTGAATTTTTGTACAAAAATCAAACAGGGATTGACTGGCAAATGGGGGCCTAATTAAATGTTCGGTAAAATTCTAGTTCCTGAAATTGAACCTGCTTTTTATGGAGGCGAGAGTGGCGCCAATGGCTGTGTATTTTTTGTTAGGCGCTAAAGATCTCTGGCTCGATTCCGAGCTGAGGCAAACTTTGTTAAGAATAGATAATGCGCTCGCCTTCTGATGTAAAACGCTCCATTAGTAAAACGCTAAAATCAGCTCCCAAATAACGTCGTTCGGATTTGACGTTGCAAGTCCCACATACCTGTGTAAATTACAGCTAAGACACACATAATAGGAATATGCGAGAGGTAGGCCGATATCCAGCAGTGGATTAAAAGGCTGCAGCTAAAAATATTTAATTTCGAAACGTCCTCATATTGTACATATTATTAAAACAGAGTTCTAAAAACAAGTTAAATTTGCCTTTTTTGTGAAAAATATTTTACTGCGACACGTCTAGGAAGAAGTACAGAACAACAAGTTAGTATATCTATTTACGCAGCGACAAACGGGATATAACTATTTTATTTTCATATATTAAACATTCTCGTATACAGAACAAACATATTTTTATACAGAAAACCATCTAAGATTGAACGTTCTTGTTCTGGAATTGGAAATAAATAATTTGATGTTCAACTGTGGTAAAATTATCAACCAAACTGTTTAGTTTTATAGCTTCGACTTTTGAACAGAGTGACAGGCCGATGTTTTTAAAGTTTTGCTGGCGAGCGAAATTATGGATAGACAGTAGGTATGTCAATCCCGAAGGGATTTCCTAGTCCCGAGATTGCATGCATCATTCTGGAATTAGACATAAAAAAAAGAAACAATAATGACATTTAATAACTTCTTTGTATAAGTTAAAACGCTGAAATTAACCGAAAACCGTTTTTAAGAAGTTTAAATTGTGTGTAAAAGAAAAAAATTTCTCAGATCCCACGCCTGAGGGCCGAATAGTTAAAAATTTGAAGACTTTTTGAAGATTACGTCTGCGATTACTTCCATTTGTGAGTATATCAATTTCTTCCCTAATTATTCGAGCCACCGCACTTTATTATTTGGTTGTAATGCATTTTGCAATTTAACGCTTAATGGTTCATGTGCCGCTTGCAGAATTTTTGCAGGAGGAATATCATTTTCGGCGCTAATCTCTGTTTCATGTTGATTAGATGTCTCATTTTCGTTGTCTAGCCTGAATAAAAGTTTTTCTAATTCATATTTAATAATATATATATATATATATATATATATATATATATATATATAGTGTGTATCAGCCAAATGGAATAAATTCGATTATAAATAAATGGGGGCGTGTTCGGAAAAACGCTTGGAACCGTCGATTGGTATTTTTAGTTGCTCATTTTCTCCAATAAAAACTTTTTATACAGGGTGTGTCCTGTAACAGTGGTCAATGCCAACTTTCTTATTTCAAATGCAACACCCCGGATATTATTTAATTTTTGGATCCTTTAGGAGATTCTAAACATATTTTATGTTCAATGTCCTATACCTATCTTCAACTATTTCGGCAATATTAAGTGTTTTCAAATTTATTGCAAAAATTAAGATTAAAAAAATAAAATTATTTATTTCTTCATAATGTATAAACAAAAGTAAAAAGTTAATTTAGGAACTGTTGAATATGCTCGCCGCGAACGTCTTGGCAAATTCCTAATCTTAAATAGAAATTTCTTCTAACGTTATTTAGCATATCAGGCGTGACCGATCTAATCGCAAGCGTTATTCGTCTTCTTAAGTCAGCTAAGTCGAGGGGTTTAGTTTTGTATACAACATTTTTAATATGTCCCCATAAGAAAAAGTCTAATGGCGTCAGATCAGGGGATCGCGCTGGCCATTCTATCGATCCTCGTCTCCCTATCCACCGATTTGGAAATATTCCGTTGAGGTACTGCCGGACATTAATTTGGTAATGGGGCGGTGCTCCATCTTGCTGAAACCATATCATATTCGCTGGAACTTGTGGGTTTGCTGGATCCGGATACAAATTTGTCAAAGTTGGCACGACATTATTTTGGAGCAGTGCTAAATAATTATCGCCATTCAAATTGCCGTCAATGAAAAAGGGGCCTATGATATGATCCCTAACAATTCCTGCCCAAACATTAACCTTTTCAGGATATTGAGTATGTTCTTCGCTGATCCAGTGAGGATTTTCCCTAGACCAATAGCGGCAATTTTGACGATTTACATGACCGTGAAGTGTAAAGGTGCACTCATCCGAAAACAAAACATGTTCTAATTGAATAACATTGTTATCTAACATAGCCATCATTTGTTTACAAAAATAAGTTCTCCTATCATAATCGTCTTCCATGAGCTCCTGAGTTGGTATCACTTTATAGGGATGCATTTTATTTTCTTTTAATGTTCGAATAATCGACGAATGGCTAATATCGAACATTGCGGCGGCTTGTCGACTAGAAATATGTGGGTTTTCCTCAAACTCAAGCATAATATCCAATTTAGTATCATCATTTATTGAATTGGCAGCTGCTTTTTTTATCTGCCTCACATGTCCAAGCTCGCGAAACTGCTTTTCTATTTTACTAATTGTCCCTTGGGATATATGCGGCAAATTTGGAAATTTTTCATGAAATAAGCGAGCAACTTCCACTTGTGTTCGTGTGTTATCTCCATAACCAATCATTTGTAGAATTGTTATTTTATGCATTTCTGTTAAATGAACCATTTTTCTGATATTAGGTATTATGCAGTTAATGAAATTCAAAAGACTATGACACAGACACTGACAACTACTGTCTTGCAAAGAGAAAGGCCAGGCATTTTACACAAAAGTAAACAAAACTTAAAAGTAAACAAAACTGGCTCTTTTTGTTCCATATCAATAAAAAGGAACGCTAAAATGGTTTTTGCTTACATTCTTAATATGAAGACCTAAATGGTAAATAAGTATTGAGTGTGTTGAAGCGAATTTTTGTAATCAAATAAATAGTTCAGTAACCAGAGCCACTTTAATGAATAATAATAAATTCGAAATAAATAAAATAAAAATAAATTTGAAAACACTTAATATTGCCAAAATAGTTAAAGATAGGTATAGGACATTGAACATAAAATATGTTTAGAATCTCCTAAAGAATCCAAAAATTAAATAATATCCGGGGTGTTGCATTTGAAATAAGAAAGTTGGCATTGACCACTGTTACAGGACACACCCCGTATAAAAAGTTTTTATTGGAAAAAATGAGCAACTAAAAATACCAATCGACGGGTCCAAGCGTTTTTCCGAACACGCCTCCATTTATTTATTATCGAATTTATTCCATTTGGCTGATACACACTGTATATATACCTGACGTTTTAAAGCAATAATCTTGTACAGACTTTATATAGTCCGAATATGTGATATAGTAGGTAATTTCGGAATAAATGGTTCTGCGTTGCTTGATTCTCGTTCTTAATTCTTTTGCAAATCAGTTCGCTGAGATATACCTACAAGTTTAAACGATCATCCGTATATAAATAATTGCATTATCTACAAACCTTGTAATAGATATTATTGCGGTACAACTTATCGTTTGGAAAATATTTTCGAAAAATCGATATTTTGACTTTTGAACTTAAACACAAATTTTAGCAGAACTAGAATCGATACAAAGAATGAGACAAATAATTTGTTAATTAACTTAGCACAGAAAAAGTGAAAAATAAAACCACCTAGTATAACTTATAATGAAATATTTCCCTTTTCAACAGCTTCAAAATACGGCAGGAGAAATCGTAGTTTCTGAATTTATTTTCTAAGTTTTCGTTTCGAAACTTTCTAAACTACCTTAGACGTTTATCAAAGATGAACTTCAAATGGAAGACGGCTAACTAAAGAACAACTTAATTTAGTTCGACGTTGTCTTACCTTAGTTCAGTCATAGATAAATATGAAAGGTCATGGCACATTTCATTCAACTTCCCTCAATATTCTAGTATATTGTTGTCAACGCTATAAGGAAAATTTTTTACAATTGTACCATACCCGGCAAACTGCAGAGTAATCCAGCAGTCAAAAGTATATTTTCATCTCTAAATTTTTACACAGGCATATTTCGAGCATGGCAAGTTGTTTTACAAGCTATTTTAATATATATTTTTTTCATCATAAGTGCTAAATTAATATTCTCAAATATCTTTCATATTTATACAGGATGAAATATTAATTAGTACATGTAATTTTTAAATAAATATGGTTCGCATAAATTAGAGTCAAACTAGTCTATTTCATAAGGGTTTGAATTTATATAATACCTAACCTGAATTTATAAAACAAATGCCAAATTCAGATATATTTAAATGTGAACATAGAAAATATGTTATAAGGAATATAAAGATAGTTTAGGGTTGTTAAATAGAAGATTACGGTATTAAGTTAAATTTAATTAATTCATTTGTGAAAATATATTTTAGTTGAGCTGTAACTTGTTAGCTATGAGCTATTAAATAATTAAATATATTATTATTATTTTAATTTGAAAAATACTATGCAATAAATTCAAGCTTAATATGCTTTTTCACAAATTAGATAAAAGGGAAGACAAATCTCATTGTTCAAAAAAATTACTAGTTGCATTGTTTTGTACAGGGTTCCGCAAAAAAATTAACAAAACAAATAAAACTTCCAGCAATATTCTAGTACGTTGTTGTCGTCGCGAAACTTTTTTACAATTGTACCATACTCCGCAAACTACAGAGTAAGCCAGAAATCAAAAGTCAAAAGTTGTATATTTTCATTTTTACAGGCATATTTCGGGCATCGCAAGTTTTACAATCTCTTTAAATAAAAAAAATTTTATCCTAAGAGCTAAATTAAAATTCTCAAATATCTTTCATATTTATACAGGATGAAACAATAATCGGTGCATATCATTTTTATACAAATTCGATTCGAACAAATTATAGTCAAAATAGTCTATTCATCTCTGTCATTTGGTTTGAATTTATATAATTAATGAATGCCTGAATTTATTAAACAAATGCCAAATTTAAATAGATTTAAGTGAATGTAGAAAATATGTTATAAGAGATAGTATGGGGTTGAGCCATTAAATAATTAAATATATTATTTTTATTACATTTTGTTTATTTTAAAAAATATTATGCAAGGAGTTCAAACTTAATCTACTTTTTCACAATTAGATAAAAAGTACAAATATCTTATTCTTAAAATAAATTACTAGTTGCGTTATTTTGTACAGGGAATGCAAAAAATAACAAAATATTTTAAGGCACTTTGATGACTTTTAATATAAAATTATTCTTGGATTACTAATACTACTTTTAATAATAGAGATCAAAATGTTACATTTCAAACTTGCATATTATATTACATGATGAAACATTTTTTAGTCAAAGTTAGAAACAAATTGTTAGGTGCTTTAATGTCTTTTAATAATAAATCTACATATGTCAGTTTTCATCGTTCCTTATCAACTCAATGTCACCCTGTATGTAATCATACTAACTAGAAGCACGACAAACAATTTTTTTCTTTGAAAGTTGCGAAATGTCTTTTATTCAGATTTCAGATTTATTAATCAAAACCATCCATTGTTTTGTGTTATATTGTAAAAAATACCATGTTCTTAATAATACTAAAATTTTAGTAGTTCTATTTTCAAAAAGAATACTTTTACATAATATAGCATCATGGAAGTTCTGCCATATATACAGATCCTAAATCCTTATTAATAAAACATACCAGTTGGAGTAGAATGGACTTTGCTCAACAAACGAAGCAATTAATGCGAAAACGCGACTATGTGTATTCATCAACACTCATGGGGTTTGAAACGAATCTATGCAATATGCTTTGTCTAACAGTCGAAATAACCATTAATACAAGACATCTGGAGAAATATTTAAAACTGTTGATATAATGACATCAGAGAGATGAATGTCAATAAATTATTTTTTTCAATGATCTATGTTGCTTGTTGTGATGATACAATATTGCTGATATTTTCCTTCCCCTTTTGAAGGCGGTTTTTGCATCCTACACATCCGAGTATTCGGAATTATTGCTTTTTCTGCTATAGTGAGTATATTTTTAATGGAAACTGTGAAACTGTTTTGGTATGCTAATAGTTTTATGTCATTTTTGGGACAAATTGATGAAAATTTTCACATTCGCATTTTATGTATCAGTTAATTACCAAAAAAAAAATTATTGAACCATATAAGTTTTAATATTATTAAACAAACTTAAAATATCAGGAAAAGAACATACTAAAAAGAATTTTGTAAAATTGGCTGGTTTTTACTAGCAAAACATTATCTGACATGTAAAGAAATAATATTGCTCAACTTTTGGTAAAAATGATGTTTAGTCATGTTCTTACAGACTATGACTATGGTCATATACAGGGTGATATTTAGATGATGTAGACGTTGAAATTCTGATATCTTTTAACTGTAATATTTAACGTAGTATTAGTAATCTAAGGAAAGTCTTACATAAAAAGTATCAAAGTGTCTTAACATATTTTTTGGTAATTTTTTAGTGTCCCTGTATAAAATAGCGTAATTAGTAACTTATTTTTAACAATAAGATATTTGCTTGCTATTTTCAAATTAACAAGCTTTAATTTATTGCATAACATTTCATTAAATTAAAAAATAACATGCACTATTTTTTTTACACTGTCTAAATCTGAAATATATCCTAGACTAATAAGTTAGGTTTTACCATATAACATTTCATAATAAAATCCTATATTCTATTGAGTTGGCAGTTTACTTAAGGAAATCCATATTACAAATTTAAACAACAGAAAATTGTAGATTTGCAATATTTATTTAATAACTACTCCATAATAATTGTTTCAGTACCTTCTTCAGATGGAATGGAATATTTTTGTATAACTTATTATCTGCAGAAGGTACTTTGTGCCGAAACAATTGGCATAGTTATTAAATAAATAGTGGAAATTTACAACTTTCTGTTTTAATTTGTAATTAAAGAAATGAAAATATACTACTTTTAATTCTCGATTTCTCGCTTATCCTGTAATAAAGGTATGGGAGTTTCACGGAACCTAAAATACGTTTAGTTTGTCTTTAAAATAATGTATCTTAGTACATGGATGAGTTTTCGCTTTAAAAAAATATGTGAGGTGTTTAAAAGGACTTATAAAAATGTCAATAGAGACACAATAACGTGTTATCTAAAAAGCAGTAATACGGATAGAAAATTTCAGTACCCCTTATAAAAAAGTTGTATACTTTTCGTGCCAAATAAACCGTATAATATGTGGGATATTAGAATGTGTTTTCTAAAATATATGTATATCCTGCTCTGCCTGTATGGACACAATATATTTTTGCTTAACCAGTATATAGTGTTATATTATCTGTTAATCTTTAGTAATTTTTAACATTATAGAAACATAGAACAAAAATCGGTAAATATCATTTACCCGAACCTTCCCTCGTTATGATTCTTTCCTTTTATTAGGGATAGTGAAGTCTGACTCAATTTAGCTCAATACATGGTCATTTAGTGAGAGATATATATTGTCTTTTTAAATATTTTTATTGGGCGCAATTTTGTTCCATTATATTAAATTCCTACCAATATTATACCAATTTCTTTCTACCTATGCTATATGCTATACTTGATTTTTGGGCATAACTTAAAATAAATTCAATAAGTAATTTTTACATTAATATACAGCGCCATTTTGTAACGTCATGTTGAATTCGTAGCAGTTATCTTATCACATTTAATTTTTCTACAAAATTACAACTCAATTGAATAAGATTTTTACGTCGATTTAAAAAAAAATATTTGGCCGCCATTTTGTCTTCTAAATTCGTACCACAATTTACCAGTTTATCTCCATATCACACTTAATGCTTACACAAAAATTGAATGAAATTAAAAAGTAGTTTTTTCGTGCTTATTTTATTACGTCGCCATTTTGTTTCGCTATCTTGGATTCGTACCAAAAATTTACCAGTTCATTCTTATATAACATTTGAATTTTATGCAAAATTTGAAATAAAATGGATAATAAGTTAATTTAGTAATATTTTTTTAACATTTCACTAGGCCGCCATCTTGTTCCGGCATTCTGAATTTTTACCAAAACATTATCAGGTCATCCCCAATTTTTGCCTAAAATGTAAAATCAATCTGGCAAGTAGTTTTCATGCTATGATGCGAACTGACAGGCGGACCGACGGAATTGATAAAACATATTTCTTGGTATCTTGGGACACATAAACGTTAAGATATATAAAACCTGAGAAAGTGATTTTATTCACCATTACAAACATTACATTTTTGGCTGCAATTTTGTTCAGCTATCTTGAATGTGTATTACAATTTTACCAATTAATCCCTATAACACAATTGGTTATGGCACACAATATTATTAAATATTTTATTAAGTCGCCATTTTGTTCCGCCATCTTAGATTCGTACCAAACCAGTTGATTCCAACATAAAACTTGATTTGTGAGCAAAATCCGAGATAAATTGGATAAGGTCTTTTTTAATAATAATTGTTTTAACATTTCACTAGGCTGTCATTGCCAAAATATTATCAGGTCATCCCTATATGATCCTTAATTTTTGACCAAAATTTGCAATCAATTGAGTAGGTGGTTTTTTAGCTATGCCGCGAACAGGCAGACCGACAAACCTAGGAGAAAACGGACCGACGGAACTGAAAAAACATGTTTTTCGACATCTAGTGACCCTGAAAAGTAAAGATCTGGAAAAATCTGGGAGGCTGATTTTTTCACGATTACAAAACTTCCCGTTTATGAGGGAAGTAAAAACAAAACAAGCTCTTTTCATCGGTCGAGATCAGACACCATATTGTGACTGCAAGCCGCACATTCCAGAAATATAGAACTGAATTATTTAGATCCGGTATAAATGTGCCAATTTACGTTAACAAAAATATACCGCTGTTGAAAAATAATTTAATTTTGTGATAATTAATGTTAACATTAACAGGGCTGTTGTATAAATAAGCCCCTAAAATCAGGTAGCCCTTTAAAATGTTAACTGCACAGCCCCCTATGTACCCAATCTTCCAAAAGCTCACCCACGTGAAAACTTAGTCCCGCATGTAGTGTTCTAACTAGCTGTGCAAAATGACGATTATTTTTGGCAAATGATTATTAAAAAATTAATTTTTTATCAAAGTTTTAATCTTGAACCAACCTATTTTACCACAGATCAATTGGTCCAGTCGTTTTTAAATTATGCAGCAGTTCCCCGTATTTCTTATTTTTTAATACACCAAAAAAAAAAGAGATATTTAACATCATAACGGCTTTTATAGCCTAATATAGTACTTAATATGAAGTATAATATTTGCCTAAAGAAAAACAAACCAGATATTTATTTAAACATATTAAACAAATATATAAAAAATCTTATGTGTATACTTATTCATTTTACAGCCGTTATGATAGAGTTTTTTTTATGCTACAGAATAAGACCACTCAGTTCGGCCATATTAAGTTTCTGTTAAATGCATGTCTAGTTGGTAATACTACCTATACTAGTACTAATCTTTAGACCTCTTACTCATTATAATCCGTTTAGCTGCTTGGGTTCTACGAGGTTAATTTTTTTTAACAATAATTGCTTATATCTTGGACAATGGATGCTATTTTGCACATTTGCTTAATTAATGTTTTATTCATACTTACTTTTTTCATTTTGTCTACTTATTTAGTGTATGCAAGTAATTGATTTTTTTAGCAAAATTGCTTATTCAAGGAAACATTTTCAAGAGGTAAGAAACAATTATACCCTAAGATTAAGGCGGCATTTTATAGTGTTAGATTATAAGCCAAAAATCATTCAAATCAATTTTCCAAGAAATTTATGTAAAAACCGATTGTTGTTCGGGACATATGCTTCCCAAACAGGGAATACATATTTGCACTGGTCGAAACTGCTAACATCCGCCGTGATCTTAATGAATACCTAACCTAACCTATTCTTCATATACGTCTTGTTTTTTTACATAACCAAGCGAAAGAACTATCTCATGCCAAATAAAAAACACCTTGATTTCCCCACTATCGAAAACATTCAAGACACGCCTGTCGCGTTTTAACAAGTAGTAGGTTTTGATGACTTCACCAGCAAATCAATTTAAGTGGATAATCCTTCGGAATTAACGCTCCATTATTGGAGTACGCATCAAAGACGTACATGCCTAATATTTTTCGCGGACTTCCCAAAAATAAATATTTTAGAATTTTATACTCTACAGTATTCCTCAGGTAACCTATTTTAAATACTTTCCCAAAGTTACCCCCTCTAGCTTCATTTTATTATTTCCGTGAAACTGGCGGGGTGTCCGAATTTGTACCTGCTGGATACAGCTCGCCTATTCATGTTACATTTCTCTTTAGCCGCTGGCGTTAGTTGCCGTCCGAGTCTTCGTGTGATCGTTTCTAACCTCTGCAGATGGTTGATATTTGTGATTATACGAGTAGCTGAAGTGATTGTTGTTTTTAAACATGAGTAAAATGATATCTAACCTAAATAATATCGACGATGTTGAAAGACTAAACCGTTTGGCTTTTACCCGCAATGAAACTAACCAGACTCCGGAAGTAGAATTTAACGAGTATGATGATTCTAAAACGGACTACATTGAAACAAGATCAGTAGATTAAGAGACAGATCATGAGATTAGTGATGCTGAATCGGAGGAGGAGCAACCACAACAAGAAGGGTTTTTTCTTGTTGTGGTTGATTCGATTTTGAGTTTACTTAACTCAAAATCGAAATAGTTTATTTTCCCTAAGGGAAAACTCTCAGGTCGTAATATAACTGCAGATAATTGGTTTACGTTATAGGTAAAAACAGTAAAAAATTACTATGATATTATTGGAAGACACAATTTTTTCATTAGCATTCAATTATACTTTAAAAAAAATATATAGGTGTAGTATTATTATAGTTTTCTTTCTAGGTAAAGATGGTATTCGATGAAACAAAATTCCTACCAAAACTTTAAAAATGCGCCCACATATAATTATGGTAAAATTGCCAGGGGGTTATTGGACAAACTGCACTAAATGCAGAATAGAAGCCGAATGCTGGAATTTGTTTTTTAGTGAATATATAGTTACTATGTTAGTGGAATACACAAATCAGCATATATATTCTGTAAAAGCGAAATTCGAAAGGGTTCGAAATTGCCGTCCATCAGATGTAATTGAAATAAAAGCGGTTTTGGGGTTAATAAATCTTCCCTGACTATCCCGAGGTGGTCATTGACATTTAACTGATTTTTGGGTAACCAATGAACTAGGAATTAATGTGTTTAGGATGGTTATTATATCTGGATAGCGTTTTACATTTCTAATAAGATGCATACGATTTGGAAATAGATAAAGAAGAGAAAAACGGCGGGCTACTGGTAAATTAGCACCAATTAAACACATTTTTACCAATTTTATTGAAAACTGTACATCTCATTATAGTGTTGGACAGAATGTCAAAATTGGCGAAATGTTACCTGTTTACTAGTTTGGAATTAGTCCGGAAATTAGAACAGAAAAAACTTACCTTTATATGGTAAGCATTCGTAAAAATAAACGTTTCATCCCGTATTTATTTGTATCACACAGGACGTAACCAATATAGCAGTTTTTTTGGTGATACAAAACATGAAACTTTAGTTTCGTGTGTCCCAAAAACAAGGGAAAGCCGTGGTTTTGTTATCAAGCATGCATGTTGGTTCTAACGAAATTGGAGAAGATACACAAAAAAGCCAGATATTATCCAATTTGACAAGCTTTGTGTTACTTATATTGCTGCTAGATGAATCAGAAGGTGGCCCATGGTAATTTTTTTTTACTTGCTAAATGTAGCCGGTATCAATTTTCGAGTAATTTTTTTAGGCAATAGAAATTAATTTTGTTCACAACGAGAATATTTACAAAACTTGAGCCTGGCACTCTTGGATGAACAATTGAAGAAAAGAGCGCATATGCCAAAATTACTGCGAGATATCAAGGTTATGTTGCAAGAATACAAGTAGCCTGAAACATGAACCGGACGCTAATACTTCAGCAAGCAATAAGAGAAAAAGATGCCAACCACGCTATTTTATAAGAAACATTCGTTGTGTGCATATCGCTGCCCAAAGTGTGGAGTCTATGTATGTCTAAAGTTTCATGCAAAGACAATTTGCTATAATTATCTAAATTCAGAGGTAGAGAAGAGTAGTGAATTTTCTGAATAAATTTGATATTTTTTTTCTTATATATTTCATGTTTTTGACTAAAATATTTAATGAATATATTGTATCCAACACGTAAAGTATCATTTTTTATAAAAAAATATTGTTATTACATGTATCTTTGAGATACAACGCGACTAATGATGTTAGGAGGGTTAAAACAAATAGTTTGCACTAAAATTAAACCTTAGTGCCCCATCTGATTAGGTACAGTTTCTTAGCAAACCTGGCTTAACTATGCCCTCTGTAGGCAAAAGTAGAAACAGATTAACGCGGCAAAAACTATTATATAATAGAAAAAGAATTTTTTTAAATTGAAGTTTGGTTAACCGTAGACACAAGTTTCTGTCTTAAGGTCTTCATCAGTACAGTCTACTAATTGAGTGAAGAGTACAACTAGCGGCAAACTAGGGTAAATTTGTGTGTTAAGTTTGACCCTAGTTGATGACGACCGTAAGTCAGAGACTCCTGCTAGCAAATGACAAATATTGCCGGTTTTGTTACACTTTGATTCTATAAAATAGTACTGGAATAAGTAATAAGTAATAAATAAACGTGAGTCTGCATTTTCATTTTAATTGCTTATTGGTGGGCATGAGACTACAAAATAGTTTATTTTAAGGTAGCGTAATCCTAATCCCAGGAGTTATATCTTGTAAAAGATTGTAACAACAATTACCATAAGTTAAACTGCTTTACCTAAATTCTTCCTAAAGCTATAAACCACTGGATTCCTTTTGAAGCAAGCTCTCGACACTTTAGAACTAGGATTACCTAAAATTTAAAGGCTGCCAGAGGGTATTTTCCGGTGGCACGAAATATATCCGGAAACTTGTCTGTGTTTAAGTTCTCGCGGTTTCAAATTATTAAGGTGTTGACCGTTAAAACGAGGCAGGAAGTGAGCATTTATTTACGGCAAGGCGACTTTCAAGCTTTAATGCAAACTTGACTTCTGAAACTTAGGCTTTTACGGTATTAGACGAATTTTGGATAATCTTTAACGTACGTGCTTATGTAAATAGTAACAGTCTAAAGTTCTTAATCTCAAAAAGGCCAATTTACCATTTTCTAACAAATAGAAACGTACGAAATTAAGATACTACTTTTTTTATGAACATAATAATAGTTTATCTTATGTTTTTTAAATATGTTTTACACGTTCAATAAATGGTATGAAGTTTTTCCTTCAATTTGGTGGTTGGGTTGTGTATTTTATCAAAATCTGACCCCGGCACTGCTGGAACGGTCGATCTTTAGTGTTAATTACGTAGACATTTAACGTAAGCTCATACAAGCTGTTTTCTCCGTTTCCCATAACAAAGCTATGCCAAGCCCTCGACTTCGCTTTGTCCTGGTAGCTCATCCGATTTTAGCCAATAAATTCTCCGGGCTATCATCATATTTCTATACAAAAATAGACTCGGTCTTCATTTTATATAACATTACCTCTAGCTATAATTTATAGAATGACACAAATCTTCTCCTAGAAAACTATTGTGTGAGAAGAAAGGTATCTCCTACATTTTTGCCATGTCATGTATTGTAACTAAATTTCTTATTCTGTAAACCACTAAATATTCCTTTGCAGCAAGCTTTCGACGCATTATTACTAGGATTACCCAAAACTTAAAGTGTTCCAGAGGGTATTTTACACGAAATATGTGCGGAAACTTGTTTCTGGTTAAGTTCTGGCGGTTTCAAAATATTAAGGCGTTGACAATTAAAACGAGACAAAAAGTGATTATTTATCTACGGCAAACCGAGTTTTCAAAAATGTATTTCAAACTTCCATAGGAAAGCATCCACGATAGTCTGATAGCTCTTCGACAGCAACGATGGCGCCTTGTTTGTGACGATGCTGGAAGCATGTTCTTGGATTGCTTGCAGCCTTCTGTCCTTCACCAATTAGTCAATATTTTATCCCAGACCCACTTGTTTAGGGTCTGGGACGTTTACCTCTTTTTTAGCCTAGGTAGGGTTCCGGACCCGCTGGCGGTTTCGAGGAGCCTTCTCTTACCAAGTTGTTGGCCCGTTCATTCCCCTCGATACCGTTGCGTTCGGGCATCCAACGCAGTTTGACTACGTTGCTTCTTGCCAATTCCTCCAGAGCGTCCCTGCAATCTTGGACAAGCTTAGAGTTAAACCTGGATTTATGAAGTACTTACGTAAATAATAAAATCTTACTAATTCTGTAAAAAAGGACAATTTGCCGTTTTTTACAGTTAAAAACATATGAAAATTAAGATAATACTTTATTATGAATATAATAAAATAATTTTTTTATCTATTTCAAATCTGGTTTAGATGTTCAATAAATGATATGCGTTTTTTTCACTTGGAGACTTGAGCATCTCATTTTAGCAAAATTTAGCACAGGCGTACTTACCAGAACGTTGCGTTCTTCAAAAAGAAGCTATGCTAAGTCATTTCCTTCGATTCCGCTATGTCCTGCTATCCCACCCGACTTTCTTTTAGAAAATTATTGAGTGTGTTCCCAGGAGAAAGTTCTCTCTTATTTTTGTAAACTATGTACTTTAAACTTTAATATCATTTCTGAATTGAGAAAAATACTTTTAATGTGATCGTTTTCTCTATCCTTCGGTACAAACAGTTACACGAATTGTTTGCAGTACACATTTCAAAAGACGTTCAAAGAGATCCCGATGTTAAGTTCAGCACAATCATGACTATTTGAATTTAATTATTTATTTATTATAAATACACACTACGGAAATATATTATTCCAAATAGTATGCCTAAACGGCGAAGGAAAAACAAACAAATGTACGTATGAATAAAACTAAGAACGATTCACAATATAAAATTGGCAAATACAGGCAACAGATAGAATTAGTAAAAAGGAAAAAGACACAAGTCTCAACAAATTAGAGCTACACTAAACTAAAATTGCATTATAGTTGTTTTGAAGCTGACAAGTTACAACCTGATATGTCACAATCCGTAAAGTGTTTGCTATAAATGGTTAGACTTAAAATAACTGTGCATGGCATAGTGCCACTAGTAAATTTGAAAAGATATATTTAAAGTGCCTTTCTGCATCTACTCTCTAAACTCTTCATTCCACAGGAAAGCAGTCTAGTTTCGCAGGAGATATTTTGAAAAGGAAACCTAAATTTGTACAAAATACATTTTAAAAACATATCTTGTACCCTCTCAATGCTGTTGAAATGCACTGATTAAATGGATACCATATAACGAAACAGTATTCCAGAGTCCAAACGGACCAGGCAGTTATAAAGAATAATAATTGTTTCAGTGTCATACATGTGTTTCGTATTTCGGTTATGATATGTGTGTTACCCGTGTTTATATTATCTTAAAATGATCTGGTATTGTAACAATAAAGTCTAGGGCTAAGTAAGAAATAAGTTTATAAATTAACAATTTGTGATAAGTTTCGCCTTAACAGGCATCATCAAACTATAAGACAATGCAGATTTTACAAACTAAATAAGTAAACATTGTTTGTTTGTGTTTGTTTACTTATGTAGTTTGTTACCTAAAATGTATATTGTTTTATAGTGTGATGAAATGAACTACTTTACATTTACTAACATAAATCTTAGAGCATTCATTCCACATCAGCTGACCAACTTATTAAGGTCAGATTGAAACTGATTTGGATCTGAACAAGTTGATGAATGAAACTTAAGGTCGGCGAAAGATATTCAGACACTCGAAAACAGGATAACATATCGTTGATAAATAAAAGAAATAATCATCAATGTCTATACATTGGAAAACTCCGGATGTGACAAAAACCTCATTGGAGAGTGATCTACATAAGGCAACACGCTGGCATCTTTTGGTAAGATACGACGTGATCCATCCAACGTACCACCCTGAAATGCCAATCTCGGACAGCCTTTTTATTAGAAGTTCATGACTTACACTGTCCAATGCCTTAGATAAGTCAGTGTAGGTATCTGAGGTGACTAGGTGGCTTTGGAAAGCAGCAGAATTATAGCGGTAGAATGACCTTTGTAGAAACCATGTTTTTCAGATATTATATAGTTTTTGTAAAAACTAAATATTTCGTCTAACAATGACATATCGGAATTCCATATCGTTTGAGCCCCGTTTAATCGCAAGTAGGTTCCTGTTCTCTCTAGTCTGTCTGAACTTTGTTGTCTTTATATACTTTATTAATTCGCATTCTTCTAGGGAGTTAACTTCCCAAGCTGACATTTAAGGGGTACCACATTTGCAAATAAACTTCCGCCAAAACTTTGTTTTCGAAAATACTTGTTGGGGTGCCTAACATTTTAAACTCTTAAATTAGAAAAATATCTATTTACACTACATTTGCTTATTGTTAGTGACTACAAGCTTCTTATAATTTGCCTTGATTACTAGAATTTACCAACCTAAATAAATATACTTTTAAATACAATAAAATATAATAACATAAATTTAATTGTTAGGAATAAAAAGGACTTAGAGGAAATATCTTAAATGTAGCCGACATTACGTCTCTATTATATCAAATGATATTAGTGTAAATCTTAGTTCTCATAAGGCCTTTTTGCTCCTTACTTTGCCCTTTTTGATTGATTTGAGCTAAGCGCGATACCGCATTTCCTCGTTACCATTAAAAAATGTTTTTAGGAAAATCGTTAGGGCAAAAACTATTGTTCTTGCGGTGAACACGAAAAATAGGTAAACATAGTAAGTAATTTTGGATACGTCCATTTGAAAAGTAATGTCACAAAATAACATAAAGCGCAATATTTATGTACACCCTAGGAACAGTGTTTGTTTCCTATTTTATCTTAAAAAAATATTTAAATTTATATCAATTCAATGACAAAAAGATGAAATATTTCAGATTTTTCGAATCGTACATCTCAACAAAAATTTCGCCATATTTTCGTCCAATCGAATCCAAAGGCGTAACAAGTGAGAACCAAAAAAATACCTAATCGTGAAAAAATCACCCTTTATATCGTTAGGTTTTAGCGTCCCTAGATGCAAAAAAATATGTTTTATCAATTCCGTCGGTTCGTATGTCGGTCTGTCTGTCAGTTCGCGGCATAACTAAAAAATTACTTTACACATTAGATTTATATTTTACTCAAAAAATAAGGGCCACATGGGGATGACCTGGTAATATTTTGGTAAAAATCCAATATGCGGAAACAAGACGGCAGTCTAGTGAAACGTTAAAAAATATTACTAAAAAAATGATGCAATTTACTCCAAGATTTGCACGAAAATCGAGTGTTACGTAAGAATGAACTGGTAACATTTTGGTATGAATCTAAGATAGCAAAACAAAATGGCGGCCTAATAAAATATTTAAAAAATCAGCCTAAAAGACTACTTATATTGGCTTCAAATTTTGTAAGTATTAAGTGTGATAAAGAGATAAATTGGTAAAGTTGTGGTACGAATTCAAGATGACGAAACAAAATGGCATCCAAATAAAATTTTGAAAAATCAACATAAAAAAATCTTATTCACTTGATTTTAAATTTTGCAGAAAAATTAAATGTGATAAACTGATACGAATTAAACATGATGTAACAGAATGGCGGTGTATGTCAACATAAAAACTACCTATTGAATTTATTTTAAATTATGCCCAGAAATCATGTGCGGCATAGGTTGAAACTGGTAAAATACTATTAGGAATCCAAAATGATGGAATAAAATGGCGTCCAAGAAAAATGTGTTACTAAATGACTATGTACTGAACTAAACTGAGTCACACTTTACTTTTTCTAATAAAAGGAAAAAATCGTAATGAGGGAAGTTCCGGGTAAAGGAAATTTATCGATTTTTGTATATTTAAATGCTATCAGTATTACTTGTGCTATTCAGGTCACAAAAACTTATTTAGGCATTGTAGGATGTAGTTTTCTTATTATATTCTCTAAATATTTGTTATAGATGTTAGGTTCTTACAACCTCTTTAGACTTAAATTAAATCAAACTTCCCTATGCAAACCCAAGGAAAATGGTTAGGAAGAATAAATTATAGAACAGTATCCAAAATAATTTTAAGAAAAATAAAGACGATTTATTATTATTATCTTGATATTATTATTACTTAGAAAAATAAAAAACATGCAATTGTGGAGACGATGGTTTTTTTTTTATTTCAATTCAATCACATTGGAACGAAAAATCGTCGCATGCTCTACTCGTACGCAAGTAAAACTATTTTTTGGTTTTTCATAAGTTTAACAATCAAATCAAATCAACAGTCAGTTAAAACCGCAATATTAAATCAACTACAGATATTTTGTTATGGTTTCATTATGGCAAAATATTTAAAATATATAAAAAATTCTAACACCGTTCTAGAGCCTGATGAAATCATATTAAAAGACGTTGCGACGAAAACAAGTATTGTAATCATGAAAAAATCATCCTTTGAGATTTTTGCATAGCGTCCCTGAACCCCGAAAAAAATGTTCTTTCATTTCCGTCAGTTTGTCGGTATATCGTTCCATCTGTACGCGGCATAGCTCAAAAAGTACTTATCCAATTGAGTTCAAATTGTGGTCAAAAATTAAGGGTTATATGAGGATGAAATGATTATATTTTGGTAAAAATCCAATATAGTGGAACAAAATGGCTGTCAAAGAAAATGTAAAAAAATCGTTGTTAAATACTGCTTATCGAATGGGCTTCAAAATTTCGTCAAATATACAGTCCGATCTAGGAAAAAACGAAATCGTTTTTTCCTAGGCTGCGTAACAAAACGGCGTCCTAATGAAATGTTTAAAAATTTAGTACAAAAAAACTACATATCCAATTGACTTGAAATTTTACACAAAAATCATGTATTAAACTGGGATGGACTGTTACATTTTTAGCACTAATTCTATATTGCAAGACAAAATGGCGGCCTAATAAAATATTTTATTATTCGGTAAAATTTAAATGCTTCTAATAAAACCTTCTTTTTTGGGGCAAAATAATAAAGGACATGATCTATTTCTTTGTAGATTACGTCAATGTTATGAAAATTATATAATAATAATGATAATAATAATAATAAATAAATTAAAAACTTGAGGTTTATAAGATTTGTATAAAGTTATCAGCAAATAATTATAAGCATATATAGACTGTGCATTGTAAGTAGTTGAATTCTGTACTTAGGATGCAACTGGCTGCAATGAAAAATACTTCTTTTTATCAATGTCATTGTCCTGGCGATTATTCACAAGTTATCAGATACATACAACATTCTAACGGGAGAGTAAAAAGGATGCAGGAAAAACAGCCGACGATGCAAGGAGCAGACAGCGTCATCATGGAACAAACCAGGAAAAATCATAGAAACCTTCACATTGGTTACATAAATAATAAAAAAGCTTTTGATCGATACCCCACAGCTGGTTAACCAGAGTGCTAGACATATACAAAGTCAATCAAAACCTCAGGCAATTTCTTACGCAAATCATGAGTACATGTAAAACTAAAATCAACCTGAGAACACAAAAAGAACACATCGAAACAGAAGAGTTCTATATCAGACGAGGTATATTTCAGGGAGATTCACTTAGCGCTTTGTGGTTTTGCCTCTGTCTCAATCTACTCTCAAACACACTGAATAACACAAACTTCGGATTCTACATTAAACACCAAAAAAAAACCTATACAAAATAAACCATCTCTAGTACATGGATGACATAAAATTATACGCAAGCACTAAGGCACAACTAAAGCAACTCCTTAAAATCACAGAAACGTTCCTACGATGGAAACAATCAACAATGAAACTATAAATAACATGCTCAAAGAAGAAACATACAGATACCGAGGCTTCCATGAAAGCATCAAAATTAACCACACTCATATCAAATTAGAGCTCAAGACGGAATTTAAAAGACTCACAAAACTACAAAAAACAAAACTGAACTCCGAAAGCCATTAACACCTTCACCATACCTATTCTTACGTATTCATTTGGTATCATTAAATTGTCACACACAGACATAGAAAACATTCACATTTTCATACGCTCTGAATTCACTAAACATAGGAGGTTACAGTCCAATGCGTGCAAAAAAAGACTCACCATCGAGAGAAAAGAAGGAGTGAGGGGAATTATAGATATACAATCGCCAAATAAAAAACAAATTTACGAAGTCAGAAAATTCTTCCACAACAAACAAACTAACCTCCACAAGGCAATAGTGAAGGCAGACAAGAATTATACACCGCTCGACCTACCGCACGATCCACGCAGCAGCGCCCACAGTCACATCTAATCACGATTAGAAAATATGAACACCTTGTCTGAAAAAACACTCCACGGTAGACAAAGACATTACATAAAGCAAGACCACATACATAAAAAGCTTTCATATTCGTGGTTACAAGAAGGGCAGCTGTTCCCCGAAACAGAAGGCTTCCTGCTTGCCATCCAGGATAAAGTCATAGGAACCAGAAACTACCAAAAACACATCATCAAGGACACAAACATTGAAGACGACAGGTGCAGGAGATGTCACCAGCAGAGAGAAACGATCGATCACATAATGAGTGGATATAGAATAATGGTTGGAACACAACACGAGATACAACTCAGCAGCGAAGGTCGTTCATCAAGCACTAGCCACAACATACAAACTAACGGAGAACACAGACCCTTACTACTATTATACACCAACATCCATACTTGAAAACGAAGATTAGAAGCTCTACTGGGACATTGTCATCCACATAGATAAAACAACCCCCGCAAACAGACCCGATATTACCTTTCAATCTAAAAAAGAAAAGATCACTTATTTAATTGACAAGAGGTGTCCCCAACGACAAGAATATTCAAGCGAAATACAGTGAGAAGATCGCCAAATACACCGACTTTGCAATGAAAATAAAAAGGCTGTGGAAACAGGAAAGAGACACCATTGTTCCTCTCGTCATATCAGTAACAGGCCTCACCCCAATAACGTCGAACCTGCATTTGGCTCAATTAGGGCAATACAGTCATTAACAGGAACACCCAGAAATCGGTCATTTTAAAAACATGTAGCATCGGTAAATCATTTCTTAATATACAATAGTTGTTTTTTTTCCTTTTCCTTTTTTTTGGTTTTTTTTTTGTACTGACTTGGCATAATCCCGTCAGTATAAAATACAACCACAGGAATACCCTGAGACAACAAAAAAAATAATAATAGTAAATAAATTAAAAACTTAAATAAATAACAGTTTATAAGATTTTTATAAAGTTATTAGCAAATAATTGTAAGCATATATAGATTGTGCATTGTAAGTAGTTGAATTCTGTACTTAGGACTCTGGAATGAAAAATACTTCTTTTTATCAATGTCATTGTCTTGGCGATTATTCACAGATTATCAGATACAGTTAAATTCTTTCTCGGTATTTGTCGAGTCGTTTTTCCCCTTTGTGTGAATTTTAGATGTTCGCTTTAAATAATTAACGATATTTAAAAGTTTCGGTGGAAAACTTACGCACAAAGTGACGCAAGATTAATGCTTGTTTTTAAACTCTAAAACTCCCCTTGTCAAATGTAAATAACATCGACTAATAAATTCATGGAAACTTTTAGATACTTTAGTGTGAATTATCTCTGCCATAAAAGAAAATTATAAGGAATATTATTTAAAGTGAAAATTCTGACAGAAGAATAGAATGGAAACATAGAATTTAAATCGAAGTTTTATTGCATTAAATATAGGTTTATCAAATTTCTTTCGTTTGATCAGTCTTATTCAGTACAAATTGTGGTTAAATATTCAATTGTATTTTTTTTAAACAGAAACATAAATTTGCTGTAACATTAAATTAAAGTTTACATAGCTATTTATGATGCGAGTTAAGAAGAGAGCAGTTTTTAATACGCATTTTCAAGTTTATCTACGGAAACAAAGCCGAGTTGTACAACTTAACCCTGAACTACTATCGTCTATTTGCTCGTAACAATTATCGTTTTTAGGTTAGGATAAGTCTATAGGTATATAAAGCAGCAATATTTACACATAAATATTTATTCCAAAAATATTGTAATAAAAATAAAGACAACTCTAAGATATTATATAATCAAACACATAAGAGTATATTACACAAAAAATAATACTAGAAGTCTCTCCTGTAGCAACTGGTTGCTAGTATCACTGCATTAACCTGTAATGTATCTTTACCTCTGGGGCATAAGTAACATCTACGCCTTACGCTTTACCTTCCTGTCTATACGGATATTTACGAGCAATTTCAGTCCCTAAAGTTTTGCCGATTATTGAGCGTAGTTCTCTTGACAGATTGGGCATTGCAGCTCTCACATTAAAGTGTTCATTATTGAGACTAATTCCAAGCTCTTGAATACAATCTGAGCGATTTTTTCCAATTCCAGAATGAAATATGGTGTGACTATTTATTATCAGCATATCCATTATAGCACAAATATCACTAAAGGACATCGTCTTCCTCGGTCTCTAATGAGCACATTTTTGGTCAAGCACATCGACTCCTTTCGTCGAATTATAAAAATGTATTATATCTGGCTTCTTGCTTTCCAGGTTGACAGATTGGTCATGATGCTTTGATTTTTTTATTGACATATGACGCAACTATATTGTCGCTAGTAAAGCTAAACTCACTTGGTTGTTTCTGGTGGGCAGTACCATACTACCCAGAGAAGTATCTCATTTGAAGCACCAAAAATTTTAAATATATTGCCCGCACAATTTAAGAATAAACCTTTTAAAAATATAAAAAAAATGAATGAATGGATCAAATTGAATACTCAGCATATTAGACGCATGATTGAAAGTTTACTCTGATTGCTAAGTTCATATTTGGGAAGATATTTATGTATTTCGCGTATCTTGAAATAATCCCGATTTGCAATATCGATTATTGTTAAGATATCTAGTGTATATAAATAAAATTATGATATAATGCTTAACAGTGCACACACAGACATTTTATTTCATTGTGTATCAACAATTTGTAATGATTAGTTATAATTAAAATTGTAATAATGATATAAATAAATAAATTAATAAACTGACACTTACCAACTTTGTTATTTTTATTTGGTTGAAATTGTTGAGGAGTTTCTTTTTTTTCCGCTTAGTGTCCACATACGTAATTCGAATCTATTTTGGTTCATAAACTAGCTCTAATGAGGTAAACCAGTTATCACCGGTGACATTCCGATGTAGAAACAGATAGCTTTTAAGGATTCATCATTATTTTTACCTGTATACACGAAACCATTTATCAAATAATGTGTTTTTGAGTTACATAAACACATGACTTTAAAACCGTATTTGACTGGTTTGGATATACATTCTGAAAGGACATCTGCTCCTAAACCCGACCAGCATCTCCTCGACTGTGACATATTCGCAACATGTGTAGTTAGCTAGGCTGCTGGAAATAAAAGAGCAAAACATCTAGGACTCTGCTGCAAGCTGATCTCCACTGGCCTTCATTGGCGCTCTTATAGCATAGAGAGAGAAGATATAAGAATCGTTCTTTTGACATTATAGGGCAAAAAATTAGGCTACCTATGAATTCTGTCGAAAATAATGAACCAACCTCCTCGTGATTAGATTTTAGTACATCTGAAATATAAATAAGCCCCAAAAAAGCCTTAAGTTCTGCTTCACTCAGATGATTGACAAAGTACATTTATTTCCATAAGTTACACAAAGCTCATACATGTTTTCATTTGTACGCTCTAAAATAGTGGCTAACATATCTGGGGTTATAACAAGAGACTAGGATTCAAATGAACTGGTTGGTTTCCTTTGAAAGACAGGACCACGACGAGCAGGAAGGTGCGTAATAATGTTGTGAGCGCGAATTTTTGATGATGCTGGAGGATTCTTAGCCCACTTAAATTTGTTACGTCCGTAGTAAAAATTTGTCTTACGTCTAGAAGTTGTGCCATCTTCTTCGCTTGATAAGTCCCTTTGATCACTTAGATGGATTTCTGAAATTGTCATGTTTTGAGTGTTCACTTTCATTGTCAGTATCACTCTTATTATAGTCATTATTAGAATCAATACTCTTTCGTTCGGTCTTCCAAAGACTCTAGAAATACAAAAACATTATCACTTATCACCGTATTATCACTAATTCGTAAAATATTATCAGTCATATCTATGTAATAACTATAATAAAACACACGCCACTACTATCGTGGGATCAAACTCAATCCCACATCAAAACCACTCGAAAACAGTCGGAGCGAACTTACAGTACTAAACCACATGCAAAACTATGTGCGTAAGTGGGCAAATATCTAGAGCGAGGAGGTCGTATGTCAAACGTCTAACAGTTATTTACAGAAGTACAAGTACAGAAAACCTGTACTCTCAGAGGACGTAACGAAATTATTGTTTAATAGGCTCGTTCAACAGAATTCCAAAAATCGTATTTTCTTACAGTTTCATGAAGTATCACATACCAATAAACTATATGAAAAAAGTCACCTCATTCAAATAAATATTAAAAAAGTCATGCCTCTTTAAAGTTAAAAATATATTCAACACCGGAAGGTTAATATGTGACGTCATTGCATCCGACAGATCGACATTGGCTATGCAGGCGCACGTATTCGGATGTGTGTGTATTAAATAACTTGAGGAAAATAAATCAGGGTTTTTGTGTTCGGTAGAGCGTTTTTAGATACTGTTGAATTAATTGATTATAAACAATGTGTGATTGAGTGAACTTTGAAAAATCCGGCTTTATTCCTTGTCTACATCAGAGAGGGAATCTCTATGCAAAATATCAGCTTTCTAGGTCTAGGCGTTTGGGATGGGCGTTGATGAGTCAGTGAGTCAGGACTTGTCTTTTTATATATAATAAGATTTTTGTTCCACCCTGTGTACATTTTTGAAAACTCTTAAAATATGTAAAAGAAATAAAATAAAACACACGTGTTCAAGCGTTTTTCCGAAAAACTAACTGTTCTTCAGTTGTTTGTTTCACTCCCTAGAAGTTAGAGTTTTCAAAAATCCCTTCTTATCGTACCTCGAAACCTTAAAATCAACTTATATGTCAAAATTTAGCTGAGCGGTTTTTCTGACCCTAACAGAATAATTATTATCATTTTCAAGATTTTCCAAAGTCAAGTAAATTTAAAAGCGTGTAAAAAAACGTACATTCGCATAGCTTACTGCCACAACTTTCTTACCTTTACATTTCTAATAAAATAACTAATAAAGAGTTTATCAGGAGTAAGAGCTGTCGTGTTTTTACAACTCGGAACTATACAATATTTATAGTTATCCTTGTTACTTGGTCTAATTTCCACGAGGACACTATTTCTACTTTAAAAACACGAAAAAACAATTAAATATACATTCGATTTCACAAAAAAAAACCTATAATCTCTCCCGCATACTATGCCGAACTGAAAGAAAACCACGCGAATAGTATAGCGACAGTTAGCCGAGACCGACAGCCCGGATTCTGTAACGTCACACCATTTCCAGGAGCACGGAGTTTGATAATTTATTTAAATATGAAAATAAATTCGGAAAAATCTAAAATATTCGATATATACTTAATTCAGTACCTTCTTTTAGAATTTGCAATAAAAAACAATTACTGAACTTACATGACTAGTATTTTTGAAAAGAAGGTGTCACCCCACGTTTACGCAGTTTCGGGCTGCACTATGTAATAATAATATGTTCAAGATCGCACAAGTCTGACCCCTTGAATTTTTATTATCTAGTTATTATGGATGAAAAAGAAAAATATTTAAGTTATTATCGTTACCATCATTAGATATGTTCATTTACTGCTAGATATCGTACATATATCTCGTACATCTTATATAATGGTACTATTTAAGCGAGAATTTTAGCGAATTACTGATGGAGCGCGCCACTTCGTAATTCTCAGGTGACAAGTTCAGCCAATGCCTTACTCTGTCACTTATACTAATACATTAAGGCATTACTACCTGAGAATTTGCCTTACTAGCGCATAATTAATTACTATATATAACTTCGAAACTAAAGCGATGCTCATAGAAACAGCGCTTCAACCGAAGATTAATTAAGGAACTTGTGATTTAAGTATCAAAAAAGAATATATTATATTGAGAAATGTTTAATATTTGTAATTGTTATCAGTATACATTAAAAATACGGCTCTCCCTTTCGTTGGTAAAATACCACATTGATAAAGTAATATGTGCAAATGTCTTTACATTTTTCTGTGTTGATAGTTCATTATAGCACTAACAGAATTTACGTACATATTATGCGTATCTGTATAAGGTATTTTACAAACAGTTAAACATGTAAAAATTACACAAATATAGTACAAACATTGTTATTTCTGCTATATACTTTCGGTCCAATAGTTATCAGAGCGTTTTTCTAACTGTCTGTTCCTAAAATAATTACTTTACGATCTCTATGAAACGTAGTCACACATTATATTAATTTTTCGGTTTCCACATTTAATTTTTCTCTATTTTATTTTTAATATGGTACTGCATCTAGGTTCAAAATTCGCATTATATTAAGACTAAGACTAAAACATTTAATGAACGATGTATTCTATTCTTAATTTAATACTTTCATGTAACTAAAGACTGTTTTCATTTCATATATTTCTGTATCGAGATCAGCCCAAGGGGAAACATTTTTCCGCCATTCCATTAGCCTGCAGTTGATAGATAAACTTTATTATAGCCTAGAATGTAGAAATTCCATTAGACTGTGCACGGAAATGTAAGGAAAAATAAAAGGATAGCTGCTGCATAAATATGCCGGATGCTTAGCTACTCTTTTGAGTTATTTTATGAGCACCAAAGCGATTGAGCTAAAATGTGTTTATAAGTAAAACAAAACAGATAAGCATAGTTAATAAGCTTCACTGGAGTAATAACCTAATTTACTTTATATTTAATTGAACAATTGGTTTAGAATGCTTCCAAACTTGCAGTTTGGACAAATTTTACTCCAAGCATGACTAAAAACATCAAAAACCAATAACTGAGTTTCTCACTTTAAAAGCTAACTTTTTACGGATTGGCTTAAAATTAGTTTATCAGATGACTCAATATATATTTAAACTTAAACTCTTTTTACTTAATTATGATATGAGAACACACTATGACTTGATATGAAAGCATATTGGTTTTATTATCACTAATAAAACTTGATAAGATCAACGGTATTTCTGCAGCTTTAAAATTATATTTAAATATTTTTTGCTCAAAATTTTAACAGACGTATATATTATATTTTTACTTCATTCTGGTTGCAAAGATATAGTTTTTTTTTAATAATCCAAAAGTTGCTGGATAGTATATCATTTGACTTAATGTTAATGTCTGTATTTTCTGACAACACAAAATAATATCCGCGATTATTGTTAACAATTTAATTTAAAAAATGAACTATCCAATAGACGAATGTAGCCGCACTAAAATTTTGTACATTTTAAAAACTTCACAGTTCTTTAAAAAAATCGGTAAATTTCCTTTACCTGGAACTTCCCTCGTTATCATTTTTTTCTTTTCTTAGGAATAATTAAGTTATTTTTTTATCACGTATATATATATATATATATATATATATATATATATAATATATATATATATATATATATATATATATATATATATATATATATATATATATAGATACTAAAAATCGATAAAAATGCGCTCTCACACATCTTTATCAAAAGTTCTTGGCCGGAAAAGATATATGTATAATAGCAGAAATATATAATTTCTGCAGGTGCAAAACGGCCTAAAAGAAGAATTGTTTTCGATTATGTCACAGGGTACCCTCCTGCGATCATGATTTCTGGGCCTCTACCCTTATCAGGCAGGCTTGTACCCAGGGAGATCTGAAATAACAGATTGCTCGATATGACAAAATCGAAAACGAAACGTCTATCATACTGAAACAGTACTACAAGTTAAATGAAACATTTAGCACCACCTATTGGGGCTCCGGAGATTTCCGGCTGCAAACCCGTAGGTAATTTAAAAAGCATGCACTAGCACCATCATGCGGAGAGTAGATACTAAAAATCGATAAAAATGCGCTCTCACACATCTTTATCAAAAGTTCTTGGCCGGAAAAGATATATGTATAATAGCAGAAATATATAATTTCTGCAGGTGCAAAACGGCCTAAAAGAAGAATTGTTTTCGATTATGTCACAGGGTACCCTCCTGCGATCATGATTTCTGGGCCTCTACCCTCATCAGGCAGGCTTGTACCCAGGAAGATCTGAAATAACAGATTGCTCGATATGACAAAATCGAAAACGAAACGTCTATCATACTGAAACAGTACTACAAGTTAAATGAAACATTTAGCACCACCTATTGGGGCTCCGGAGATTTCCGGCTGCAAACCCGTAGGTAATTTAAAAAGCATGCACTAGCACCATCATGCGGAGAGTAGATACTAAAAATCGATAAAAATGCGCTCTCACACATCTTTATCAAAAGTTCTTGGCCGGAAAAGATATATGTATAATAGCAGAAATATATAATGTCTGCAGGTGCAAAACGGCCTAAAAGAAGAATTGTTTTCGATTATGTCACAGGGTACCCTCCTGCGATCATGATTTCTGGGCCTCTACCCTCATCAGGCAGGCTTGTACCCAGGGAGATCTGAAATAACAGATTGCTCGATATGACAAAATCGAAAACGAAACGTCTATCATACTGAAACAGTACTACAGGTTAAATGAAACATTTAGCACCACCTATTGGGGCTCCGGAGATTTCCGGCTGCAAACCCGTAGGTAATTTAAAAAGCATGCACTAGCACCATCATGCGGAGGGTAGATACTAAAAATCGATAAAAATGCGCTCTCACACATCTTACCCTGTGACATAATCGAAAACAATTCTTCTTTTAGGCCGTTTTGCACCTGCAGAAATTATATATTTCTGTTATTATACATATATCTTTTCCGGCCAAGAACTTTTGATAAAGATGTGTGAGAGCGCATTTTTATCGATTTTTAGTATCTACTCTCCGCATGATGGTGCTAGTGCATGCTTTTTAAATTACCTACGGGTGCTTTTTAAATTACCTACGGGTTTGCAGCCGGAAATCTCCGGAGCCCCAATAGGTGGTGCTAAATGTTTCATTTAACTTGTAGTACTGTTTCAGTATGATAGACGTTTCGTTTTCGATTTTGTCATATCGAGCAATCTGTTATTTCAGATCTCCCTGGGTACAAGCCTGCCTGATGAGGGTAGAGGCCCAGAAATCATGATCGCAGGAGGGTACCCTGTGACATAATCGAAAACAATTCTTCTTTTAGGCCGTTTTGCACCTGCAGAAATTATATATTTCTGCTATTATACATATATCTTTTCCGGCCAAGAACTTTTGATAAAGATGTGTGAGAGCGCATTTTTATCGATTTTTAGTATCTACTCTCCGCATGATGGTGCTAGTGCATGCTTTTTAAATTACCTACGGGTTTGCAGCCGGAAATCTCCGGAGCCCCAATAGGTGGTGCTAAATGTTTCATTTAACTTGTAGTACTGTTTCAGTATGATAGACGTTTCGTTTTCGATTTTGTCATATCGAGCAATCTGTTATTTCAGATCTCCCTGGGTACCGGCCTGCCTGATGAGGGTAGAGGCCCAGAAATCATGATCGCAGGAGGGTACCCTGTGACATAATCGAAAACAATTCTTCTTTTAGGCCGTTTTGCACCTGCAGAAATTATATATTTCTGCTATTATACATATAGAAATATATATATATATATATATATATATATATATATATATATATATATATATATATATATATATATATATATATATATATATATATATATATATTATATATATATATATATATATATATATATATATATATATATATATGATAACGAGGGAAGTTCAAGGTAAAGGAAATTTACCGATTTTTTTAAAGAACTGTGAAGTTTTTAAAATGTACAAAATTTTAGTGTGGCTACATTCGTCTATTGGATAGTTCATTTTTTAAATTAAATTGTTAACAATAATCGCGGATATTATTTTGTGTTGTCAGAAAATACAGACATTAACATTAAGTCAAATGATAAACAATCCAACAACTTTTGGATTATTAAAAAAAAACTATATCTTTGCAACCAGAATGAAGTAAAAATATAATATATACGTCTGTTAAAATTTTGAGGAAAAAATATAATTTTAAAGCTGCAGAAATACCGTCGATCTTAGCAAGTTTTTTTAGTGATAATAAGTGTCTGTTAATTTAGTAACAGATATACATATATTGTTTTTCGAAATATTTTTATCAGGCACCATTTTGTTCCGCGATATTGGATTCGTACCAATTTTTATCTACGCCGCGCTTGACTTCTGGCCATCATTTAAAATAAAGTAAATAACTAGTTTTTACACTATTTTTTATTAGGGCCGCCATTTTGTTCCGTGATATTGAATTTGTACCAATTTATTTCTATATTACTTATATTTTTTGTGAAATGTCTGAAATCAATTGAATAATACATTTTTTTACGTTGATTTTTTAAAAATTTTATTTCTCCATGTAGTTTCGCCATTTTCAATTCGTACCACAATTTTACTTTACCTCTGCATCACACTTAATGCTTGCAAAACATTTAAAACTAATCTAATAAACAGTTTTTCAGGATGATTTTTTTAACAATTTTATTAGACTGCCATTTTGGATTCCTACCAAAATGTTACCAGTTTGTTTCTATGTAACACTTGCTTTTTGTGCCAGATTTGAGGTAGTTTCGGTAATTAGTTTCTTAGTGATAATTTTTTTCAGTTCATCCCCCCGTCAATATTGGATATTTATCAAAATGTTACCAGGTCATCATCCCATCATCATCCCCATCAGATCTTTAATTTTTGACCAAAAGTTGAAGTTAATCGCGCAAGTAGGTTTTTATCTATGTTCTAATTTGACAGACAGACTGGCGGAATTGAGAAAACATGATTTTGGCATCTAGAAACACTAAAACTTGAAGCTATATAAAACCTTGGAGGGGATTTTTTTCACGATAACAAAAATTTTATTTGGCCGCCATTTTGTTCCGCCATCTTGAAATTATACCACAATTATACCAGTTCATCTCTATATCACGCTTAATTCTTCCACAAAATTTAAAATAAATCTAATAAATAGTTTTTTCATACTGATTTTTTTAAATATTTTATTAAGCCGTTTTGTTGCCCAATTTGGACTCGCACCAAAATTTTGCTTGTAGATTTCTACGTAATATTTTATTTTTGTGCAGAATTTCAGGTAAATTTGGTAAGCATTATTTTAGTAATAATTTTTTTAACTTCTCATCAGGTCGCCATTTTGTTACGCCATCTTGGATTCGTACCAACATTTTACCGGATGATTTTTACGCAGTACTTGATCTTGATGTAAAATTTTAGATAAATTGTATAAGTAGTTTTTAGTAACATTTTTTTTAACATTTCACCAGGCCACCATTTTGTTCCGTCATACTGGATTTTTATCAAAATGTAATCATTTCTTCCTCTTGTGACTTCATTTTTGACCAAAATTTGAAGTGAATCGCAAAAGTAGTTTTTGAGCTATGCTGCGTATAGACAGACCGTGGAATTGAGAAAACATGTTTTTTTGGTGTCTAGGGATCCTATTTTTTCACGATTACAATACTTCCCTTTTATGAGGGAAGTAAAAATTGATCGAAATCGATAGATAATTTATCCGTCGATGGTATAGCTATCTACGATTTTAAAGACAGGTTTATTTGTTTAATATACAAGGTGTTAAAGAAGTACCTTATAAATTGGACAAAATTTACAGCACTCCTATTTTTGTAAATTGTGACATTCAATTGATCCAAGGTAATTAATATATCTTATCTCGGAACATTTTTGAAATTTTACAAATATAAAAGCATTTTATAGTAATTTTGAGTGTCCATTTTTAGATTTAGAATATAATGAGGTGTTGGGCCAGACCATAAATGACAATTAAGCAAGTCAGCATTTTTAGGTAGAATAAAGCGTATATCGGGTCTAAAATCTTAGGCTGAAATAGATAAAATTTCAGTAATTTTTAAATTAGTGCCATACTCTACATTTTAGAAGTTCTTCTGTATAAGAAAAGTAAAGCCACGTAGTGCCAGCTCGAATGCCCCACAAAATTTTACACGATCTATAATTTTGTTTCAAATATAACGATTTTTGGATACATTTTCATTAAAATCTCTAAGCGATAAGCTGTGTCTAGCTGAGTGCGAATATCAACACTTCCGACCGTAGCATAGTTCACCGAACATTTCATGTGATCTGCAGAAAACGCATGTTTTTTTATTTTGTGTGTTTTAACTCTTTAACATCGGTGTTGCACCATAAAGAGTCCGACGAGTACTTAGAAAACAACAAACATAGCAATAAAATGAGTTAGAGACTTCACAACCACATATCCAGTTAACTAAATCGTACATACTTTTGCGAAAGTTTCAACGAACCTCTTTATTTTTGTCTTTACTAGTTTGTCGTATACTCTTGTTTCTGTTCTGACAAATTGCAACCACTTACCTTGAATTCGGTTGTTTTCTCAAAATTAAGTTCGTTAGCACTCTATAGTTGTTTAATATTTTGCACTACCGAAATTTTATTTCATCTACATTCACAACTCAAACATATACCACCTTATAATTGGGTATTTTTGCATAATTAAGTTCGTAAGCAATGTTTAGCTGTTTATTTTTTTGCATTACCAACATTTTATTTTCTGTATATTTCCAACTCACACATGGATCATAAAAAATATACAAATATATATTACGAAAACCAGTATATAAATCAATTTTCATTGATTAAAATCGTCTGAAACAATATCTAGTTAGAATATCGACCGCGAGACCGAATTCTGAGAAAAGATCGGCTGATGACCAAAATCTCGATTTTATGTTCCATTTGCTATCACGTTCGGCTGCCGCTCGGTAGCTGGGAAATCTTCGGGTACTTTCGTCAAGCTTTAAGGTAATCGGGGCAATTCGGACTGCCCAGCCTAGCTTAGTATAGCGTATTTTATTATCCCTAAGGAATGCAACGAGACCATTCGAGCCGCCGCGCGCTGATAATAGTGTAACGTATTTAACTTTTCACAAGGTTCGCGTTTTATTACAACTATTAGGGGGGACGGTCAAACGAATAATTTATTTTCTGAAATATTTTTGGGGAATCATTGACCAAATGACCCTATGGAAGAGCCGCCACTGGTAAAAAGAGAACTTAGATGACAAATTACCATAAAAAAACAGGAGGTACCACATGTCCTCCACTATAGAGCATCTATGGAGACATGTATTATAAGTTTTGCTAGGAAAATAGTTTAGTAAAGGAATATTCATCATTTAGCTGTAAAAAAATGTTTAATGTTCTATTTGTATAATTTCTAGAGAATTATCGGTTTGCACACGAAACTCTACTATTGCAGTACCCTAAATTTTAAAGCCTTGAGATGTTTTTTATAATTTTATTCTAATATAGAGTCATATTGACAGTTTCTATAAAATTTTTCACTAAAATATTAAAACAAATTAATTGCCGGATGTAACATTCTACTGTTCGCACGTCGAGATCTCGCTCCGTAAATAATTACCGTTTTCGCATTATATACTGTATGTAGTATTTTGGACAAAATTTGGTGGACTTGTAGTTTTCGGATCGCTGAGTCTAGCAATGAAGTAGGTTTTTGTTTTTGTGCGCCACAATTTTCCGTATTTTATTGTGTAAAGTTGATGGCATATATTGGTTAAAATGACGATTTGCATTTATTGTAGCGAGACAATAACATCTCTAAAAAACTGTGCTGTGCCGTGTGCAAAAATACTTTTAATATCGCTTACGTTCACAAGTCAATGAACGTTGCCAATTGGGTATTGGAGGTAAAAGGTTTGTCTTGAAAGTGTGATACCTGCGTATCTAGAAATATATCATTCGATTAGACCAGCCTGAATAAATTGCTTAATGAACAACTACTAACAGCCCTTACTTCCCCGCAAAAACTGTTCTTAGTTTATGGAAGAGTCGTTATAAATTGATTTAACTTCCGTCATAATTATAAGTTATTAGGTTTGAATGGCAGAATACCTACTGAGCCTTCTAGCTATGCAACAATTGCAAGAAATGACACCCAGCCTGCTATACTTGTTGTTCCTTAAAACCAACCCCACTGTGATGAAAATACCCGCTAAATTAAACCTACATTTGACTAAAGTGAAACCAGTTAATAATGATTCCATTTTATTGGGTTGTAAAAACTCCCAGGAAGTTCAAGGAATTAGCTGAAAAGCAACTTGCAAGGGCCTATAAAGTGTTTGAGCTTCATGGTATTACTCCAAGAGTAAGAATCGTTGGTTTCTCGGAGTGCTACGATGAAGAAGGTCTTGTGTCCGTTTTAAATCAATTGAATTTGGACATTTTTTCCACTGACTCTTCGTGTAAAGTGATAAAAATTTGTAAAACAAAAACAATGACAAAGTTTTTCAGGCAGTTATATAGTTGGACAGAAATAACAACATATGGCAAGATTATTAAGGTGGGTAATGTATTCATTGGTTATGATATATGTTCTGTATTTGATGCTTTCGAGGTAAGCCGCTATTACAACTGAACAATGAATATTACCATTCCTCCAAAAATGTCAAAGAATTTAAACATGATACCTTAATTTACTATAACTGGGGCTTGGGATATAGTCTATTGCTCCAGCTATAAAAATGCGTGTATAAAACTCCGAGTCAATAGTAGTTAATCAGATCATCATCTTCTAATATTCCCACTCCGAGATTTACCCAGGTGGTATCTTCCTCCACTGAGCTGCAAGTACCGTCCCATTACCATTCAGTTTATTCTCAGAACACCGGTGGCCTTAGAACCAAAACTGCTGATATTTTAAATAATACGTCTAGCTGTTCATTTGATTTAGTCACGCTGACTGAGTTGGATGTTAACTATACGACGTGGTTGGATGTTAAATATACGACAACGAAATAATTTGTGTTAAATACTATGCATTCCGAGCGTATCGAAATTTCAATTTCAACAAAAACATCAAGGGGCGGAGGGGTGTTTGTCGCCGTGCACAAACAGTTTACGAGTATAATAACTAAACAAACATTTTTTGTTTAGTAATTTCGACTAATTTATTTCAGTTTGCCAGCTGTTTCTAAACCCTACGTCTTTTTCAAAAACCATCTCAAGACTGATACTAAACCGGAAAACTGGAATTTTTAACAAATCCAATTGATCGTTTAATAAAATAACACGGTTTTTCCTCTTAATCATTTCTAGACTTTCCAAGTAATTTAACTTGTAACTTTTATTGGCTGAATGCAACATTTTATATTGATTGCTAAAATTGAGATTGATTTCTAGTAAGGATTTTGCATAATTATAATCTGTTTTTTGTTTAATATAAGATGATTTGTGTTATTTTATACATTTTTAAATAGATCTACCCGTTTCACAAATACACTTTTTTACAAGAATCACATTTTAATTCATATAGCCTAGCTTTTTGGTCCTTATCTGTATGAGACTTGTTATTCTTAAAATATCTGCCTAAAGTATTATTTGCGCAAAAAGCTACTTTATGATTTGTTTTTTTTAAGGTATTTCCCTATTTTAGTGCTAATTTTTTCCGTATATGTTATTGTGCTAAACTTAATGTTGTCTTTTGTAATAAAATTAGAATAAACCAAAATTGATTGTTTTTTTATATTTTTTTTATTGTCTATTATGGTTATGCCATAACAATTATTAACAGCAATCTGTTTTATAATATTAAGTTCTTTGTTATAATGTTCTATTAAAAGAAGCACATTAATTAAACTATAAAAAGCCGCCATCCTATGTGTGAATGTTTGATGCATTATGTATTATTATATCTATATACGATGGTTTGTGTTAAATTTGAAAATCTTGTTTATTATTATTGCAATCGTACCCAATATGTGGAAATTTATAGTTCTAAATCCAATCATTAATCTGATGTCTGGCATCCCTTATTACTTTATTAATTATATTGGAATTAAACTTAATGTTGATTTTTTACTTTATTACCCGATGTAAAGTTGTATAAAAAATGAAGAGTAATGACGACGGTGTTAGACTGCAATATAATCCTGATTTGGTTAGCAAATGGTGCTTACAGAATAGTATGAGTCTCAATGTTGGAAAGTGTAACGTTATGCCATTTACCATAAAAGCATCCCCAATTATTTTTCAGTACTTACTTAGCAATAACAAAGTATCTCGTGTGGATTCATTTAGAGATCTTGGCGTCATTTTCGACTCAAAACTTTCCCTTGTTCCCCATATTAATAAATCGATTATTTCTGAAGCATCTCAGGCATATGTATTTATTCTAAGATATACCAGAGACTTTAGCAATACGGAAGCCATTAAATCGCTATATTTCTCTTATGTTTGCTCAAAATAGATATACCAGAGACTTTAGCAATACGGAAGCCATTAAATCGCTATATTTCTCTTATGTTTGCTCAAAATTGGAGTACGCTGATGTAGTCTGCTCTTCCAGTTATACATGATGTTAACTTGGAAAAGGTACAGCGAACATTCTTAAAACATATCTCTTATAAATAGGATGGAAATTATTCTACTCAAGGCTTTCCACATAATGAATTACTTAGTAGATTTAGTTTTTCTTTGTTGAAAAATCGGCAAGAATGTTTTAGTATTCTCATCCTGAAGTTAGTTTAAGTTTATCATTGTCTTTTAGTTTAATTAAATATGTACTTCTTATTTCCTAAATATCTATGTAGCATGTATTGTATATATTTCCCTGCCTTGTAGTTGGGTTTTTGCAACCTGTAAGGCAGGTAAAGTAAATAAATAAATAAATATTTATTTATATATTAATATAGGGAAGGATTTTATAAAAAAAATCAAAACAAATTTTCTAAAACCCTATACTAAAATAATGCAATATAATAACATTAAACGTTATTTTACAGCTAAGCGATGAATATTTGCTTATTGGAATAATAATAATAGCAAAACCTGCAATATTATATTGCTTCACAGGCGCGCTATGGCGGAAAATGTGTAATTTCCTGTTTTTCGGAATTTTCGTTTCGGATTTGGCAAACGGTCATTTAACTGAATTCGAAGCGCTTTTCACGTAGTCATGTCGGGCTTTAGTTTTTTTAACACTGTGTATATCTGAAGTAAGGTTTACTACCGAAACTATTATTTCTTCGTACACTAATATTTATCAAGAATAAGGTTTTCTGAGAAATCAATAAACATTGTGGCACACTCTCTAACTTAAAACGTTTCCAGATAACTGAGTATTTTTTATTTTATACAGGGGGATTTCTAAAATGCAAACTATTGCAATAAATCGATAATTATTATTGAAAATTTACTTGTCAGCCTAAGATATTACCACTCTGCTTTGTTATTATTTATGTTCTGGTCCGAAAACTTCAACTTGTTTCTATATCTAAAAAGCAACAATCAAAATTACTATAAAATGCTCTTTTTACTTCCCTTTGAGATGGAAGTATTGTAATCGTGCCGGCCTGTCGTTCTGTCTGTATATGAAGCATAGATCAAAAACTGCTTATCCGATTGACTTCAAATTTTGGTCAAAAATCAAGGTTCTTATGGGAGTGTAATGGTTTTACATTTTGAACAAAACGTAAAAATATAATTATTAAGAAACTACTTAAAAATAAAGTGTTATATATAGATAAACTGGTAAAATTTTTGTATAAACTCATTATGGCGGAACAAAATGGTGACGTAGTGAAAAAATTTTGCACAAAAATCATGTGTTAGATAGGAATAGACTGGTAATTTTTTAGTGAAAATCCTACATGGTAAAGGAAAATGTATTATTGCCTATTGTAATTACGGTCCCTGGAATAAAACCGTCTTTTTATGGAGGATAATAATAAACTAAATAATTTATTTTTTATAGACTACGTAAAAAATAAACAATTAAATAATAATAATAAATTAATAAAAAATTTAAAAAAATTAAATTAATTATGGTTTATAGAATTTATTTAAAGTTATTGCCAAAAAATTATATGTATATATATATAGACTGCGTAATATAGTAGAAATAGCAGAATATGTACAAGGAATTCGTGAGTAAAAGGAATTTACCAATATGTTATTGTTTTGTATAACTTTTTAAGGAAACTCGGTAGACTGAACGGTTCTGAGATAATCATATATTAAATTCCTTGGTTTAATTAAATGTCAAAATTTGCAAAAATAAGGTGCTGTATATTTTCCTGATTTTATAAGGTACTTATTTAACATCCTGCATATTAAACACTTGAATTTGTCTTAGCTATATCATTAACGACATCATTATCTATCGATGTGTGTATAATATTTTCATTTCGGTTAATTTTTTGACACGTTATGATGTTTTAAAACTATACAAAATTTTAGGATGGCTATACAAACATGAAGTAAAACAGGTATGGCTGTATGTCAAGCTAAATCTCAAAAAAAGGAATAAATATGAAGAATCGAAGATGAATTAATTTTCATTTCTTTCGGAATAGAGACTTCTGGTCCATAGGGGAGTGAAGAAAAACATTTTATTCTTGAACTAGCTGAGCGAATTAAAGGCAAAAATGCTAAAAGCTTCAATACTCAGAGGATCAATTTGGCAATACAAAGAGGAAATTCCACCGCAGTGTTGGGAACTATTCCTGCTGATTCTGGTCTTGAAGGAATATCTTGCATTAGTTATATTTTAATATTATATACTTAATAATATATTAATTTATGAATATTTAAACATATAAATATATAAAAAATAAAATGCATAAGAATGTTGTTCGTCTGTTAGGCAGTTTACATGTCAATTCTAAAAGATCAAAAACTTTGCCGGATTATAACGGACCTAATGAATCCACCATTAAAACTGAATTTAGAGGACTTCAAGAAATTACTCAGTGCGATTAATGTTACAAAGCAGTAAATTACAGCCAATTATACAGTACATCTTAGGATATACCTGAAGCTACACTTTAATCGTCCTAGGAAATTACCTAATTTAAATGTCGTCTTGCTCTACGTGGGACATTTAGAAGTAACTTAAACTTGTCGACTGTGAAATGTTTCAAGAGGAATTTGTGCTAATTTCACGAAACGTTCAGCTGTGAACACATTCTAATAAATGACCTTAAGCTAACAATTTGACAAAATACGAAACAATCTGAAACAATAAGACTATTGTTTATTATTACTGTATATTTTTCATAACATAATTTACGAGGTCTACAAAAAATAAATTATGTCCTTTATTATTTTCCTTCATAAAAAGAAGGTTTTATTCCACGAAATACAATTTTACAGAATATACAGGGTATATATAAAGTCTGGAAACGGCTTAAAATCTCCCCAATTTGTTGGCCCATCTAAACTAAATCTGGTACAGTAGTGTAAGGGGATCTTATGCACCCAATGATGCTATCGGCGTTCTTGTCACATGTCTAGTTTTTCAGACAATCTAATAAATTTTATTATTACTATTCTTACGATGAGAGGGTACGGCGATTGGGTCAAGTCTTACGAAGAAATTAAAAATATATTTAATGACCTATTTCCAAACCAAAATCCCATTTCAAAATCCATCGTTTTAAAAACTGTCCGACGACTTGTTGTAACTGGACATTTATGTAACGAAACTTCAAGTTCTGAATTCAGCGTCGAATACTAGATGAAATGGAATTAATATCACCAGAGATTACAATTTACAATGCAATTCAAAGGTTTTATTTTCAAGGAAAACAATTTGAACATTTGCTATAATTTATTTTTTATTTCAAAAACTATTGATATTATGGATAAGTCATGCTATTCCAGAAGTATTAGTAATTTACTGTAAAATGTAAAAATAAAAAAAATATACAGGGTATTCCATTTAAAAAATTAAAATTCATTTCACTCATCAACTAAACACGTGGCAACAACGCCGATACCATCATTGAATGCATATTGCTGAGAACTTCTCACATTGTCCCCATAAACAAAAGTGATGGTAGGCACGACGTCAAGAATTGTAGACCTATTAGCAAACCAGTCGCGGCTCATGGATAAAAAAATAGGGGAAGTGCATGCAAAACATTTTTTGCAAATATCCATTGCTACACAGCCACTTAAATTCAGAAAACCAAGTATTTTTGAAATGAATATTGTAGGATTTACCAGAATTTTAAATGTCTTTTTTAGCACTAATTGCCAGCACATTTGTTTGTCGACTTGTAATTAAAAGGTCCTTTTTGTCACCTTCTTTCCAACGGGAAAATAGAGTTTCTAATAAACTACAAACAATGACACCAAAGGGCCCAAACGAATTCGTTTTCAGCCACTCACACGCGCCACTCCTCTAAAGAATAAAATAAAAGACCGCCGATAAAATTCTGAATAAAGCGCGATCGCCGCGATCTACTTTAAGTACAGTACGAGCGTTAAATTGCGGCTTCTCCCTAGAGGCGCGGTCTTCGTACATGCGATATTCTCGTTGCCATAGCAACGCATTATTTTCAGGTATTGTTTACGTTTCTCGCTGGAAGATTTTTACCTAGCATGCATGCGGCTCTTCCGTTGGTGGAGCGACACAAATGAATTTGCTGCCGGTGCGGTGGGAGCACATACGGGTTTGCTTAATACGCCCAAGTATATCATTTCATTTTGTGTTTGACTCTAGGTTTCTGACGAGCGGCCAGCGACAATACTACGAATGCAATAAATTTAAAATTTCTGTTATTGATAATTTTAATGAAATTAATTAGATCTAATATTGAAAATTAGTATATTGTATTGATGTTTAAAGTGTGTTAAAAAATAATTTGCCAGGTTTTTTTTTGGGGAAGATGCACTTCCCCTTCTTCCCCCGAATAGCCTAATTGGCAAACTTTTTGGAAAAATTGTATAATAATAAACTTCTGAGCGCTGTAGAAAACATTATTATTCTTAAGCAACATGATTTTATACCACATAGATCTATTGAAAACAACAAATCACTAAGAACTCAGTTTCAATGGATCATATCTTAAGTACCGGGGTCAGTTGGTTACGGTTAATGGTTTCATCTCGAATTCTTTTCAAGTACCTTCTGGCGTTCAATAGAGCAGCCGTCTTAGACCGCTCATTTTTATTTTCTATTTAAATAATTTATCTCAGTGTTTTAGGCATAGTTCATTCCTGTTGTAGGCAGACGATTTAAAAATTTATCATACAATTCAAAACCGAAATGATTGCTTGCGGTTGCAAGAAGATTTGAATCGATTCATTGCTTATTGCGAAAAAAAAATTTACTTTTAAATTTGAATAAATGTTACAGTGTTTCATACACTAGAAATAAAAATATTATTAATTTCAAATTCGGATTGACCTTTATTACGAATACATATACAGCATTGTTTGCATCAGTAGTTTGGAACCCGCAATACCAAGTAGATGTAAATAAGTTGGAATCAGGGCAACACAGGTTCCTAAAGTACGTTGCCTTTAGAAATCAGGGATATAAATTTTATTAATATTATGAATCAATAAAAACTATGAACATTTGAAAATAGGAGACGTTTTCAGATTTGGTAACGTTGTTCGAGATTATAAAAGGCTTTGCGTTCGCACCACAGCTTCATTCTGGAACACAACTTAAGATCTTTAATCGAACTTTCAGACATCATGAACTCTTTTCTATATCCTTCCGCCGAACGAATACTGGTAAAAATTATCAACTTGTTAGAATGCTTAATTCATTTAACAAACATTGTAATATTAGAGACATATTCGAATTATCAATGAACCCTTTCTAAGCTAGGCTTAGGTCTTATTTTCTAAGTTTGCGGGGCTGGTTTCTGTGAACGACCAGTTGGTTTTCACTTTGGGTATACCTATTTAATAATTTTGTTTAGTTATAGTTTATTATTAACACAGCTATTATTAATCGTAAGTATATCGTTTGACATTGGAGTGATTTGTTAGTGCTCTTTTGCGCAAACCACTCAATAATACTAAGCACATTTAGTTTCTTTGTTAATTGTTGTTACCTAAACTTTGCACCCACTAAACTGTAAAATTATTTTGACGGTATCTTATTGGATTTGTAATCTGCTGAAATTTGTTGTAAATAAATAAATAAATAATGGATGAACACAAAATTTTTACCAGTTTTTCCTTATGCCGCACTTTATTTTTGTGCAAATTTTGAAGTCCGTCATTCAATAAGCAATTTCTTAAGAATGATTTTTTTCCATTTTGTTGTGCTATATTGGACTTTTACCAAAATATAACCATTGGTTAATTCAAAATTACACTTATGACTTGATTTTTAACCATAATTTAATTGGATAAGTAGTTTGAGTGTACAGACAAAACGGAGAACCCGAAAACGCAAAGACCCGCAAAAACTTCGGAGGGTGACTTTTTTCAGGAATACAATACTCTTACGAGGGAACTAACAAAACGAAAATAATTTGAAAGAAGGATCACGGGTATTTAGAGAAGCAAAATAAGTTTGCGGAAAGAAGAATCTACTAAGCGCTAAGGTTAGAAACCTTTTACCTTAATATTGTTTTTTGTTAGATATTGAATGTGTATTTTTTTTCATTTTGTTTTGAAAATTAGTAAGCCTTTGTTCCATGCAATTATCCATGTGAAGGACTTTGCCTTATAGGAAGCGTTTAAGGTCACTTAAACTTAACAGCCAATCTTGTGTATATTATCCAAAGCCGCCAATATTTTTTTTGAGAGCTTTTCAAATAATGTAGTAGGTATTTCAGAACACTTCATAACATTTATGAAGTCTGAATATCGTCATCATACGACGTCAAAGGTACAAGTTTCTCTATATTTTTATACAAAAGTTTTTATTTCACGGGTTTGATTAATCAATGGCGGCTTTGAAAAGCGAAATCGCAATGGTTGTTTGACAAAAATGGATCGTTATGCCTGCGAAGTTGCAGGATATGTTCCAGACATAGTGTTCTCGTTGTGATGTTCGTTTACGTGAATTAAAAACATACTAACATTATTGCTTCCAACGATAACTAGGAATTCGCTCTATATGGGGACCTGATGAGCTTTAAAAAAAGCGAAATCGCGATAATCGCTTTACAAAAAAGGGATAATTACGCCTACAGAGTTGCCCTACGATGATCCTGAAAGGAATCTTGGTTTGCTTATTGTGACGTTATTGAACGTGGACTAAAACCATATTAAAAAAATTGCTTCTAATGAAAGCCAGGATCATCACTTTAATTCAATGCCGGTCGTGGTTTTAACCAGCGGAGAAGTTGTTTCTACACTTCCATCTAGTGAGCTTTAAAAAGAGCAATGTTTAATAAAAAGATCACTGTGCCTGCGAAATTGCACTGATCAAATTAACATCAAACATAGAATAATTTGGTCCTATGGACCGCCTTGTCTAAATATTTTTTCAGCAAATAGCACTCAAAATAATTGTTTAGCTTAGACCTACGTAGATATCTATAAGAGCCTATATTTTTTCAAATGAAAATCATAATACTCAAAGCATCGCATTTGTCGTACGGATGAGCACTTAGTATCTTCTTTGTATGTAGCAATTAAAACCCTAGACGCTATAACTCAAAACGCATGCGAAAGATTATCTGAGTCATCTGGTTATTACAGCAAGAAAAAGTTTGTATTGTAAAGCTTTAATTTTTATATACTTATATAAAAACGTTTTACTTTACGACCATCATCAAGGTTAGACAAAAAGTATAGTTAAAATTAATGACAAGTTTTTATTAAAATGTCCTCTTGCCTCATCCGCCTCATTTAGCACGATGCAGTGTAACAACCACTTTGATATGCTCTTAAGATTTTGTAAATTTAACTAAATGATCCATTGAATTTCATAAGCCGTTCAATTTTCAAAAACGTTTCCCTTATATAACATAAAATTTACCTTTTATTAATATGCTTAACGCCGTCAAGTGCAATGTCGACTTTTAAAAAGCCAAATACGGTAATCAGAAATATTATTTCAAGCCATATTGAGTATAGTATACTGGATTTTCTTGTTTCTGAATTCACAGTTTGTCAGCATATGTGATAAAATATTGTATATATTGGGCACTATTTTATATACCTATGTCATACTTGATTTTCGGGTATTATTTAAAATAAATAAATACGTAGTTTTTGCATTGACACACACCGCCATTTTATTCAGTTATGTTGAATTTGTGCCAGTTTATCATTATATCATATATTTAATTTTTCTGGAAAATTTAAAGTCAATTGAATAAAATTTTTTTTTAAACATTTTATTTATCCGCCATTTTGTTCCACCATTTTGAATTTCTACCACAACTATACATCTCTAAATCACAGGTAATGCTTGCACAAAATTCGAAATTAATCTTAGCAAGTATTTTTTTCAAGCTCATTTTTTAAATATACCAAAATGTTACCAGTTGATTCTATATAATACTTGATTTTTGAGGAAAATTTGAGGTAAATTGGAGAATTAGTTTTTTAGTAATACATTTATTTGCATTTATTTAAACGTTTCATTAGGCCACCATCTTGTTCCGCCAAACTAGATTGTTATCAAAATATAGTATATCTCTAGTTTATCTGTATATCATAATTAATTATTGCACAAAATTTGAAATCAATCCATTAAGTAATCTTTTCAGACTGAATTTTGAAATATTTTACTAAGCCGTCATTTTGTTTTGCCATTTTGGATTCCTACCAAAATTTTACCAGTCGATTTTCCCATAACACTTGAATATTGTATACAATTTGAGGCGAATTGGATAAATAGTTTTCTAGTAATAATTTTTTTAACATTTCACTAGTACGCAATTCTGTGTCACCATGTTGGATTTTTGCCAAACTTTTACCAGGTTATCCACATATGATCCTCAATTTTTGACCAAAATTTGAAGTCCATCGGATTAATAGTTTTTTAGCTATGCCGCGAACAGATAGGCAGATAGATAGACAGATAGACAGATAGATAGATAGACAGATAGAGTCAGATAGGCAGACAGACAGAGCCAACCAGACAGACAGAACTAGAAAAACAGAGAGACAGATAGAACGACGGCATCGAGAAAACATGTGCTTCGGCATCTAGGAACCCTGAAATGTAAAGATGTGAAAAAATATCGGAAGGTAATTTTTTTACGATTTCGATACTTCCCTTTACAAGGAAAGTAAAAACCGATTGAACAGAACTACGCGTCTTCTTTTCTTAGCTTGATTCTGACTAACAGGTTAGGCGTGTCGGAAGGTAAGCTGTTAAACAAAATTTTGAAGTAATGTGACTTTTCTTCATATACAGCATGTGTTGGATTTAAGTTTTAAAATTTGAGAACTTTAAATAGAATTGTAAGCAGCAAGCAACCGACAGATAAAAAGTCAGAACATCAAGGTAAATAAAATGAGTGATAGAAAATTCTCGAAAATCTTAGGTTCACGTGTGCCGCCATTACAGGACATTTTTTCTGTCTTTCAAGCTTCTATAGATATATCCAGCTCCTATGAACATATTCAGCTTCTATGAACCTATTTGATATATTAACATTATTATATCCTGTATTTCGAAAACGAAGCATTTGCAAGCCCAAGTAACGATGATTTTTCTTATTTTTATGAGATAAATTACCTACTCAAGTTTTAATTAATTAATTTGCAACATGTGTATAAACTTTATATTTCTTGTATATATTTTAATTATACGGTATGATGTGAAAGGCTATTGGCAAAGGAAAACATATTTAGGTATAACTGGTGGCACTTCTTAATTAAAATATTAAAGAGGAAAATAACATCCTCTTTAATAAAAATCAGTTAACCAAAATAATCAAAATTACTCGACCTCGTTGATATTTGTATAAAAATAAAAAATCGTCTCGAGAGCTTCGAAACCATTATTCTCAAAAATAATAAAGCAATCTAAAAATATCATAATTCAAGAGAATAACCCTGTTTTAAGAAAATGAAAAATATATGATGGAATCTGTCAGAATCCCCTGAAGTAAAATTTACAAAATCTTTTAGATAAATACACACATAAACTTAAAATGAAAATTATTTTAAATTAGCAAATTTCCCCCCTTGGCAAAGTTCGAGTAAAAAATTATACTTTTAGACTATGTCTTACTTCTCATATATATGTGAACAAAGCAACTTTTAAAACTAAGGCCGCGCGAAAAATTAACAAAACACGCGCCTACATAATGAAAAAATCGTTTGGAAATAATACATACAAACCCTAAAACACTTCGTGTAAATTAGACGCCAAACGAGAGGTAAAGCCCGAGGCTTTCGTCTGCGAGTTTAAAATCTCCATTCCACTTTTGTTATCGTTGGAAATTTTGCAGTGTGTATAATTTATTAAGATGTATTCAAAAAATACACGTGTCCATAGCGATCTCTAACTTGGCGTCATTTTTTACCCACATTTTTCTTATGGTTCTGCTTTTTTCTTCATAAAAAAAACTTCATTACACAGCACATTCTATTGACTGCTTTTTTATTTTTTGAGCCGAATAGATACTTTTCTTTTTTAATATATACAAAATGTCGTCGGCAAATACAGAATTCTTCGGTCTGTGGCCATTGGAGTTTCCAACTTGGCGGAAATTCCAGACCCCACTCCAAACTTTCGCTTTTTTAAATTTACACAGAGTTTTGGACCCTACATTCCAATCCTTTAATCCTGATGTGCGGGTATGGAGTGTTAACATTTCTACTACACGCGCCAGAAGCGTACAATTCAAACCGTCGTTCAGGGCGTTGCGCTCTGAAGTGGCACTTTAAAACCCTCAGTTTGGTATGCCCTAGTAAACAGGCCTAACACGTATCAGAAACTTCAACTTAAAGTCTTAGTGCAACCAAAATTTTTAATGTTTTAATGGGCTTTCATCTTAGGCTTGTTAACAAAATATTGCTTAATTCATTTATTAAATGCAACTAAGTTTTGTTAAAAGTATTGTTCTAGAGTGAGAATAACCAAAAATAATTTGAGCTAGTGACAAAAGCTTGAAATCCTAAGCGGTTCCATGTAAATGGTAAACTGTAAATTGTACAAAAACTGGAAAATGAGATTTCAGTCTTTTTGAAATGTCGGCACACAGTGAGTGGAGCAGTTGATTTTTTACGAGTTTATTTTAAGAAAACTTAAATAATTATTTTATTACATACCGTTTTCAAAATAAAGTTAACAAGAATTATTAATAAAAACATAAAACCATAAAAAGCAACAAAACAGCTTATAAAATATTCTTCAAAATATAACTAGAATAAAGCTAGTCGCCAAAATGGTTTTTAGTGACAAAAAAGTAAATAATAGTACGCAATAGCCTCATATCTATGGTTTCTTCTGTCTGCTTTATCTGAATACAGAAGTGTTTCCACGGAGAACAAATTATTCTCACCATAAATGTTTCTAATGGTTTTTATTCCGCAACAGAATGTTATTCCTTTGCTATATGTAAATGAAACGATCTTTTTACTTTAGTATATTGAATGATGAATGTACGTACATTTTTAATCTGGTTTGTTCCTTTGAAACAACCCCCTGAATGACTAATAAATTTAGTAGTCTAGTTATTCTTTTTTGGACATCAAACGCTCTATTAATGTTTGTAGCTTGACCCCAAAGCATAGTAAATATTCACAAGTATATTTTATGAGACAATTTGTTTTATTTAGTTCATGAAGAGTGGAGCCTAAAGTATATATGATCAAATTGAAAATCCCAGTTCTTTCATCTAAGTAAGTTCCAAGATATTAGACAGAGCGTCATTGATATCAACTAGATTGTTCTATTAAAAGAGCATCCAGATGGTTTTATTTTTGTTCAGTATTAGCCTACCACTGACTCATGCCGGCGCAAACTATTGTGATCACTTGAAGAAGTGATTCTTCATCTTCTGCAGACATAGAGACGGATGTCTTTCTGCAAATTTATTTGCTGTTCCTGGAAGTAACAAAACGTGATGAATATTAGCGGTGCACTTAACCTTGGGCTGCTCCTATGCGGATTTCATACTGATCTGATTGATATTCATTCAGTTTGACTAGGAGCTTTTACTCTCCCAAGAATGATATCACAAGGGATAGAATGTTTCTCCTATTCCCAAGAAAATAGAGTTTGTGCCAGGAAAACTTAAGGTTAGGAGAGTCAAAGGCTCGAGATAACTTGAGGAAAACTGCCCCAGTAGCATTTCCCATATTCAGTTCTTCAAGAAGTAAATCAACTAGTCTAGTGGAGTTTTTGAAAGCTTGAAATGCCTCAGGGGTCCAGATAAATGCTAAACTATAAGGTGTAGAATGACAAAAATCTAGATATTAAATTTTGGGTTAAGTGTTTTTGAAATATTATGTGGGTGCAGTTGTTTTTATAGAAAGTTTATTTTACGAAAATTTATATAATTATTTTATTACATGACTTATCAAAAATAGGTGAACTAGAATTATTGTAACTAGAAAACTTCTCACAGATATTTTGCTACTTCGAGTCTTTGTAACAATCTACTATATATGGAGATAAAAACACTAAAAGGCAGCAAAACAGTTTATGAAAATAATTTCAAAATGTGATTAAAATAAAGCTAGTCCGCATCGTGTTTGGTGATTACTGTTCAACTTATTAAAGTCAATTTATATTATTTCAATCAATGAAACCGTGATTACGACGATAAAAAACTGTTTGGTTGATTTTGTTTTACCGTCATAACTTCCTATCACTGAAATAATTTACCTAACTAATCGTAGCTTGCTATGATCGGTAAAATTCAAACAAAATACTGTTATTGCGCAGCTGAGACGTTTTCGATGACATTTCATATTTGCGATCAATTTTTGAATTCATTGTAAGTTTGTGATTTTGTAAATCGGGTGAAAAATGAGCCGTTTCGGAATATTGACAAGTTAACTACCGATACAATAAAACGTTCGTACAAATGCTTTTGGAAGATATTTATGAAATTTTGCAATGAGAGGCAATACACATTACTGCCTACAACAAGTACCTTTAAGTTGGCAGATTTCCTGACCGATTTTGGTTTTACTATGAGGAAACAAAACGGGGAGCACTACAAAAAGTACACTGCAACGGAAATATTTTATAACTTGAATAAAAATACGTATTTATTTAATAAGTTCTTTTATTTGTGAAATATTCTAGTCAAATATTTCTCGAGACTGTGATTTTTTCTGCAATTTGTACTCAGCTCCAGTTTTATTCTGACAAAAATTATTCGTAAGAATGAGTTTTTGTTACTTTAAGTCAAAATCCCTCGCTCTCGCTATTTTTCCAAGGAATAAAAACTCCTTTTTACATATCTGATAAAATCATAGCTCTTGTTATGTTATCTACGATAAAATAAATAATAGTAAACTTCAACGCACAATAAAACAAAATGGTTCCAATGTACGCCTTATCTGAATAACGAAATGTTTCCTCGGAGGACAATTATTCCCACCATAAATGTTCCTAATGCTGTTTATTCTCCAACAGATTGTTGTACCTTGAATTTATGTGAATGGCAAACGATGCCTATCTCTTACACTCTCCTATCTCGAGTGATGAATGTCCGTACATTTTTCATCCGGTCTGGTCTTTAAATACTACAACTGCCGAGCAAAAAATATATTATTTTCCCTAAAGACTCTTATTTTTATAGTACAATTTATGAGTTAATAAAATGAAAGCGATTTATAAGAGATTCCTTTAATAGAAAAGTTTTTGGTGTGATGACATTCTGAATATATGAATATTGTTTAAAGATGATGTACATAAATGTAAACTCAAAAACTCCTTTATACTTAGGTACACAAAATTATAAATAAATTGGCAATCAAAGAACAGTTATGGAAAAATAAAATATTGTATCAAGTGATTCGTGATTTCAATATTTAACGCACGACGCACCATGGCTTAAATAGTCTTAAATTGATTGGATAAACAATTATCAAAGTTTAGCAATACCGATATTGGTTAGTAGTTTGATTGAAGATCATTTGTTTAAAACATTTTAAGTTTAGTGTTATCCCTTATAATTTTTAATTTTAAATTCCTGTACTAACACTTAGTGCCACCTATTGGAGCTCCGGAGAGTTCCAGCTGCAACTTTAGGCGAAAGTATGTAATATGCCTGGGCAAAACTCCAAGCAATTAAAAACGTGTTTGAAAAAGTTGGGTGAAAACACATTTTTTTTATTGGAGTTTTACCCAAGCATATTACATGCTTTCGTCTAAATCCTGTGATTTGCTGCCGGAACTCCCCGAATTCCCAATAGGTGGCTAAGGGTTAAGCTTAACCCGTGAAATTTTTCTACTTTGAAAGACGTTTTCGTTTTTGATTATGTCACATCGACGATCTCTCAGCATCTCCCTGGATACAAGCGTGCCTGGTAAGAGTAAACGCCCAGAGGTCGATCGCAGAAGAGGTAACATAATCAAAAACAATTTTTTCTTGTAGGCCGCTTTCTACATATATCCATTTACGACCAAAAAAATCTGAATAAAGGTGCGAGAAAACACATTTTTATTTGATTGGAGTTTTATCCAGGCATATTACATGCTTACGCCTAAATCCTATGGGTTGCAGCTGGAACTCTCCGGAGCCCCAATAGGTGGAGCTAAATGTTATGCTTATCCCGTGAAATGTTTCTACTTTGAAAGAAGTTTTCGTTTTTGATTGTGCCACATCGATGATCTTTGAGAATTTGAGATCTCTCTGGATACCAGCCTGCCTGATGAATGTAAAAGCTTAGAAATCGATCGCAGGAGAGGTACTCTGTGACATAATCAAAAGCAATTTTTTCTTGTATGCCGCTTTCTACATTTCACGGCCCAAAAATCTGAATAAAGGTGTGAGAAAACACATTTTTATTTGATTGGAGTTTTATCTACGCATATTACATGCTTACGCCTAAATCCTATGGGTTGCAGCCGGAACTCTCCGGAGCCCCAATAGATGGCGCTAAATGTTGTGCTTAGCCTGTAGAATTTTTCTACTTTGAAAGACGTTTTCGCTGATTGTATCACATCGATGATCTCTGAGCATTTGAGACCTCCCCTGGATTCAAGCATACATGATGAAGGTAAAGGCCCAGAAATCGATCGCAGGAGGGGTATCCTGTGACATAATCAAAAACAATTTCTTCTTGTAGGCCGCATTCCTGCAAAAATAAAATATTTTTGCTTTTCTACATACACATATATACATATATATATATATATATATATATATATATATATATATATATATATATATAATATATTTGTATACATATATATATATATATATATATATATATATATATATTATATACATATATATATATATATATATATATATATATATATATGTATATATATACATATACAATAAACACTATGAAAGAAACTAGAAATCTGATTCCAAAAATATATACCAATTCCTTACAATGTCATAATTTTTTAGAATATATTTTTTGTGTGTGGAAACAAACGTAAAAAATACTCACAATCTAGTTTACTTTAATAAAACAAACTGTAACTATAGAACATGTCGCGTTAAATAACTACATAAAATATAATGAGGTTGTTTGTAAGTGGTATATTTAAACAGGACTAATTAACTTGAAATTAAACGAGGAAAGATACACGAAAGTTCCTTAAATTAAAGTTAAACACCCAAGTTTCGGAAGGGTTATTATTTAGTTTATAATTAAAAATCTTTTAAAAATAATGGTATGCATTATTAGAGATTAGGAAACTTCTTTAATAAAATTGGTTTATGGTAACCTTATAATAACAAACCACTGGAAACATATAGTTTAACCTAACTTAAAATATCAGAAACGAATTTTTAGTGCTCTGTTTTGACAAGCTAATGAAGTCTGAAGATGTTTATAGAGCGCTCTAATTCAGCTTGGTAAAAAACAACTTGGAACTGTTTTTCGACATGGGTCTAGAAATTTGCAAATATCTCCTTAAATGCTTTTGGGCGCGGTAAAAATAGAAATAAAAAAGTAGAATATTCGGACCCGGTCCAAATTCTGTAAAATTCTTACATTATATTTCGTGCCGAATTTTTATTACAAAACAAACATATATATTACCCAGTGGATTTAGATAGGTACCTACGTATAAAAAAAGTATGAGTTGATATGTAAATAGTTTTAAAAAATACTTGGTCTGCTATATTACCCTGATCAGTAAAAGATATTTTCGTTATTGTAATTCACAGTTCAAATACACTTACTGTGCCATGCTTATAAATGCGGTGCTTCACGATATTTTATTTAGAGTTTGCCAAGTAACCCAAAAATCAAAGAAAACCCATAATGTTCCATCTTAAAATTAAAAAAGTTGATAGTCGCTCCAAAGAAACACCTCAACCAGTATATAAAAGTAAATAATAGAAAAAACGTGTATTATAATATATCAAATAACTTCTGTATTTTACTTTTTAATAACTCTTATTTGGGCTACCTCGCACAACTAGTTTTTTTTTTAATATTAGAATATTTAAAAAAAAACTTGCCGTCATGTATCCATGGGGAATCTAAAAAACTTTTATTGGAAGAATAACTCTACATATTTTGCAGACCAATCCAGCCTCGGATTTTTCCATAGTTCGCAAGAAAATTTTATAAACACACTGCTACGCCTATGAAAATTTGCTTTTGAACGGAATGAAATATTATAAATCGGTCGCTATCACTGCCCAGTTTATAGGCTTCTAAACTAAAATGTATGTTGAATGATTTTTCTCATTGAAAAGCCTCTCATGATTTTTTGAAATGATGTATTCGTTTACCTTCATAACAGTATAAATTGATGAAGCCAAAAAGGTTTGGAAAAGCGAGGTCTAAAGTCAAGCTGCCTCTCTTAAATGAGACAAAGAGCAATTTCTGCTCTTGTCAGAGGGTGGGGAAATACTCTAGAGAAGCTAAATCTTGTAGAAGCTGCTGGTCATCAAATGGTGAAGCGAGGAACTTGCTAGGTTTAAAGCCTTTTCAACGAGCTTTTAAATGACTAGAAATAGCAAGAAAACAGTTTCGTTGCCCCTAACTAGAGATATATTGCCGTTTGTTTTTTTCTGCGACGATTGATGCTTTCTTCGGTCAACCGAGGAAAGTAGTTTTTTTTAAATTTTTGTTTTATACGAAATATCGGATCCTATAATATAAAGGAAAGTGTCGGTTATTTTAGTTTGTTCTTTTTCTATATTATTATACTAGTTCTAAGTAGTCGAGTTTTTTGTCTTTATTTATGCAAATCCCCAATTTTCATTTTTGTTATACTTGGCATTTCTAACATTTCGTCTGGTTAAATTAGTTTGAGACACCCTGTATACAAGGAAAATATTCTGTATAATTGCTGTTGAAAAAATGCTGTTTCTCAGAGGCAACAAGTTTTGCATGCTAAAATTATAATAAATAAATAGTATATGTGTATACAATGCATATAGTATAATTATTAGATGTTCAAGATAAGCTGAATCCGTCACGGAAGCTATAGTAGGTACCCCTATAAAGTATATTGTTTAATGCAAATAAATAAAAAAAACAATATAAAATCTACCCCTCTTTTGTAGCATAGTGACAGTTACATATGTAACCTTTAGAGATGATCTTTATATTTTATCTTAAAAGAATTTACATTTAAATTGTTTAGCATATTTGTTATACGAGCCCTAACCACTATAAGTTCGGACGATGTACGACATGTTAAAATAACATATTTGTGTGTAATTTAAATTGTTTTTTTTTGTCTTCCTCACTGAAAAATCAAGTCACAGATACCTTTACCTACCATAAAGTCTGATCGTAATTATTATATTTTGCATAAATATATTTTCTGACAAATAAATATTTGGACATACTTGAATCTTATAATTTTAATCGAACATTAATAAGAGGCAATGCGTTCTGGTATGGAATCTACTAAAATCTTGCAATATTGAAGTGAAAGAGTCCCAAATTTGCGTGTTTTTTGCCTTCAATGCCACAATTGTACACTGAGAATCGTTACGCAAAGTCTTCTTCATCTGATGCCATAAAGTTTCAGTGACATTCATGTCGGGGCTACTTGACGGCCACGATAAAACTTTTTTTATTGTCTTCGCAGTGTCTTGCTCAAATACGAAATTGTCACTTCCAAAACTTTGTTCTGTTGTTGGAATCAAACATTGTGATAAAATTTGTTGGTACTTTTCTGCGTTTTCAGTACAATCAATGAACTCATATTTACCAACTCCTTTACTATTCATACATCCCCATATCATAAACCACTGAGAAAATTTTATTGTTCGCTTTAGACAGTCTGAAATGCTTCAGATTATGTACAAATCACCTAAGCCGATATCAAATTTCGATTTGTCGCTGAAGATAACATTACTTCACATTTCTGTTGTCCAGGATATTTTCGATTTTGCCCAATCCAAATGCTGTTTCTTTTGAATAGCTGTTAATAACGGCTTTTCCTTGGCCTTTAAAGAAATTGGATAAAGAACTTTTATTTTTTTGTTTCACCAAGAAAAATTACAAATATACTTTATAAAAATTGTAACCAAACGTATGCAGCCATAGTCTACAGCATTCTCTGGAGATATTTAGATTTGCCTCGTGATTCCATTGGGCTTGTATTTCTCGTACGGTACCCCTTCTATTAGTTCTGTCAGAACACGACGTTCTCTATCAGTTATTCTACGAGGTCGGCCTGGACTTTTACCACGAACATTAACACTAGCTGTCTCTTCATATTTTTAATAATATTCCCTACAGTTGATTATGCAATATTTAAGTCATCTGAAATTTGTATTGATTTACCTCTGCAGTACAGACTTATTATAATTTCTCGCACTTTTTTATTCATTGCAACACATACATTTATAGGAAAACATGGCGGATAAAACCTAAGATGACAGCTGTTAACCCACGCACACTAGATTTATCAGTAAGAGCGTGCATAATATTTATTTTTACGTCAATAAAGATTAGCATCCGAATATTTATTTGAAAGCAAATTTGTTGTTTTTGTTATTTTTTTATCTAGTTTATCCAAAATAAAATAATTATTCCTTAGGATCGGATTTTATGTTAAGTAAAGAGTATGTGGCTTGATTTTTCAGTCAGGAAGACAACCACATTTTAAATCAAATAGAAATATGTGTTTTTAACATTTCGTACATCGTCCAAACATATAGTTGTTAGGGCTCATAGTATTATAGAAATACACTGCATTAGACGAAAAGGAACGAGGGAACACAGCACTTCGATGGTCCGGCATACACAATTTATCTTTTACTCTAATATTTATACTAAGGAGATCACTTCGAAAAATTATTCGCTCTCTAATTAAGGTAGGAGATATTGCTTCGTTAACTATCTTAATTAAAGAAATACAACATTGGAGAATATGTCGGTAATCCTTCTTTAACCATTTTGGTTCTTTGTAATAAATGTGTGTACGAGACTTACTTTCGTGATTCAAGCAAAAACCATATTCGAAATCACAGTAGTCACAAGACAGATAAAACAAGGGATTTACAAAAATTCTTTCTTAAATTTTTATTCAGAATACATTTATTATTGTATAAGATTTTAGGTAAGAAAATTATTTTTGTAAGTGCTCTTTTATATGTTCTTCGAACCTAAGCTGACTGTCAAATACAATTCCCAATTTTTTTTGCATTATTAACAAAGTTCATAAGTATAGTAGAATGATTTTCGATATGATTTCGTGACGTAACGACAGCACAAAAAGAACGTATTTTTTAGCTGTTAACGGTTGATATACTAAGCCATTTGACCGCCACGGTGGCAGTGATCGTGTCCAAGATCGTGCTGGTGTGTAGCTGCCATTAAGAAGGATAAATGCTAATTTTAAGAACTTCGCAGTTAAGCAAGCTATGCAGACATTTTACCAAAACTATATATAATTATATAATTAAATAAAGAAAAGAAAAACAGTATGAAATGTGATCTATTCTTTAAAAAACCCACAAAATATTTTTTTATTCTAAACTTTTATATTAAGCTATTTTATAATAATAAAACCAAAACTTTTCTGGGCTAAAACATTTTAAAACGCAAAGAGCCTATTATTCTAAATATCCTTTTTTAGCTAGAAAAACAACAAAAAGCTGCATGAATTTCTTGGACATGCGTTCAAAAAAAGAGCTTTCGCAATGAAGGTAAGTTCAAGATGGATATTTAATTTAAGTAAAAACTGAGTAAAATCGGACAAAAGGTTTAAAGAAGTCATTCATTAACAAGGGCAAAACGACATTCTAAAATATTTTAAATGGAATATAAACTAATTTTAGAAAGAAATAGTGTAACAATTTAAAACTTAATGTGGAGCAAAATTATTAAAATTAATAACAAAAAACTATAAAAATAGTTTTAAGTAAAATATTAAACGATATAAATCAAAGATTGTCAATGTCAGAAAACAGATCGTCGCTCTCATCTTCGTTATCCGAATCGGTCACTATGTTTTTATCTGAAGTATCGCATACTCTGACTACATCCCAAGCTTCTAGAATCTCTTTTTGGGTGTGACAAATGTAGCTCTACCAATTATCAGCACTTACTTCGCCCAGAACCTTTTCCCACGTAGCCAAAACTTCAGGATATTCCTTTTAAGGCAAAAATGTATTGGTTATATTTTCTTTTGCACTCCATTTCGATGGGGTTATATTGACGACGGTATGGTGGGAGGCAGGAAACCATATGATCAAAAGGTTTTATATATTCCTCAAGAAAATATTTTTTTTCTGTACTTCAATTTTTTCTACCAAATCCCAGATTTGGTCCTTTTTTGCTGCCTCTGGAAAGGCAATATTTTTTTCGGAAAGCCATAAAATTATTCTTTTTTTGGTCCAGGATTTTTGGGGTATGTCTTCTACTAGCCCAGAGTGGTAGCTTGCGTTGTTCATGATAATTAATGATTTGGACGGCCAATTAGGAACAAGTTGATATTTACATTTTTCGAAATTTTGACGGTTCATACTATCGTGGTAGTCCCCACTTTTTGTCCCGAGTTTAAAAACTAAACTAGCTCCCTTGATAAACACATTCTCATTGCCGGCGTTGACGACGATGTATCTATAACCTAAAAAAATCAACAGTTTTAAAACTGAAGCAAAAGAAAAACATTTTTCTATATATAATTTAGAAGTCTAGTATATTTACGAACATGGATTCATTTCACCACATTTCATCACACGAATTCAAGTTTTTTTTTGATTAAAATTATAAAAATTTAAGTTTAATATTGAGAATTTCTCAGCAGTATGTAAAAGATAAATAATATAAGATTTTGACAAAGTAATTACTTTTGTTAAATATCAAAAAATAAACATTTTTATTTTTTCGCGGCCAAAAACGGTTGGCTTTTAACTCAAATCCTGGTCGTGTTTATCAATTAAATTAGACTAGCTTTGAAGATTTATAATACTGATTATTGCGGGGATATGAAAAAGTTATTTAAGTCCCAAAAAAATAAATATAAATATTTTTTATGGTGCAAAATTTACTGATTTTTAGCCATTTTCGAAAGCTTGTAATATTTCTATTTTTTGATATTTAATAAAAATAATAACTTTCCCACACTCTCATATTATTTAACTTTGAAATACCGTTAAAAAGTTGTCTATAATAAACTTAGTTTTTTTATGATTTGGGTTAAAAGAACACCTTAAATCAGCAAAAATTTTAAACCGACCGATGCTCTTAATGTCAGTGCATAAGAAAACTAAATTAAATAAAAAACAAATACAGTCAAAATGCTCCATAAACTTACCTTCACCGCTTTTTGAAGAGCTTGTGGCTTTCGTATCATCCTGTCAGGTATTTCTAAAAGACCCTTTACTGAATATCCATGTTTCATCAAGGAAGACTGAAGTAAAACCGTTTTCTAGTGAATTCGTATCTTTTGTATACTCCCTCAAAAATGTTTATTCTTTTATTAAAAACATGTGGTAAATCCACGAGATACTTGCGGTTGTTACTTCTCGTCTATCGAAAGCCAATTTCTCTTACCTATTTTAGCAGAAAACTAATAGAATAGTTGAAATGATTGGACATATCATAATCTAGTTTCTGATGGAAAAACTTTATGGTAATATGTTCTTTTTGAGCATACATGCAGTAATGGTATTCCGGATCTTAATTTTTAAGTTTTTGTTGATGATAATTCTTTTAATCTTTTGTCCGATTTTAGTCCATTTTATCTTAAATTAAATATCGATCTTCAACTCACTTTCGTTGAGGAAGCTGTCCTTTCCACCACATTCTGAAGGTCCAAGGCAATTCCTGCAGTTACTATATTAAGAATAATAAGCTGGCTTTGCTCACTTAGTCGTAAGTTTACATTTTTTTCGGCATTTTCAATATTGACTTTGTTTTGACACATGGATAAACTATTTTAACGTATAGAAATGTCACACTTAAGGATTTGTCAACGTGACAAGTTTTAGTTGAAATAAAAAAAGACGTGATTTTTTTTTTAGTAATTTCACTGTTACAAAGATGCAAAAAATTACGTCATTGCATATCCGAAAAATGTCTACTATAGTCCCGTCCATAGATATGTTGAAAATGTTTTTAAGAAGATTTACTTTATTTTGATCATAAAACAAAATTTTGGAGAGATTATCTCCAGATTATACCTTTTAAATTATTCACAAATTGTCAGTGTCGTTTGCAATTACCTGCACTTTACAATAGTTCAATGAGTTGATTTGAGGATATCAGAGGTGCAAATTAGAAACCGTAATGGTCTCAGAATAGATTCCTGGGGCAAACCAGAATAGATATTTGCCTGATCAGAATACTTATTATCAATCAAATAATGTTCATGGTTTCTTGTATTAGTTGCCTTTGTAAAGTCTAGTAGTATTAACACACAAATCCTTCCTTAATTACAGGCTCGAAAAATGTTATCAGTAATATTTGTTAATGCCACTGTAGTACTTTCTAAAACCATACTGTAAATTAGGTATAAAACACAGTAAGGCCACATTTGATTGCATTGCAACGTTTTGAAAGAACGGGGAGAATGCTTATTATACGGAGATCACTCACTGAATTTGCAGTTTTTTGCAAAGGTTTACCAATAGATATTTTCCACTGATCGGAAAGGTAGTTCACCTTCAAACAACCGTGAATAATATATGTGATATGCATGTCTATAAAAAGACAACAATACTTAAACATTAAAGGTAAAATCCCCTCGAAACTCATAGTATTGGCCTCTAGGCTATGTATAGATATTACGCTCTGCTCTCTTTTCCAACCGAAAAGAAAATTGTAAATGATATCGACTGACCATCTGTAATTTTAGATTGCCCGTCTTACATAGTCAGTATTTTTAATAATTTTTTTTTTAGGGAAAATAATAATTAAATGTTATTCTAGATTTTACTTAATGGATTAGACCGATAAGGTTAACGTATTATAAGGTAAAAAAAACATGACAGTATAATTAAAATGATTAATGCAAATGAACTATAATTTTTATTTGTGTGCGTTTATATTTAGAAAAACTAGTCAGGGCTGCACAAAGTCAAATAGAAATGGTAAATAACATAGAATAAGTGAGTCAGCTAATTTGCTGCTTATTGAAGCCTTCCGTCCACTTAATAAATTTGCCGCTCTGAAATTTCCTTTGAAGCAAGCCGTTTTTTTATTTCTTTTTGTGTATGTACCCCCTGAATAACTAAAGGCCGAATGTAATTGGGATAGTAAGAATGTGGGCAATTTCCTGAAGTATTTCTAGTTTAGATACTTCTTTATTTCGGGAGAAAGAGATTTCGCTCAATTGTACACTTCAACTTTGAAACCATCTAGAGAATTTAAATGCTTTGCAATAACGATTGTATTTCAATGAGTCCCAATAAATTATATTAATAAAAGGATATGTAAATTTTCGTTTAGAGTTGAAATTCTAATTAGAAGTACACTTAATTATGCAATGATACATCAACATTCCTATAATTTCTACTTTATTAATTAATTATAATTCTAATATATATAACGTATATTGTTTTGAAAAGCTGTTTTTTTTTATTTTCATGGGCACTTTTTTTACAAAACTTAATATTATCTTAGACAAAATAAACCAGTCTTAATTCAAAAATAACTTTAGTCCTGTAAACAGATCCTCGCTATAAACATTTATCATCAGAAAACTCACACATTATTCTAAAAGCGATATGATCTATTCGCTTAAATTTGATCGTACTAAAACTGGTACTTTGGATCTTAAAATCACACTATTTAGAATAAAAGCTTTTCCACTCATAACGTCTGTTAAAATAAACGTGAATTTATATAAAACTACCAGCAACTGCAACTTAAAATTCCATCCTGCAAATTACAGCAATATTAAAGGCTTATCCTGCTTTAAAACTAATAAACCAATTTTAAGGCGGGAAAATTAATTTTGTAAACGTTATTCAGTATAAATTGTTTATATCTATCTTCCGATTATTTGATAATATATTGAGCAAAAAGGATTTTGTGGTCCAAATTAAAGTAAAATATCCAAGTTTATTCAGTTGCGAAAAAGCCAAAAAAGATTTTTGTTTGTCAATCTAAACGCAACAAATAATCTGAACATATTTAAAAATAACATTATAGATGGCTTCAAACTATCATTTTTTTCATATCTAGGTTACATGTCAAACTGACAAATTTTAAAATTTTGAAATCAATTCTTTTCTATTATTTAATGTTTCTCTGTTGCGATCGGCGCACTGATGAGTCCCGATAGGATGAAAGTATTTGTACAACTATTATGTGTCTATAAAAACTTAAGGTAAATGATATAATTTATTATGCTTGCTTAAATAATATTGTTTGTATATGAATCGAAACATTCCGTAGACAGACTAGTCTACATGTTGAGATATGTAATTTTATTAAATATTTGCTTCAATTAATTTAAAGTTAAATATTTTTATTCAGTTGTGAAAAAGCCAAAAAAGATTTTTGTTTGTCAACCTAAATGCAACAAATAATATGAACATATTTAAAAAAGTTTCAATTTGGTTTATGGCAACCTTATAATAAAAAATTTTGTTACATGAATTTATATAAAAAATACCAGCAACTGCAACTTAATATCCCATCATAGCAAATTATAGCAATATTAAAAGCTTACCCTGCCTTAAAACTAATTAACCAAATTTAAGGGGTGGAAATTATTTTTTCATGCTTTATTCAGTATAAATTATTTATATTACTCTCTTTCGATTTTTTTGTTTATAAATTCCTAAATTTGGTTACAATTCCGATGACGACATCTGAAACGAGAAGATTTTTTTCGGCATCAAGATTGATTAAAACTTGTTTAAGAAATACTATTGGTGGAGGCAGGCTAATAGTTTTTTCAGTGCTTTCAATTGAAAAAGCAATGGTGTAATAGCCAAGTTTATTGAAAGAGTTTATGATCGGTTTATTTTTGGTAAAAATATAAGAAAGTTTCACTTTCAAAAACAATGCAGGTGAGTAGAAAAATTTAAGTATTAGGTACATTAAAACTTACATATATACTTCTTTCTTGATAATATGGTGAACACAATATATTATCTCCGTCGTTCGTGTAAACAATTCAAAATGATCTCATTCCGCCATTTTTTTAAGTCTGCTATGGGACCAAATATTTCTACTTAAATCTACAAATGCTATAGCACTGAGAATTTAAATATGTTTATATTTAACAAAATTAGGCACAAGTCAAGTTTGCCTAAAGGCAAACAGAAACAACATAAAATACGTGAGTCGGTTAATTTGACCCATTTGTTGCTTAATGAGGCTTTAAGTCTACTTACTGAATTTGCCTGCTCTGAAATTTCTTTTGAAACATTCCGCTTTCTTATTTTCTTTTGTGTACACATCTACTGAATAACTAAAGACCGAATGTATTTGCGAACGTTGGCAATTTCCCCACGGCATTCCTGTTATATGAATGGGTTCTTATTTGTATATGGAGAAAGAGATTTTGGCCAATTCTCCACTTTACGTTTGAAAACATTTAGCGAATTTAAAATCTTTGCAATTGCGATCGTATATGAATGAGTCCCAATAAAATACATTTAAGGAAGGATATTAAAATTTTCTGTTTAGCGTTGAAATTATCATTAGAAACTCATAAAATATGCAATAATAGACAAACTTTTATCTAATTATAAACTCAATATCTCTAATATCTAAATTCAAAGTAAATTATTTGTTTTAAAAGATGTTGAATGTTTAATGTCATTGATAACTTCTTTTAAAAAACTTTATATTATCTGTTTAATAAACAAGCTCATTATTCACGTTTTTGTCTTCAGAAAATTGAAACTTGTCTTTATATTAAGAGCCAAATGGTCTCTAGAATAATCCTATTATGTAATAGAGCTTCACAACTTAAAATTCCATTCTAGTCAACTAGCTTAAATATGAACATATTTAAACTGGTACTTTATGTCTTAAAACCACACTATTAAGCCTAAAAGGTAAGCTTTTCCACTTATAATGTATGCTATTATAAGCATGAATGCATTTAAAAGTACCAGCAACTATAACCTCATATCCCATTATAGCAAATTATAGCAATACCAGAGGCTTAACCTACTTAAGAAATAATTAACCACTTTAGAGTGTTCAGGAAAATTGTGAAATTATCAATATACAACATAAAAATTAACTAATACCCTTCTAAAACTTTAAGTTTTAGAATAAAATTGTAGCCTTTGTTTCTTAAGTAAATTGGAGGTTATTTCAATGTTCTATTTAGGAGGCACGTATTGATGTTCTTTATAAATACTGTCATTTAGAACTGCTTTCGACTTGTATGAGTACATTATTTTGTAGATACAAATAAGTGTTGACCAAATTAAATCAAACAACAGCTAATACATAAAACTAAATAAGTTTAATGTGTAATGATTTTTGCACTAATTTTTAGTTTTAAATAATCTAAAAGATTTAACGCACGTTAACATTGCTTTAGATAATTGTAGAGTTACACGAAACCACGCAACCATTAAAATATATTAATGAATTGGGGCTAAAACAGCCAATGTCATACAACTCTTTCCTGTTAAGATAACGATATTGAGAATATAAAATCTAAAATAATTTTTGGATTTAGCATTAGTTAAAAAAAAATGTTTTTAAGATATTTTTTTATGAATAAACAAATTGGACAAAATGGATGAACATCTACGAAAATTCATAGTTAAAGTTTGTATTATTCGTCGTAATATAACTAATACGAATAAAACTTTCTAATACCACCATACTTCTGCGTCTGTTGGTTCTCTACATACTAGACGATGTACTGATTAACAAAACATTTGTTTGAACAACGCAGGATATCGGTAGATCTGTAGCGTTCCAACCCTTTTGGCACCATAGTATATTTAGGACGTATTGTTTTATTAATTACCTACTTTATTTTCTAGATCCCAACATGTTGAAACTTTAACATTTGAATTTTAATTTTAGTGTACTCTGTTAAAAATAAAGAAGTACAGTTATGTACTAGTAGTAGTTAACATTCCAGTAATTTTTACTTCACTCCTAAAAGGGAAGTATTGTATGCGTGAAAGAATCACCTTTCGATATTATATTACCATAAAATACATTATTGTATAAAAGGTTGTCAAAAAGTATATATATATATATATATATATATATATATATATATATATATATAAAAATTATAAAATTAAAATATAAATATAAACTTATAATACACATTATAAAAAACAAACACAAATAAAAAACGTACATATAAAACATCTTAAAAAAATGGTTTTTTTTAGAAAAATAAATACACATAACATGCAATTAAAATATAAAAGCTGAACAATTAGCACAAGAATATGGAATAAGAAAAACAAGACAAACTATCAGAATAAATACACTCATGTATCAACAGTAACGAAACGTTCAAGACTGCAAATATTCTTGTGCCGAATAGAAAGCTTTATCAATAAGAAATTGTTTGACTTTGTTCCTAAAGTTGTTGCCACTAAGAACTTTATGGTGTTTGAGCAGTTTATTATAAAGGGTCAGACAACTGTAATATGGAGATCTCTGAAAGAATGTGTTTTTATGAGATGGAATGAGTTTTTATGAGATGGTACACTAATGACATTCTCATTGCTAGTCGTGTACGAATTAGTCTCTCCCAGTTTGTCAAATAATTTAAAGTTATTGTTTGAATAAATTAGAGACTTAAAAATATATATACAGGGCAATGTTAAAATTCGCTTTTGAGTAAATACAGGCTTACAACTATCCATTGGTTTGAGATTGAAAATCAGTCTCAAAAACCTTTTTTGTCCAATAAAGACTCTCTCCCATACTGCTCTACCTCTCCATGAAATTATATTATTAGATAAGTGGCTGTAAGCCAAAGAATAATAAACACTAAGCAAGCCAAACTCGTTAAGTTTATTCTTTAAGTTCAGAACAGCAAAGTAGGCAGAGTTAAGCTTAGCACAGACATGCTCGACGTGATTATTAAAGCTTAGGGATGACTCTATTATAGTTCCCAGAAATTAGCTAGATTTTGAAAATTTAATGTTGTTAAGGCTATCAAAATTTAAAGACAAGGGTTTACGAACAAACATATTCATATATACAGTTTTATCGGAGTTAAGTATTAGATGGTTATTACGGCACCAAATCTCCATATCGCTACAAACGTTTTTTAAACTACTGGAAAGCTCCTCCGGGGTATTTGCCGCTAATACCACCGTCGTATCATCGGCATACATTGTAACGTATCCAGTATTAATATTTTCTGGCAGATCATTGGTATATAATAAAAAAAGTAATGGTCCCAGTGCTGAGCCTTGGAGAGCTCCAATATTTACAGATCTAGGCTCAGACCACACGCCTCCATACCTTACTGTCATCTCAAGCCCAGATAAATAGGAATTAATCCAGTCAGACATTTTACCACGTATACCCATACTGTACAGCTTCAAAAGCAAAATATCCTTATTGACAGTATCAAACGCTATTGAAAGGTCAAAGAAGAGAGCCACAACATATTTTTCCTGGTCAAGCGTAGAATAGACGTAGTTTAAGAAACGATAGGAGGCTGTTTCGATTGACTTATTAGGTAAAAAAATCATGCTGACACTCACTTAAAATATTGTGTTTTTTAACAAAATTAAGTTGTGAATTAAATTTACTTTTATTTAATTTCTTATTAACGATTTTCCAGACTTCTTTTACTTTATTATTGGAGTTTTCAATTTTGTTGCGATATAACGTTTGTTTACTTAACCTAATTTGCTGCCTATATTGTTTTTTAAAATCTTTGTATTGTATTGTTAAATAGTCGTCTTTGGTATGTTTTTGCAAATAATGTAGCCTATCTAATTCTGTTTTTATTTCATAAAGACTATCATTATACCAACTAAATGACTGTTTGTTTTTTTTTATTACTTAAATGTTGTGTTTTATATGGACAGCAGTAGTTTAAGCAGTGCACAATAGAACCTATATAATTATACCATGCTTCTTCCAACGAAACATTAGAGTCAACAATATCTGTCCACTCCTGTCGTTGAAGCATGTTACAAAACAACGCAATATTATTGCCAGATAAGTCTCGTATACTAGCTCTGCGGCAATCCAGGTTATCCATATCTCTGCGAAATTCAAGCTTGAATGAAAATTTATGGGCAAAATGATCACTAATATGAGGGTTAAGAACCCTGCAATTCCAGAATTGGTCCGGAATGTTAGTTTTTACACAATCTGTAGTCTGTATTAAGATCCCCACAAATAATAACATATTTATAAAACTGAAATGCCTTTGAAATGGCTACATCACCACTAGGAGGACGATAACAGCAGATGATACACGCATCACCAACAGTCACACCGCAGACCTCACTATGCATCTCAATTGCTGTATTCTCAGCCATACTACAAGATTTAAACATGTCAAAAAGACAATCTCTAACCAAAAGTGAGAGAGTAAGCTGTATCCTTCAAGTTTCAATTCATGCACCATAGAATACGGCAGCCAATGTTCAATCAAACAGACTATATCCTTAACAATCTGAGCGTCGAAATCTTTACCAGACACATGAAAAGCGTCATATATCATAGGAACAGCACAACTATTTGTCATTTCATTATTATTTATATTCTCGTCAGAGTATAACGACTTTAAAACAATGTTATGGCACACATTTGTACAGATAATACAATTTGAAATAATTTTACACAGTTTTTGCTTCGTGAAGGGATAAATACCGTTTTTTGTAGCATTTTTATTTAACATGAGATTATTGACATATACATATTAGACCTATTTGAATTATGATATTTTGAGCATAAAATAAGATGCTAACCGCAAGCAGACTATCTACATGGTTTTTCTGTAAATTTTTAGTATACTTAAGGTCTAACAACAAAACAACTATATCATTTGAATTGTAGTTCTTTGTTACATTGAATATCGCATCAGAAAGGGCATAAACGTCCGCTCCAGATTTCACCCAACCTTCGACCAAAAATTTATTACAGTCTAAGTGATTCCTAAGAAGTGATGCACAATTTATTAGTAGTTATCCCCATACACCAGTACTTTCCTTAGATTTCTAGAGACGCTATTCTTTTTGAAGACGTCGATAGAAGTGTTACCTTTGAAATCATTACCTCTTGTACATTCTAGTCTAGTCTGTTCGCGGCATAGCTAAACTAATTATCCGATTGATTTCAAATTTTGGTCAAAAATTAAGGATCATACCCCATATGGGTATGATGATGACCTGATAACTTTTTGGTGACAATTCAATGTGGCAGCCTAGTGAAATGTTAAAAGTATCATGTATGGATCAACTTGTAAAATTTTGGTACATATCCAAGATGGTAAATTCAGCCTGGAAAAAAACTGCTTAATGGACTGATTTTAAAATGTGTGCTTAATGGACTGATTTTAAAATTGGGTTATAGAGATGAACTTATCACGTATCAAAATAAAAAAAAAACATCCAAATAAAAAAAATTCTCCCGGACAAAAGCAATAACGAAAGTGAAAAGTAAGTTGGAGGTTAGGTTGAACCTATCAGTCTTGAGAGTCCTAGTGAATGTGTAAAACAAAAAAAAATGCTTAAAAAGGTGTGTTCAATGATAGGTGTTTTATACAAATAGACAATATCTTACACATAGTTCTAAAATAAATGTATACAATTCTTTTTTTGCATCACACTTTAGACATTTGATCCCGGTATGGGGCACGTGTGGAGCCGTTATTTTTAATAAAATACAGACTGTGCAGAATAAAATACTTAAAATCCTATTCAAAATAGATTGGCTTACACCTACTCGTGACCTATATCAAGGGCTGGGTATCTACCCATTAAACCAACTTGAATTTATTGAACAATCTAAGTATATACATAAAGTAGTACACAAAACCCAAAAATGTAATACAGATATAACATTTATAAATGATATACACGAACATAACACTAGGAGCCGGAATATGCTGTACTTGTCCAATGTAAATACTAATAGAGGCCTAAATAATCCCATGTCTCAGGCAATAACTGCGTATAATTCACTCCCAGAAACTCTTACAAACACTACTTACACAACCATAAAAAATTTTTTACAAAGCTAAAAACTTATATCGACAATCAAAATCCTATACTTTAAAATAGTAATATTATTATTATTTATTGATTAGTAATATATAATTAAGTAATTGTTATGGTTACCAAAATTAGTAAAATTTAATTATTAATTGATTTTATAGTTTAATTTATTTTTGATCTTTTTATTGTTGTTGTTTTTGAAATTTGATTAAATTTAGGAATTAATTAAATTAATGGTTAACATAGAAACCAAATTGTTACTGTTATAGCATTGCCGAAATTTAGGTTTAACTTAGCTTACGTTTAATCTAAGTTAATTTAAATTAAGCCTACTATTCTCGATACCAATGCTCAGCACTGCTTAGAGAATTTATTGATATTATGTAAACACTGAAATTTCAATAAAGAGAGTTTTCAAAAAAAAAACTAATAATTAACTGCGGTAATAATTCAAGACGGCGGAACAAAATAGCGGCCAAACAAAATGTTTGTAATCGTAAAGAAAAATCACGTTTTAGAGACCTTAGATGCTAAAAAATATGTTTTATCAATTCAGTCGGTCCGTTCTTGTGTCTATTAGTTCACGGCATAACTTAAAAACTACTTACCAGATTGACTTCAAATTTTAGGCAGAATTTAAGGGTCATATGGGGATGAACTGATAAAATATGGTAAAAATCCAATATTCCGGAACAAGATGGCGGCCTAGTGGAACATTAAAAAATGTATTACTAAAAAACTGATCATCTAATTTACTTCAAATGTTGCACAAAAATCAAGTATTACATGCAAATGAACTGATAACATTTTGGAACGACTATAAGATGGCGGCCTAAAAAGTATTTCAAAAATCAGCCTCTAAAAATTAATTATTAGATTAATTTCAAATTTTGTGCAAACATTAGCTCTGATATAGAGATAAACTGGCAAAGTTGTGATACGAATTCAAGAGGGCGGAACAAAATAGCAGCCAAATAAAATTTTTAAAAAATCAATTGAAAAAAAATCTTCATTCGATTGACTTTTGATAAAAGGGAACGAATTCAACATAATATAACAATTACACAAATACACAATTACACAACAAACAAGAAATCGAGTGTGGCATAGATAGAAACTGGTAAAATATTGGTAAGAATCCAATATAATGGAACAAAATGACGCCCAATAAAAATGTTTGGAAAGACAGTATATGTATTATGTATATATTACTTAATGACAATGTACTGCACTAAAATTGGTCAATTTTCACTATTACTAATAAAAAGAAAGATTCATAATGAGGGAAGTTCCATCTAAAGGAAATTTACCGATATTTTTAATGTTGGTTTTGCTAAATATTTAACATTTCAATAATGTACATGCAAGATGGCGGATGTATTTTGATATAACTTTGCAGATCGTGGTTTGTCTGAAATAGTTGTCTATGTCCTCTTACAAAAAATACCAGATGAAAAAATAGAGAGATAGCGCGGATAATCTAACAAGATCTATAAACAAGCATCTGCAGGATGTTTTAGGATGATTCGGATTATCTTTTTTCGAGTTTTGAAGATTCTTGTTGCATGCACTGATAAAGCCCAAAATATAATTCTATAGGACATTCTAGACTGAGTCTAAGCAAAATAAAAGATCTTTAAGGCATCCCCTGAAATACAACCTCTTAATTCTTGGGGCAAAGCGTGCTGTTATGTACTTGCAGGAAGTCTTCGATACATGATAGATGAGGATTTAACATTAGGACCAAAAATTTTACATTCTCTATTACTGGAACCGACCTATGATTAATCATAACATGCAAACTTTCCGATTTGTTTTTTTTTTTATTTGAAAATGCAACAGAGCAACTTTATCTGCATTTAATCTCAAACCATTCTCGGTGCTTTACAATGCATGAGTAGTGGAGAAAATCCACTACCCTTAGTAGTTTCCCTGATAACCTAGTTATTGTTCTATCCATTATAATATTGACCCCCGTGGGACTAGTTGGTATGTTCTAAAGTATTGAGGGGACTATCTCCCCATCACCCTATGGATACGGGTCTGTCCGAGGATCCTTTAGTCGCTAAGATAATAAAATACCGACTCTGCTCCTGGACTTCTGGTGGCAACTACCAAGAGTAAAAAAGTGTAAAGGTATTCACTGTCTTCTGCCATGACCCACACGAGTGCGGCACTTCAGGAACAAAAATTTCAGTTTATTTTAAGAAAGTATATAAGACGGGTTTGTATAGAATACCCAGGGTTAACGAATCATAAAGTTTAAAAAAATAGATTTATAAAATTATACACGTGACGTGAAAGAAATGTTGCCATTTAATTCTCCATTTATATTTAAAATGTGATTTATAGTTTAAATAATACTTCAAAGAAGAATGTACTAAGAACTATATAAAGTTTTACCATTTTAAACGAGCACCTAACTTTAAACTGTCTATAAACGCAATTTCTTTTAAAAGCTTTCGTACACCAGTCATTAACCACAAAACTCGATTATCTTATAGATCTTAACTCTGATAAAATTTTCGTAGCGAACTTTTGCAGCGTAGCTTTAAAACCGACTGACGAAAAATGGTTTTCACAATGAAGTTTTTAGATGTATATATTTTGATTTAATGAATCGCGTTTGTTGTAAACCTTTAAACTATAAATATAATTAACTTATTTGTTTAAGATTTTTAATTGTGTTCTAAGCAAAATATCATTCGTATTTTTTTCCATTCGGTAAACGGTGATCTCACACATAGAAATTATACAATTTTATATTAAACTTCAAAAACCCTAGATCTAAACGAGACGTATATTTGGTTTTTCTCTGAACACAAAACAATTTAAATACAAAATGGCCTCTACCAAAAATTCTGAAATATAAGTATATCACTGAAGAACTTAAACTTTTTACTTCCCTCGTAAGAGGGAAGTATTGTAATCGTGAAAAAATCACCATTCGAGTTTTTTTTCAGATTCCTCTAGATGACAAAAAACATGTTTTCTCAGTTCCGTCGGTCTGTCTGTTTGCGGCGTAGCTAAAAAACTACTTGCCCGACTGACTTCAAACTTTGGTCAAAAATTAAGGGTCATATGGGGATGATCTGGCAACATTTTGATAAAAATCCAATATGGCGAAACAAAATGGCGGCGTAGAGTAATGTTAAAAAAATTATTATTAAAGGACTACTTATCCAATTCATCTCAAATTTTTCAAAAACATCAAGTATTGTGTTGGAATTAACTGGTGACATTTTGGTACGAAGCCAAGATGGCTGCTTAATAAAATATTTAAAAATTCAGTCCGAAAAAACTGCTTAATGGTTTGCTTTCAAATTGTTGCCGTAACTAATTGTGGTACAGGGATCAACTAGTAAAATTGTGGAACTAATTCAAGATGGCCGAACAAAATGGCGGCCAAATAAAATGTTTATAACCGTGAAACTCTCTCAGGTTGTATACATCTTTACGTTTTAGTGTCCCTAGATGCCAAAAAATATGTTTTCTCAATTCCGTCTATCGGTCTGTCTGTTAGTTCGTAGCATAGCCTAAAGACTACTTACCCGAGTGACTTCAAATTTTGGTCAAAAATTAAGGATCATATAGGAATGACCTGGTAACATTTTGGTAAAAATCCAATGTGGCGAAACAAAATGGCGGCCTAGTAAAATTTTGAAAAAATGATTATTAAAAAGCTACTCATACAATTTATCTCAGATTTCGCAAAAACATCAAGTATTATTTTGGAATCAAATGGTAACAGTTTAGTACGAATTCAAAATGGCGGAACAAAATGGTGGCTTAATAAATTATTTAAAAATTCAGCCTGAAAAAAATGCATAATGGCTTGATTGCAAATTGTGTGCCATAATAAATTGTGGTATAGGGATCAACTAGTAAAACTAGTGTTACTAATTCAAGATAGAGGAACAAAATGACTGCTAAATAAAGTTTTTGTAATCATGAAAAAATCACCTCCTCAGATTTTACATATCTTCACGTTTCAGCGTCCCTAGATGATAAAAAAACGTGTTTTATCAATTCCGTCGGTTCGTCTGTCGGTCTGTCTATCTGTCTATTACTTCGCGACATAGCTTAAATATTACTTATCCGATTGACTCCAAATTTTGAAGAAAATGTAACGGTTATATGAGGATGATCCTGCATGAAACCCATCTTATCAGTCTTTACATACTCCGTTGACCTGCATATATTTCCCAGATATTACCTGATTTTAAAATTTGCAGAAAAACTAAATGTGCAAATAGGATAAACTGGTACGAATTTAACATGACGTAACAAAATGGCGGTATATGTCAATGTAAAAACTACTTATTGAATTTATTTTAAATTATGCCCAAAAGTCAAGTGTGACATGTAGAAAGAAAATGGTAAAATATTGGTAGGAATCCAATATCATGGAACAAAATGGCGCTCAATAAAAATAAAAACTATATGTAACACTTATATACTGTGGCTATGTACTGAACTAAATTGACTCACACTTCATTATTCCTAACAAATGGAAAAAAATCATACGAGGGAAGTTCCGAGTAAAGGAAATTTACCGATTTTTATTATTGCGAAAACCCAAACAAAAGTTGATAAAATAAAATTCTAATTAAAAAATATTTCTTTATCAAGTATTTCAATATTTTATTAGCATGATGTAGTTGGGGTCAATGTAAAGACGTTTATAGTTATGCATTAAATTCTTCGTTCTATATAAGGTATAAAGAAGAAGTGGAGCAAAACATAACAAACAAATAAAATAAGAAATGGTCAGAAAAATGATTATTTGCCAAACATCTTCTAAACGTTAAGTATGATATAGCAAAGGTTAGTTTAAATAACAAAAAGAACTTTTATTGTTGTCTTAAACTTAGAGCATATTCAAAACTGAAAACCTTTCAAATGTGCCAGTTTAAACTTGAAAATGACTTTATTGAATTAAAGTCCAAATTACTGGGTCTGAAGGCAGCTTTCTTGTATGAATTTCCTTTGTTCGACAAGCAGTTTGAAAATGAAACAATAGTTAAAAAATAGTTTTTCCATCAAAGTTGTATCATTTTAATATTATTGGAAAGTTACGATAACGAAGCCCCTGGAGAGCCCCATCACCTACTGCATTTTGCGAAGAGAGGGATCTTTTCACACCTAATACGTCTCACAATCTTGGGTTCCGAATAAAGCACTTCGTATTGGGCTTAACATTGACAGACCAAATTATCAGTAGTTTGTCTACTTCGGGACAAAACCTTCAATATGGACCGTTGCCGAGTTCAATGTTATGCAGATGATATTTCATTAGTCAATGTTCAGAAATTACTCTATGTTAAGTAGGTCTCGTCTGATCAGCTAAAAGGGCCTGATATGGAAATATAAGATTGTCTATGTCTTGCTTATTCCTGTCATTTTCGACAGTGCAATCCCAAGTAGTTGGATATGTATAATTGGATTTAAATTACATAAACTTATATAGTTTGTGCGTAAACAACTTATCTTGGGTTTCATATCACTATAACAGAATGCAATCTACTGAGAAAATAATTTCGTAAACATGAATCATTTTGGAATGACGTATCCCAAGACCCTAGATGATTGATTCAAGATTGAGTCCATATGTATATTAAAAATAAGTTTTCAGCCTATAATTATTTCCAAGTCTCGTACATGAGTAACTTTGGGAAGAGTAATGATACTTATTTGTAACATGCTTTTATTAGCTTCAGTTCTATGTACCTAACTATGTATGTAAACAAATCTAGGAAGTCGATTTTAACCTACTGCTAATTATCGTATCGTAAATTATCGTGTACGTAATTCGGCTGACAATAAAATAATGATCCAGTAGATCCGATCAGCCCGATGGTACCAAATGGTACCGCTGATACCAACTAGTAAACCTCTCGAGTTTTGTCTCATTTAGTTTGTTTTGATGAGTCCAATACATAATTTGGTGTCATCGAGCTGATCTAATCAATTTGATTGTAGCAAAATGGTACCGATAGTACCAGCTAATGTACCCCTTGAGTTTGGGCTCATTTGGTTTGTTTTGACGGATCTAGTACATTACAAACAATATGTTAAAAGCCTAAAAAGTAAAAAATAAATTAGTTTAAAAAACTAGAAACTACTTTTTTGTGATTAACGCACTAAAAACAAAATAATGTATTTTATTTAAAATATTTTTTTACGATATATGCATTCCACCTCTGACAATGTAATGACTACGCCAAGCTGGGGGCGCTTTTTGGTTACGTATTAATTTCGATAAAAAGCCCCAAGCTCTTTGACAGAGTGATTCAACTGTGAAGGGGTAGAGTGCATATATAGTAACAAAATATTTTAAGTAAATTACATTATTTTATACTTTTTAGTGCATTACTGTCAAAAGTGTGTTTTCTATTTTTTTAAAACCATAATTTACTTAGTCGATGTGTGATTTGCTTAAGTATGAAACAAACTCTTTTCGTTACAAATTTTAACCACTTTATTTAAAGCATTTTAAATACTCTCACAATCCAAAATATTTTCAAACTTTGCTAAACATGTTTAGGTCATCCGCATCGAGAAGAAAATCACAAATAAAGAAGGAATGATTTAATGGTATTTCAGTGAACTATAAAAATAGGGTTTCAAGGTGTGACCCTTGGGGAACACCTGAAGTTGGTTTAGAATATTTACAGTAAAACGTGCTGTGACGTATTATTGAAATACGAGTCTATCCAGTTCAGGAGAGTGTCGGTCACATCGATCTCAGCAAGAAGCTAATATTATGACTTATCTCGTCGAATGCCTTGCTAAAATCTAGCAAATTTAATTTTCGTGAAGATATTCAGTAAATACAAAGAGATTTGTTCCAAGAATTTTGTTTTCAACTGCTTCGAAATAAGCTGTGCTGTTCTGAACTTATTATATCTGATCAGTTTAAAGACATTCATACAAAAGATTTTAAAAAAGTTTTGCGAAGACCGATAATTTGCTTATTGGGCGGTAATTTCTCATGTTGCTATTTTGATCGTCTGTGCATGGCAGACTTTCATTCCTTTGAAGACTGTCCAGTTTTCAGAAAACCAGTACAGAGTAGTGCAAGCGATTTCGAAATTTTTAATGCCGTTTCTTTTTGTTAACAAAAACTATATATATTTTGGCTGTACTTGCATCTTTTTTAAGGTTAGGACTCAGAAGGTCACATACTACTTCTGGTTTGGTAAATACAATAGTTTGAAACCCAGAATTTCTTGCTAAGTGAATAACAGAATACTGATCAAAAGTGTACCTTTTTGGCTCGAAAACAATCAAAAAATAAAAATGAAATAACCCACTGATCCCGCTTGCAGCAACCGTGCCATCAAATTTCAATAGGTATTTTATTGACATGGTTTTTTTTATTATAGATGCATAATTCTAAAATCTGTTGGGATTATTGGTAAGTCCCTTTCCACAGATCTAATATAATTTCTATCTGATGCAATGAGTATTTTTGACTAGGCTCTTAAATTAGAAAAAAGGTTGGTCATTTTTGCGTCATCTCTTATGCACTTTGTTTCTTTGTTTAATTGTTTTATTGTATTATATCTGTAATAAGTTCGAAAGTATTTGTTCTTTTAAGTAGATTGGGATATACTTGTGTATAATAGTATCAATTGTATAATACAGACATAGACATAGACATAGTTTTTATTGCCTACATTTGTTTATAAAAAACAATGGTAGCACGTCGTAAGAAACAATTAAAATAGTACGAACATATAAAATAGAATACGACAAAAAATAACATAAAACCGTACAATAATAAAAAAATACACTTAAGTGTGTAACAGTAATTGGCTTGTTTGAAATTAAAATATTTGTTAAAGTTAAAAGTGCTACCAATTTCCGCAGCCATCTGAATTGCTTCCTCATACCCCCAATGGTGTAGTGGCCAACTAACCAGGTGAACTATTTAACTAAAACCATAGTATCACAACTAAAGTTGTAAATGGTAAATGAATTAAGAAATCGTGGTCCTTGAGATTAGACGTGTCAAATTGAAAATACTATCCATAGTATTTCCAATTTGACAAGTATTTCCACTTTAACAGGGTCTAATCCCAAGAACCATGATTTCTTAATTGACCAAAGCCGTGAAAGCTTCTTTTCTATGTGGGTAAATGAATATTTTTTTATAAAACTTTATATAAAAATATTAAATGTGAGATTTGTTTGTATCCCCGGTAAATGTAGCACTTTAATGGAATATTAACGATGTTTCGCTTTGATAATACCATACTATAGTAAAATATTACAATTATTAATAAAAAATGCTCGTTTATTTATTATTATATTATGGTAGTTTTAGCTGAATATTTTATGAACTTAATACAATTTCCAATTTTCTGGCAGAATGCCATTTTCCAATTAAAATGCATAATGTTATTTAGGTTTTAATCATAGTTTTTACATATTCGAATCACGTAAACAATTCTGCACCAATTCCCTAACAACTTATGACATAAAAATAATTAAATTTCAGAAGAGAGTTTTCAGTGCATCTGTGTGGCTTTAACGAAATGTATTTTCTCTCAATAAATACTGATATTTTCGATTTAAATAGAAATTAGCATGTTTTAAGAGAGTCTGTTTGAGAATATGATACGCGCATTGTCATGTGTATACAGGTAATTTAAATTAACTAAGAATCTACTTTGAAGTACTGTAATATTAATTAATACTTTGAGGGTTAAGAATCGTAGGTGTGTTATTTAACAAATTATTTCATTTTTAGTTATTTGAACGAATCTTGAGATTTCATGTACTGCCTACTGAAAAGGATAAACTACGGTCTCTAAAAAATGTACACGGAATCCCTATAATATTGTCTCATTAAATGCATCTCTTCTTTTCTGACTTTAAGTATAGCAGGTTCGATACCTTTATCTTTAAAGACAGATGAGAAAATTGGTAAAAGCCTTGCCGTAAGAGGTGATGTGTTACAAAGAGAGAAAACAATTTCTAACACATAAGTGAACAAGAAAAGGAATATACTTATAGCAGGGTTTTTATCAATTTTCGCGGTTGTCTTTAAGAACAAATTAATGAAACTTAATATATTTATACTCAGCAAGAAGATATCCATTTCACAATAAACAAAGTCGACACTCATTTTTTTACCCGAACATGGGAACATGTTTTCTCTGAACGCTCAGGTTCCATAACATAACATTTTTGCTTATAATATTTCTATATAATTCACATCCCGTTTTAAATATAACCAGAGAGCCTGTACTGTTTTTTAATAAAGGCAATTATTAAGATTTGTGTTGTTTATTAATTAAATTAATTATTGTTACAGTAGTTTCTAAATCTACTAAAATATATCAGTTTTAAGTCACCAGGAAAACAGCAATTAGGAAATTTCAGTATAAAAGTTTTTTAAACAAACACTTAATTTGTGAGGTTAATATAACTCATAAAATAATGCAGAAACAGAAACAAGCGAACTGTACTAAATAAACAATATTTTTTTGTTTTTATTTACATACATTTTGAAATATTAAATATATACTTGTATAACTAAAACCAATCTGTATTTTTTGAATTGTATTACTTTATTGTTAAGACGAAAATGTTATAATATATCAACTAACATCACCAAATGTTAAGCTTATTTATAGTAGAATAAACCATTTAGCAAAGGTACTATTGTTACTTAAAGTAGCAATGCCAAAGCACCAACATTCTGCATATTTGTAATATGACAGCTGAAAAAGTTTTTGTTGAAATATACATTCCTAGATAATTATATATTTGTCTTGGTATATTAGTAACTAATTTGTATTTATTTTCTTTGGTTCTAACATAAAAACATCTACTTGATACGAAATAACAACTTAATATCCTTTTTGAAGGTCGATTATGGACAGCCTCACATCTCTAAAATTAACCTTTAAATCTGGTAATCAACTTTTAACATGTGAAGCTTCAAATGACATATTCGGTAATGGTTTACAGTATCGTATTATGTATATTGAAGTTATTTAAATAGATACCCTTTTAATGAAACAGAGAATGGGTCGTTAAGCAATGGCAGTTATTGGAATATAGATTTTTAACCGATTTGACAAATTCATTCCCATGTGGCCCGTAATTTTTGACCAACCGGGTAAGTAGTTTTTGCCGCGAACTTTACGAGGGAAGTAAAAACACGTTTTCGAGCTAAAATTCTCGCAACTTTAAGGATGCGATAATAATAATAGCTTGTTCCGGTCTATTATAACAAGAGGCAAGGAATATTTTTTATATTAAAAAAAATATGGTTCAAACTTATTTTTGGCGCGGATTACGGGAAAATAAGCCAAGAGTTTCATCTTAAAAATTTGACCTCGATATTTTTTTTGTTCAAAAAATATGTTTTTGGGTTTTGCCCATTATATCCATATTCCCCCGCATTTAGATGTCATTATGATTCTCAAAAAATTATTGTCCGATTAATCCCATACAATTTCACTCGAGTTTTAAAAATCAATATTTCCCAAAATCGTTTGTTTTTTGTAACAACTACAGTTAAATAACTCGATGAATTTTGAAACTTTCTTTGTGTCTTAAAGTAATGGGCGTGGTCGGTTAAGTTTTGTTCGTCGTTACTTGCTTTTCGCTTCGGTTGCTCAAAAAAAATGCATTAATATAAATCGTCTGAATCAAAAAATTTATATACAAAATTGAATTTTCTAGTCTAGACTATTGGTGCCTTCTGTATATCCCATGTAGAAAATTAATAATACAATATACGGGAAAGTAAAAACGCGAAAATGGCTTTATCTGTAAGTTTACTGATCCAATTCGTTTGCACATATTTAGCAAAATGTACATATTAAAATTATGTCTTCTTTCATTTTATAAGTGAAATTCCAGGTAGCTGAAAAGCTTTTAAAATGTATATTTAAAACATTCTTGACAACAATTGTTACTGATATTCAACGAGTTATGCAAAGATAATAATTTCTCTAAAAAAGGTAAACTTTGGAAAATATTAATTATGAATGCTTTGTTCAAACCAGCTCAAATAATAAAATGACCCTTAAAATCAATTTTATGCAATTCCTAATTAATTTTATTTGATCCAGATTTTACGAGATTTGTGTTGAACAAACTACCTAAAGCTCAATGTAGTCCATAAGTAAATTAACACAGCGTTGATTATTCTGGTTAAATTTGTGTGATTGTCGAGTTAATCCGCTCAAATTTCAGACCTTCACGTTTCTAAGTCCGTTAATTCCAATAAAAATGTTTAACAAACTACATTTACAACCCCAATGTCGATTGTAAATTATATATTTAATTTACAAACAAAATGTTCAAATATATACAATATTTAGTGCGGGGAATTTCTATTATAAGATCGATTAAAAAGTATATGCTGAAATATTTTAAAATATACGGGGTACTCCATTTACCCCGTGCCGTAAAATTAAGACAATGTTAAAATTTACCTATTAAAACATTATTTATTTAATTATTTATACTACCCCACAGGGCAACAGCCCCTATTTGTGGGCGGAATACACAGCAATATTCAATTATACACAAACAATGTCTAACAGTATTAATTATCAGGTATCTAATACATATGATTATACATATTTAAAATAAATAGATTCAATTTTTTCACAATTGCAATGGAAAATATCCAACTAATCCTTCAAGAGATTGTGAACTGAGCACATAGTATGTAGTGGTGAGAATTTTAAAATGTTCTAAGCTTTAGCAGATAAAATATTGGTTATGACCAAGTTGGTCTGGCGGGCACGTGAAAGTAGATTAGGAGTACAAATTTTACTATTTACTAGCTTGTATAGAAATGTGACCATATTATTTTGTCTTCTTTTTTCAAGTGTGTCCCATTTAAACCTAAAAGACTGTCGGGAAGTATGAAATTGGATAAGACATTATTTTTAAAACTCGGAATCTTAAACATGTTTCTGCAGTCAAGGCAGTCAATTGCGTGTAGTATTCCTAAATCGTCAGCATAAAGTAAACAGTTATTATTACCAATCACGATGTCATTTACAAAGATGTCAAAAAAATTAGGGACCCAGGACAGACTCCTAGGGACTCCCGAGGTAGAAACAAAAGTCTCTGAGATATGACCACGATACTGTACAAATTCAGACCGATTTAAAAAGTAACTTTGCAAAAATTTAACCAAGTCTTCCGAGAAGCCAAAATTGGATAATTTAGTAAGCAGAATACATTGATAAAGACAATCAAATGCTTTAGAAAAATCCGTATAAATAACGTTAACCTGAGTGTCACGACGCAGGCATCCTGAGTTGTATTGTGTCATAGTACATATATTTGTTACAGATAACTGATTATCTTAAATCTTACAATGGTATGTCATTAATAGAATTAAAAGATCAAAGCATCTCGAAGACACGTAAAGGCGTAAACTTTCTAATGAAAAGTTGATATAATTTTAAATGAAACACTTTTACATATTAATTTGCAGGGTATGATAATTCTTTCAAAACAAATGCTGTTTGTGTAACTTTGTTTTATTTTACTTTTTTTTATTCATTAATTTCAGAACAAATCAATTAATAATTAATTTTCAATTTTTTATAAATTATTTCCTTTCCGTATTCAAATACACAATCGCAACCCTGTGATTCGTCAAGAATACGCAAGAAACTCCCTGGCTCACGCAGGTCAGGATGCATTTGAGAACAGTACTGTACAAACCACATGTGATACCGGAACTCGTTCGATTAGCCGGCCGGCACATATTTTCGGATCGGTTTCCCGAGAAAACTGGAAAGGTGGCAAGATTAATGTAGTGTGGTGGTCTTTTAGGGTAAATTGAGTAACCCAACTACAGAAACTAGTCGGTTCTACTGTGATAGGTAAGCGATTGTGTTTCCTTCCATCAATTATTTAATTTTGCTAGTTACCATTGTTTTATTGTTTTAAAGTTACCCAATACAGTGCTCTATATATCGAATTTTCATATTTCCTACAAATGCTCTAAGACAAAACTGTTCTTATAAAAATCTGTTAACTTCAGTATAAGTGTCTTGAAAAAGTTCTGTCAGGTAAATACAACATACTACATTATATGTTGCTAGTATTAATTTTTGCATAGTATTTTTTTCCAAGAAAAAAGCTCATTCTTTAATTTCCAACTACTGGTTTTTGTTAAATATAGGTAACTACTAGGAGAGTAACGAAAATTGTTAATATAACACCAGTACATTTTTTTCGTCATACTCCAATTTACAGAATGGCACTTTTCTGCTCTAACTTCTATACCAACCGAACTATAAACAACATGTCAAGGTTAGAGTAGTCAGAAGCAGTTTTTCTTTAAGGAATGCTGAAAACGTTCTCCCTTCTAAAGGGCTAGGCACTAATTATACTGAAAAACGGTTTTGGTCAAAGTTCCTGAACTTTTTATAGGTAATGAAATATGGTCCACTTAACTCCTTTTTACAAAAAAAGGGGAGGAAGTCGATTGAACAGTTTTCGAGCTACGGATGAACAAAGTGATAATTTCCATTACTGAAACAAACTAATGATCGTAAATATCCATATAATGTTATATGTTAAGTAAGCAATAATATAATTATTATTAATTTGCAAGGAGTGTTTTGAATTTGGTAATCACTAGGTTGAAACAAGAATGGAGTTTAATACAGGAAGAAGATTCCAGCTATAAAACTAATGTCCTTAAATCATTGGTTTTTAGGATACAAGATGTTCAAAATATATTTATACTATATAATATATATAAGTATATATAATATATAAGTATTAATTAAAGGTAAGGATATGGTGGTATGTTTTTTTTAAACTGTGGTAAAGAAATCGTCATAATCCTTATTTAATTTTTAAAAACAATTGATACCACTGACTATTTTAGAAATTTTCTTATTTTATTAGAATCTTCGTTTTATTTATAACAAAAAAATATTCTTTATTTTTTAATATAAAAGTGCCATTTTTAAAATAATAACAACTTAAAATATAGTAATGTATTATTGCACTGCATCCGAATTTTAGATTTCTATTATTTTGAAAACGGTACTTTTTTGTACTAAATACAAACAATATCTTTTATCACAAATTAAAATGGAATTCTAACTGTAATAAAAGTTTTCTAAAAATAGTCAGTGGTGGCAAAAATTATCACCTATAAAATTTAATTTCAATATTTTAAACTGATTACAAAAACAAAAAAATATCCATACATATTTAAAAAAATATTTTCAACACTCTTTATCTCGAAAAAGAATGGAAAACTGGCCATTTGGTTTATTCCGATAAACTTAATTCACACACTTCAAAAAGAATGATTTGCGGAGACCTTTGTTCTTCTTTAGCAGTAAGATATATTATTTGATTAACACCTTATGTTAAACTCTGATCCTGTTTTGGTTAATTACCTACAAATATTTTAAATTCATCCTAGCGACTATAAAATACAAAACATTCTTTAAGAAACAGTAACTAAATTACAGTGTACCGGGAATATAGCTAAGAAACGAGACCGGCTGTATCTCGGAAACCGTCTATCTCATGATGTTGGAAAAATTTTTGTTATAGTCAAAGTGGCCAAGAGAAAACGCTGGAAATTATGTTTAAATTTCTAAGTCGGCCGCTAGAGGTCGCAACACGTGTAGTCAATTAGAAAAAGCAGATTTGCTCAGAAATTGACCCAGTGAAGGTATATCAAAATTAACTTTATATTAATCTCTGCTAAATTGCGAATAATTTATATGAGGTTTTTTTCTCTAGCTGTTTAAATAAAGGGTGGGGAAAGGGAAAATGTTTGATTTTTAAAACGGGCATAACTTAAGTAATAACTAACGGATCTTAACGACTTTGATCTTGTTGAAAAAGGGCATTTATTAGGCTTTCAAATGACGAATGAATTATATTATTTTAAGTTTCGTTTCGATCGTCAGACAACGCTTTCTGGCAATTTCTTAAATTTAACGTGTTTTCTTAAAAATTTCAAATGGATTTATATATTTATTATAGGCTAGTTTTACGGTGCAGAAAAAAAAACAGAAAGATAGCGCAAACTGCTAGTTGATATCTTTTTTATTTACGGAGATATAAGTAAAAAAATATTACTTGACACTCTTATAAGAAACTCAAACAACTTACATGGTATCTAATTATCAATTTTTAACACTAATTTTATTTTTATATTACACATATTTTAAGTATTCTTTAACTTCTTTAATTCATTTTTAACTTATTTGCTCTAATTATCACACCTCTTTCATAAAGAATGTATCTCAAATGCGTTTCTATTCAATTATGCGACGTGATAAAAGAGTAGTAGGCTTTGGCAAAAATTAAGTGCGAGAGTCAAAATAAAATACTATCACAAAATGAGTTGTCAAAATATTATTAAGTTTAGTGTATGCAGCAAGTGTGTATGCGTGTAAGCAAAATGCCTATTTCTAATAAAGAAGGGTATGATATGCTTGCAGTTTATTTTGAATGCTTTCAAAAAGCTATCATTGGAGCGAGAATATATGCTACTAGATACCCGGGTAGACATAGATATGAGCAAAGGGTTTTTAAACGATTAGCAAGACGTCTTCGTGCTACTGGTAGTTTTCATCGCCCCCTTCATCGAAGACAAAGAAGAGGCCGTATAGTAACAAACTTTATAAACGTGTTGGCGTATATTGTAATTAACCCAAATGTCAGTATTAGAGCTACGTCTAGAGATTTGAGTATAGCTCATGGAACTGTGCAAAATATATAGAGTACAGGTATGTGTAAACGAAAAATCATGAATTTGAGCAATGTAATTTTTTAATAACAATGTACTTTCGCAGAAATGCATAATCCTTAAAGTAACCCAATCACCTGATATTTTTACTTCCCCAGATATTGAAAATAGACTATATAGAGTAAGTTTTGGAAATACAAAGATTTCCGAAAAATATAAGTTGAGATTATTTCATGTTCACCCTAAACTAACAAAGACATATTTTTAGAAAAAAATTATGATGCTTGTAATGAATTTGTGTGTAAACAAAATTGTCGAGAACGATAATTTGAGAACGGTCAAATCAATATTAAATTTGCATAAAAAATAGTGTAGCGTCTCGTGGCGTAATATCTTTGATATTTTTTAGATGTAAAATCATAAATTAATCATGTTTTTAGTACCAACTTACAAACCTATAATAGCCCGATTGAAAACAGATGTAATCGGGGTAAATCTAGCGCCAGAAAAGATTAGAAGTCACGAACCTACATATTTGATTTTTTCGAACAGCAAAATCGGCTAAATTTATTTTTTTAGATAAAATATTTTTTCCACTATACGCTCTAAAAATTCAAATGTTTTTATTTCCATGACGCTATTCTTTAAAAAAAAACGGCAGAACAGAGGGCAGATTTTTTTCAAACCTACATAAACGATATTTACATTTATACAAAATTAATCTACGGAAGTGAAATGACTCCTTAAAAGCAAAATTTAAATTTTAAGTTTATTAATATTTTATATTATATATATTATTGGTTATATACTATGCTTAGAAAAACACATGTTTTATCTTGACTCGTGACAACACTGTTCAACTTTTAATTCGTGGGAAACAGTGATGCAATCATTTATTTTTTAATTTTCAGGTTGCATCCGTACCATATGGTATTGCACCAAGCTTTAGCGCCTCAAGACTACGATTAGAATTTTAAGTCCAATAATTTTCGATGAACCTTTGTATGAGAGAATTTATTTAAACTTTCTCCAAAATCAGCTACCAGATTTACTGGAAGACATTGATATACAGACGAGACAGAGCATGATTACCAATGGTGACTGTCCGGCTCATTTCTCTGTCAATGTCAGACAGTTCTTAGATCCAGGGAGGTGGATATGTAGAGGTAGTTTATTCCCCTGGTCCCCTCGTTCCTCTGATTTAACATGTCTGGATTTTGATTTCTGGAGACGACGCTATAGAGATTATGCCTGCGATGGAAATAGAAGCACCAGTTCAATCTACCGCAGAGAGACTATTAGTTAGCATAATACTTTTGATCAGTTTTCGCTATTTGTTTTATAACCTTTTATCTTTTTACATCTTTTGTTAATCTATATTTATTTAATGCGTCTTAAATTAAACTAAAAAGGATATCAACTTGCTTTTTGTGCCGTTTTCTTGATTTTTTTGTGCTCCGTAACACTGGCCTATAACAAATATATAAATCCATTTGAAATTTTTTGAGAAAACACGTTAAATTTAAGAAATTACCAGAATGTGCTATTTAGCGGTCGGCACGAAACTTCAAATAATATAATTCATACGTCATATGAAAGCCTTTTCAACAAGACCAAAATCATCAAGATCCGTTAATTATTACTTAAGTTATGTCCGTTTTAAAAAATAAAGATTTGCCCTTTCCCTCAGTCTTTATTTGAAGCAAAAACGATTACTTGGAATCAAGGAACAGAGAATTAATTTGTAGATATGTATGCTAAATCAAATGCCTAAAGTTATCACGTAACATCTGTGGGCGATCATATCAGGAGGAGGGAAAGAGAAAAAACCCTTAATAAAAATTATTGGTAATTTAGCAGAGATTAATATAAAATCAATTTTGATATACCTTCACTGGGTGAATTCCTGAGAAAATCTGCCTCATCTAATCGACTACGCGTATTGCGCCCTCTAGCGGCCGACTTGGAAACTTAAAAATTATTTCCAGCGTTTTTTCTTGGCCACTTTTACTTTAAGAAAAATTTTATCAACATCCATGGATAAACGGTTTCCGAGATAGAGCCGGCCTCCTTAGTTAGTTGTACACTCGGTACAATACAATGCGTTTACAGTAAAGCAACCCATTAATATTTCTTGGTACCCCAAAATTGCCTCTTTGTTCCGCCATAGCTGGAAAATGCAAATAATTTAAGGGAACCATCTGTAATTAGTGCCTGATCTTTTTAATATTACGGACATTAAGAGATAGAGTAGCGGGCTTAAGACAGAAACCAAAAATTCTTTTTCTTAGAAAAGTGAGAACGTTTCGGTTATATGTTTTCATTTATGTCGTAAACCTGCTACTCCGCCTATTCTTGAAAGGACGTTCAACTTTACATTATTATGGAAATTCCATCAAAATTAACATCCTAATTATTCCTAAGCGATCGTTAAAAAATTACGCCGAAAATAAAGTAAATAGGTCAAGTCTCAGGAGATGCTAAATATGCAAAACAATATTAGCTTACTTATTCTTTCTCTTTTTAATTTCGGCAAGAACATATACTTTAGCGGAATATTATAGTCCGCCGCACGGGTCTCGAGCTGCGACGTCTGAAGGGACCGGGCGGTAAAATGTACAAAAACAATGGCTCTGTGTGTGGTTACACTCAATATATTCAATACATTTGCCGGTTTATTCGACTCGTCGGATCTTTTTATATTTGCAATGAATATTGACTTTATATTTCTTACATTCCGCGAACTACTTAAATCATATAAAATGAGCTGTCTAGTATGTAAAAGAAGAAATCTTAGAAATTCACTCTAAGACTAAGAAGCAAAAAGACTTGCTAATAAATGTCCCGACCTGAAGGTACAAGTTTTTAGCATTTGGAACGTGATTAGGTTAAATTGGTGCATTTTGTTTTTGTCAGTGTTTCAGACTTTGAGTAAAATCGTCGAGTTTCTTACAGCTAAAAATGTCGCCACAAAAAAAGTTCATTGGAAACAAAATTTGTGTTGCAATCTGCATTTTTTCAGAGCAAGTTCTATAAATACGGTAGTTTTAAATAGAATTTTAGGTTACTATCATTATAGTACTACGGCTTTTTCTCATCTTATTCACATTCAATTATTTGAATACACTTACAAGTAATTATTAATACCGAGCTGACTAAAGCCGCAGTAAATACGAATTATTATTATTTGGAATTAAAAAATGTACGAACATAATAAGTATATCAAACTATTATAAATTGCAGATTCTAAATATTGATATTAATTAATATGTTTATTATCGCTAGCTAAATATTTAACTTTCCTTTAACTATCCATTTACCAGCCATCCACCCAAAATATATCTCCTAGCAGGTTGGAAATTCAAAAAAAATTGAATTCAACCATGCCAAATAAAAATATATTGCGATTTCAATCTCCTGTGTTTTAGGAGATGAACGAATGTGAACTTTCTGTGATCTCGGGGAGTGGGGGGGGAGGGATATAATAGTATTAGTTTTCAGATGAGAACATGTTCTTTTGGGGCTGATTAAAAAGACGTACTTAATGAGTCTAAGTAACAAAACCTATTTTCGGTATGTTCATTTATAATATTGGCAAAATTCGATTTATTTAAATGAGTTTACATTAAACAGAGACACAAAATATAAAACAAGAAATTGTACTTTAGTGAAATATGTACCTTTAGATTTCTCACATTCCACGAACTAAATAAATTGTTTAAAATGAGCTCACTGATACGTAAAAGACGGAATCTAAGAAAATTCACTGTAAGGAGCAAAAAGACTTGCTAATAAATATCCCGACCTGAAGATACAAGCTTTTAGCATTTGAAATATGGTTACGTTAAATTGGTGATTTTTATTTTTATCAGTGTTTTAAGCGAATCGTTCGAGTTTCTTACAAATGATGGGTCGCCAGAAATAAACAACTTTATTAGAAAAAAAATCGGTATTGGGAACTATAAATTGTTTCAGGGTAAGTAATATAAATACGGTCGCTTTAAAAACATTTTTAATACTTAAGCCACTATTAACCAGTACGCGAATTTGCTTTATTTTATTTAAAAATCAATTATTTGAATATATTTACAATTAATAATATTGAGCTGACTAAAATCACGATATGAATTATTTGTATTTGGTCGCTTTAAAAACATTTTTAATACTTAAGCCACTATTAACCAGTACGCGAATTTGCTTTATCTTATTTAAATATCAATTATTTGAATATACTTACAATTAATAATATTGAGCTGACTAAAATCACGATATGAATTATTTGTATTTGGAATTAGAAAGTTTACAAACATAATAAGTATATTAGACCAATATAAATTGGACATTCTAAATACTGATATTAATGTTTACGTTTTCTCATTGCTTTCAAAATCTGACACTCCTATTTTATACAAGAGTCTTCAAAAGTTGGTAAGTTTTGACGGGAACTTCACGTGAAAATTTGTGTGTACAAGACGGGGAATTTAATAGGAGATTATGAAAAATTGTACATTTAAGAGAAAATAGCAGCCAAAAAATAGGGTATGTTTTTACGAAAGTTCTAGAAATGTTTCAAGAGCTTTAAAAATGGACAGAAATAAAAATGTCAAAAGAACAATGGCTAACGTCGTCAAAATATTTAATTTGTCATAATTCCTGCTTTTGTCAGTCAAGGGCTAAGCTATATAAGTTTTTTAAAAATCTAAATAGAAAATCCCGATGTTTTTTTAAACTATCACAATATTTCCAGAAACTTCCCTGTATATATAAACTTTCATGTCTAAAGTGCATGCTTTGTGGAACATAGTTTTTTAGTATCCTAAATTGTAAATAAATAAATAAGTAAATAAATAACTTTATAACAATACGACCATATAACACACTCTCATTCAAATTAATATAATTGTTCCGTTTACGCATTTTTTTTTGGTTTAGTTATTGTGGGTATTTATCTCTAAAATAGTTCATAGTTTTGATTAGGTTAAACAAAAATGTAAAAGGCATGAAATATTCATTTCGCGTGATTCTGGACGCAAGTCAAACTAGTTGGTCTTTGTCACTTACTTTAACGGGCCACGAATCGGTCAAAAATATTGTCGGAGAGAACAGTATCGATCGATCGAAGCATAGCAACTGTGAATCAAGTCGTCCAAAACTCCATCCCCAGAGACCAGCATGGGAAGTCATGGTAAGTCGACTTAGACATCTTGACGTCGTACAAATTTGTTGTTTAAACAATAATTCTTCAACAAAAAATCACAAAGTCTGGCAAACAGACACATTACAATTTCCACGTAGACGATATGAATAAAAACAAACATATACACAAACCAAATGATTCAAAAGAAATAACTGTGAGCTAGTCTACTTTTCTAACAAACAGTGTTCCAATGAATCCCAACAAAACGGCGAATCTCTTAAACCTAACAGATACAAGAAAAGATATGTGGTATGATTTAAATGCTCGTGAATCCATTGCTGAAAACTTTTAAGAAAACACTCTTGAATTTAGAAAAGATGTTATATTAGAGACTAATGGAAAGGAATGCACGGTTACTTCACATAACGAAAAGCATATTAATAACGCTGAGAAAATAGAATTTTCTTCTATTCTAAGTGAATAGCAAAACACAAGCACTCAAAGACACGAGGACGAGAAAAATCGTCGGGAAAACTGCGGGTGTAACAAAAGACAAACTGTAACTATTAAGTAATCTTAACGCCTGCGTTATTGAGTGTACATCTTTTAAGAACCCATAAAACTTACTGGATCCGGTCGTTGATACTGACATTTATGTATGTATGTTTATTAATGCTTAAGGATTTCCCCAACATTAATAAAATACATAAAGAACTCAAGAAAAAGCAATAAAAGGAATATAATCTGATATTTTCAGCTAATTAAATTTGTATAAAAATCTGTTTTCAAATTTGATTATGTCATATTAATATAGAATGTCACGTATAAGAATGCACTCTACAGTGATTTCGCAAAACAGAAAAAATACGTATTATATTAGAAAAAAGTTGCGTAATCTAGTGCCACATAATACGTCCTATTTCTTCTGGTTTACGAGATCCCCATAGAGTGCATTCTTATACGGGACACCATGTATATCATGAAGTCAGAATTTAATTGAACTACCAAAACAAGTAAAATTATTTATTCCCAACTAAGGGGGCTACTTTGCTATCGGTGTCCTCTATAGGTTTGTTGTTAGAGCAACGTCCCGTAAGGGATTGGAGGAAAATAAGAGGTTTGGCTATCGAAAAATAGAAAAAAAGGCAAAATTAATTGCCATGTTTCAGTGTTTGACTAAAAGTTACTCACTCAACAATTTAATAAGTAAGAAATACTATTTCGTTATATTATTAATATTATATAATATTTTGAAAGGAGATAATTAATTTTCTATCGAAAAAGAACTAGACTTACGTTGATGACAATTTTATTAACAATATTTCACTGCTTCATTAGTAACATTCTGTTTATATATGTTTATATGTTTTATGTAATATCGACAAAATAAGTGATAAATACGATTTTGTATAGAGCTTCTTGATGAAACGTCGAAAGAAAGATATTATTTTGATTTAACTCTAATTTAGTCGGGATAAAGAACTAAAATATACTTCTTATCGATGTAGCCATTACTTGATGGAAATTCATTAGTATACAAAATAAACACGTTTAGTTTATTAATTTCTACTTATTTATTTCTGCTTGACAGCTGTTTCGACACACTGTGTCTTTTGTCAGTTTTAAGTTTTGACAAAGACACAGTGTGTCGAAACAGCTGTCAAGCAGAAATAAATAAGTGGAAATTAATAAACTAAACGTGTTTATTTTGTATACTAGTGTAAAATATACTTGTTGTTTATGTATAAAAACTGGTATAGTAATATTAATTTGTGTGTTAGTATAAACGAAACAAAAATTAAATAAAATGAATGCTGCATATTATCGTGGAAAAGTGACGTTTCCAAGTACTTCTTGTGGAAGTGTATAATGCGACGCACGGACCTTGGGCTGCGACGTCTAAAGAGATCGGGCAGTAAAACACACAAAACCACACACCGGTTTATTCGACTCGTCTGAACCTTTAATATTTGCAATGAATATTTTTTGCCCGTATCGATTCTGCCGATTCCTTCTTCCGTTGTTTTTACTTTGTGAGAAGAAACAAAAATTTAAAAAATATAGAAATCCTACACAAAGACAAATAAATAACTTTGCTTGTTCTATAATATTCTATAATATTGCCAGGTAACTGTTAGGTGAGGTTAGTTCAATATTGTATTGTTATGTACATTTGTGAAATAATTTAAATAATCATAAAAAAATTATTGATGAGCTAGGTTCTAATCCGTCCACTATCAAGCCTCGAAACGGAATTGTATTCAATACCTTCTCCAAAGCAAGAGGACAATGAGACGGCGTACGAGCTAGCTAAGCTTGAAGTCTATATACTATAGGAACAGAACCAATTCTAAGATAAGTCAAAGCAGCAAATCAAGTCGGCTCTAATCGTTTAGATCTATTAGACCTTGTCCCTCATTTGTGCAGATGCAAAGCTAGGGTTAAACATTTTGGAGCTACTGTCCTGCAGAGGGACGAGGTTCGGAATACCCTTTAGAAGAATAGTTAGACCTACGTGAAAAGGTCGAGCAGGTTCGAGGAAACTCTAGAGGTTGGATAGATGGTTGATGGCGTAGGCTCTCGGGATGGCCTCAAGGAGAAATTTGCCCTACCGGCTGGGTCTTCTCAACCTCGACTAGTACAACTTTCCAAAGAATCTAAGCGAGGATACTTTTTGAGCATGATGGCCGAGTGTAATATTTATTTTACCAAAACTATTTTTGAGTATCAAACATGGACTGTAGTTGCTGATTTTTATTTCGGATAATTTTCTTTAGGAGTGCTCAAAATAAACGTCGAAAGAAAGTCATCGTTATTTGATTTAATTCTAGATGATATAAGAAATAACTTAATCAACATTATTTTTATTCTGATATTTTAACAGATTTTACAGACAAAATCATTGCCACCAAATTATGTATTTAAATACATTGATCTTGTGCTATAGAATATATTTGTGACAAGCAATATATGGTCACTTTATTCTGTATTCGTGTGCCATTTACGGATTTGCTTTAAGGTTAGCTGATATTTTGAATAGTACCTATATGGACTTTTTCAGTTAGTTAACTTAAACAGAATTACAATATTCTAAAGGCTTAACTTAGCCAAAAGTAAGATCGTTTTTACTGCTATTTATATATTGACTCATTTAACTAACTAACACAACTGTTTTAAAGAACTAACCAAAACTCCGGCATTCTACAAGCAATAAGGTAGACGGAAAATAATTCAGGAGTTTTATTACTGCATTACATGATAGTCACCGTCACCGTTACTATTATAACCATATTATAATCTTAGTATTATTATTACACTCATAGAGGATAGGGAATTCCAAGCTGCATTCCTGTCAGAGACTTTTAAGACAAGTGACTTTTCTTTAAATCACACATCCAGAGATTATGTAAATCAAAAAAATAGCAGCGTAAGATTTTCAATAGCATTTACTTATGTGTACAAAGTTTTAAATCTAAATTTAATTAATAAATTAATTATAGTTAAGTAGAACCGTTCTGCAGGTTTAATCTCTGTACAAGGAATGTTTTTAAGGTCTTTATATCGCCGTTTATATATTCAGTTAGATATGAAATACCGTTATCCTTTTAAAATTCGCTTGGATTAAAATCTTTCTTTACTAAATTTCAGGCTATATATATTTCAAAAAGACGAACTTACTCAGTTATTGCTTCATCGCTGGCAACTCTGCATAAGACGCCTCTATCCATAGAACATTTGCCAGTGATCGGATCTGGTGGAGCGAGTTTGATATACGGTGGTTCTTCTAGAAATGTAATCTTTAAGTGAAATTTCTCAGGTACTCCTTGGGGTGGCGTGTGGCTGTTACCTGGCCATACGATATCTTTGATATCTAATCCTTCCTTTTGCCAAGATTTCCAAACACCAATCTGAAAAATATCACATTATATAAGAAATATATACATTCGGCTTTATTTCCAAATAGTACAGTAAAAACAGTTCAATATAGTTTCCGTCTTAAATCGAAATTAGAATACTAGTAATGTTATTTATGACGAAAAACCCAAGTCGATGAATTAATAAAAAAATCCTGACATTTTTGATGGACAAACACAGGGAGAGTTATATTTCACGGATTTTATATACTAAGATTTTTATAAAAAAATCCTGGAATTCATAGTATTTTAATAGAGTAGTAAAATTCTTGTTTTCTGCATTTTAATCTGTAAGACCCCCAGCGTCAGTTTTATATAGAAAATATTTTTTTCTTTGACAATTTATTTATTTACAAATACTAAAATTTCATAACAATTATTAGTCCAGTTAATAAGACAAGTCAAGCAATATGACTTGAGCCTCCGCGAAATCAAATATGAGAGGTCGTAGGATTGGCTAAATAATGAAGCAAAATGTGAAATAAGACATCATAAATTATTTTTTACAAAATATTTTACATACAACAATTTAAAAATGTACTAATAATAATTAAATACAATTTTAATTTATTAATAATTTTAATAAATTACGAACTTATGCGAATGCACGCCGTCAATTATAATTAAACTTTTGAAACTTGCACCACATTGAATCGACAGTTTGACATGAATAAATACACTGATCTGCTGAAATTGAACCTGAAATCACTTGTTTGGACAAATGGGAGACACGGATTATTCTCATGAAATATCGTATGTGGATTTATTTAAATAGGTATATATAAAAGTATCCAGTTTTATTAAGTTTTAAAAAGCTTTGACAGTTTAATAAAATATATCGCTAAAGCCATTTGATTTTATAAAAATAGCCATTATAAGAAAAATATCTTATCTCTGTGGATACTTCTGGGTATTATTGTAAATAGTTAAGTTCACAGAGCCATTTCAATGCCCCTGAAGGAAATGCCATATTTAGTTTATAGTGTCGGTTTAGTTGGAAATGCGGTAAAACCCCGAACGCTGAATCTTTAATGGATATGCCTCGTAAAGCATTTTACAATTTCGTTTCGAAAAACCGCAAATATTTTATAAACGGCTAGAATCAACGCATTTGTTTACACACTACGACACAACTTATGCTATGCAGTTTTTGAAAGTGCTTTAAAGTAATAAATATGCAGTCAAGCTCCATATTTACTAAAGAGACACAAAAGAGAAACAAATTATATACGCCGGTTTGCGAGAATATTAGAGACTAAATATATTAAGAGGTAACTGAAGCAAGATGAACGTATTATCTTTATCTTGTAAAAGATTTTTTTCTTTAAACTGTTTTAATTCGTTTATTTTATTTAATAATTTTTATTTTTGCATTTAGATGTACTCTGAGAGTTTATGCATATCATATATCTACATGCAGGCAAAATTTATATAATTTAATTAAACACTCGCCTAATGAATTATATATGGAACTTTCGCTTTGTTTGGCTAATAAAATAAATAAAAATTGTATCTTTCTAAGGAAAGCCCCTAGCAGATATAATTTGCTTTAATAAAAATTCCTGAAAGTTTTGATGGACAAACGCAGGGAGAGTTATATTTCACGGATTTTATATAATAAGATTTTTACAATTAAATCCTGGAATTCATAAGATTCTAATAGAGTAGTAAAATACGTGTTTTCTGCGTTATAGTCACTTAATCTGTTAGACCTCCAGCGTCAGTTTTATCCAGAAAATATTATTTCCTTTGATAATTTATTTATTTAAAAATACTAAAATTTCATAATACTTATTAGTCCAGTTAATAAGAATGTTCAAGCAATATGGATTGGCTATTGAAGCAGAATGTGAAATAAGACATCATAGACTATTTTTTACAAAATATTTGACATAAAACAATGTAAAAATTCACTAATAATAGTTAAATACAATTTTAATTCATTAATATTAATAATAATTTACGAATGTATGCGAATTCACGCTGTCAAATATAATTAAACTATTGAAACTTGTGCCAGATTAAACCGACAGCTTGACAGGTGATCTGTGAATAAGTACACTGATCTGTTGAAGTTGATCTTGAAATCACTTGTTTGTAGAAATGGGAGACACGGATTATTCTTATAAAATTTTTTTAAATAGGTATATATAAAAGTATTCAATTTTAAGTTTTAAAAACCTTTGACACTTTAATAAAATATATGGCTAAAGCCAGGGGCGTGCAGTCCATGGAAACAAGGGAAGCAGTGCTTCCCCAAAAAACATTACAACACATCTTCTAAAATGTAATTTTTGAAATAGGAAACCATAAAGTTAGTTTATATTAAAAATGCTAAAATATTATCTTAATTATCAAGCCCATAATAAATGCGGTCTTGACTCCGATCGAGCGACAATAGAAAATAGAATAGAACCTATGCGGGCCGCTAGCTTCTCTGCAGCCAAGTCCTGTATGCTCGATTTCCTGTGAATCGAGCCAGAGATTATTGAACTTTCCACCGGCTGTTTGCAATTTTTGCATTTCAGTCGCGTGCTTTAGGTGGTGGCGGAAGCTATCGTTGGAGTAGATTCTTTGTTTGAACGGCTATCCGTGTGTTGTGTGATACGTACGTCACGTCGTGCATGGTGCGATATGGAAGACAATAATACGGACGTGGATATACAAATACCGTCAACTTCGGCTGTCGGTAATAACGTTGAAAATGTTGGAGAATTTAGTAAAAAGAGTGTGTGTGAATGTGCGGTGTGTGTCTTAATAATAAAGCGATTTTCAATATTAAACTTTGCTGATAAGCTTCAAATAATTTCCAAAGAAAGGGTAAAACCACCTATGGCAAATTTATCCACAAAAATGAAAAACTATATTAGACATTTTTATCCGGAAAAACAATACGAATAATTTAAATGGTTAACAGGGTATGAAAATATAAGTACATTATTTTGTTGGCCATGTTTACTTTTTGAAAATGAAAAAGGTCTCTGGAATAAAACTGGATTTTCCGATTTAAACAATTTCCATAAAGCTGTAAAAAGGCACATTATGTCCAAAGCGCATTTGTAGGCCGTCATAAAAGAAAAAGTCATTCGGCAAAACCAGAATTGAACACGCCCTTAATAAACAGTTGGAAATTAGTCACCGCCAATACAATGAACTAGTCGATAAAAATAGGCAAATATTAAGAAGACTTATCGATGTTGTTTGTTTTCTCGGACAGCACGAATTGGGATTCAGAGGTCATGAGGAAACAAGGGTTTCTTCAAATAGAGGAAATTTTCAAGATTTACTTAGTTTAATGGCCAAATATGATGATTGCTTAAAAAATCATTTAGAGCAGTCTAGCGTTTTTCGCGGAACGTCGAATCGAATCCAGAATGATTTAATTTGCGCTGTTGCAACCATTATTCTAAAAAGAATTAAGCAGGAGATTGGCGAGGCGCGGTTCATTGCTATTGTTTTGGACGAAACAACTGATATCACCAATTTTAGCCAATTATCTATAGTAGTACGTTTCGTTAAAACAGACGTAAGTATTCAAGAGCGATTTTTAGGTTTTAAGAATGTGTCCGAAAATCGTACAGCAGATGCATTATATACTGTAGTTTATAACGTTACTAAAAAATATAATGGAGAGAAAAAATTAGTTGCTGAAAACTATGATGGAGCTGCAGTGATAGAAGGACAATTAGAGGGTCTGCAAGCTAAAAACTTTCCCAAGTGCTGTGTTTGTCCATTGTTTTGCTCATAAATTAAATTTAGTTTTGTCCCAGTTCATCAATCACATTAAAGAGTGAGAAGTATTTTTCGTTACTTTAAGTGGCATGGCTGCTTTTTTTTCCAAGTCAACAAAACGTACACAAGCTTTGGACTCCATTGTCCACAAACGATTGCCCAAAGTAGTTCCTACTAGGTAGAACTATAATGGAAGACTTGTGTTAACAGTATCTGAAAATCGTGAATCACTGATTGAACTATTTGAGAATATAATAGAAAATAATAAAACGTGGGACTCAGAAGCAATAAATAGTTTGAGGGGGTTTTTGGACTGTTTGAAACGAGATTTTAATTTTAATTATTTATTGAACATATTTTCAGAAATATTTCCATTCTCGGACAATGTTTTTAATATATTACAAACTAAAACAAATGATATTGCTTTTTGCCTAAGAAAAGTGGATGATTTTAAGTCCATGTTAAGCCAAAAAAGAGATTACTTTGACCTATTTTGGGAGAAAACGATGACGTTAGTGAGAGATGTTCAAACATCATACAGACGTCTCTTTTATGAAAAAATCGATCAAATTCAGTAACAAATAAACTATAGATTTAACGGTTTAAATGATTTTAAATTCCTGGAGCTCTACAATTTTGATGCATTTAAAGGAAAAACTTTTCCAGAAGATGCGTTTAAATTTCTTCTTCTTCATTATGGCCAGTTCTTCGACCGAGTGTTACTGCGCTCAGAACTAAAAGTGATTTACGAAACTGATGACATTAGCGCAAAAAATAACGCTAAGGAACTAATACAATTTTTAAAAGACAATGAGCTGCAAGATGCCTACACCGAAGTGTCGAAATTGTGTGAATTAGTATTGACAATACCTGTCACAAGTTCATCAGTAGAACGCAATTTTTCAACACTTAAACGTATAAAAAATTTCGTGAGAAATTCAACGGGGCAGGAGAGACTTTCGCATACATCGCTGTTGTCTATTGAAAATAAACTTCTGCAAAATATCTCGGAGCATCAACGTTTTTATGATGACGTCATTGACGAATTTGCAAAAAATGATCGAAGAATCGAATTACGTTACAAATAGGTAAGTTTCTAAAAATTGCTTCCCTTTCTTAAAATTTCACCGCACGCCCCTGGCTAAATCCATTTGATTATATAAAAATAGCCATTATAAGTAAAATATCTTATCTCTGTGGATACCTCTGGCTATTATTGTAAATAGTTGAGTTTACAGAGCCGTTTCAATGCCCCTGAAGGAAATGCTATATATATTTAGTTTATAGTGTCGGTTTAGTTGGAAATGCGGTAAAAGCCCGAACGCTGAATCTTTAATGGATGTGCCTCGTAAAGCATTTTACAATTTCCTTTCGACAAAACGCACATATTTTATAAACGGCTAGAATCAACACATTTGTTTACACACTACGATACAACTTATACTATGCAGTTTTTAAAAGTGCTTTAAAAAAGGACACAAAAGAGAAATAAATTGTATATGGCGCGAGCCGGTTTGCCAGAATATTAGAAACTAAATATATTTAGAGGTAACTGAAGCAAGATGAACGTATTACCTTTATCTTTTAAAATAATTTTTTCTTTAAATTGTTTTAATTCATTTATTTTATTTAAATAATTTTTATTTTTGCATTTAGATGTACTCTGAGAGTTTATGCCTATCATATATCTAGATGCAGGCAAAATTTATATAATTTAACTGACCACTCATCTAATGAATTGTATATGCAACTTTGGCTAATAAAATAAGTAAAAATTGTATCGTTCTAAGAAACGCCCCTAACAGATATAATTAAATTAAAAATATTATTTTGATAAAAACATACCCCTGAATAACTATATAAAGTTTCATAGTTATTTATATATTTAAAAGTTAAAAAATATAAACATTTAAAAATATTAGTATCTCCAAAAAAAAACATAATTGCGAATCCTTTGATAACAGAGGTGTATATAGACGTTGCTTCTGGAGGGGGGGGAATTTGAGACGATGACAATTTTGAATAAACAAAAAAAAAATAGTTTTTTAACTATTTTAGCGTAAATAATAGAAAAAACCAAAGAAAAAAAGGCCATTACTATCTTTTAACTATAAGCAAAACTGGCTAAAAAAGGTCTTTTCATTATACTATCTCTATCATTTTAGCTTAAAAAAAAGTGACTCTGAAGGATTCTTTATATACGCCACTGCTTGATAATATACATTTTTTGTGATTTTCATAAAATCAATATATGCCAGCAGTGGATGCTTCGCTTTATTAATACCTTGCATTAAACTATGTTCTGGTTTTGGCTAACTTAAAATGAATATCTTTATTTCAATACAGTGACACTATACCAAATACTCTTTACACATTTTATTCATTATACTAGATACTTTACATAAAACGTATTGTGAACATTTACGGTCATTATTTAGGTTTAGTAATGAAATGGAAGAAAAGTAATTTAATAAATCCACAAACATGTGTGACAGAATTATATCATCTTCCGCCATGGTTCGAAAACTGTCAGATCAACGATCCCACATTTGTTTGCAAAAATAAGTTAGAAATAAGACCATAGTTTATCATATGTAAATAATCAGAAAGTGTTTTTCAGTTGTTTTATTGTTTTAACTATTTAGAGTGGACATATTTAAAGTTTTTTCTGTTTTTATTTCGAAATAAATAATCGTACATTGTTACTTAAACGATTTATATATATTTATAAATGCCTTTTTGAACGATTTCTGATATAGAAACAATGCTGGCGCATACTAGATTAGTATATTTTATAACACTAGGTTAGAATATGGCGTATTTCTCAGTGAACTTAAGCCGAGGGTGATGGTTCACGAGTGCGGAATACCGTATTCCAAACGTGTTTTAGGCTATACTTTTTCTACGACTCTAAAAATATAGTGCATATTCCAACACTTGTTATAGTATGATTTATATCCTAACAAGATATGATATGGAGGTGATCCCGTAATTAAAACGATATCGGAATGTTAATATTCCATAAAAGTCGTAAAAAAAGTTCTTTTACCCACATGCATTTTAAGTAAAACGATACTATTTATACTAATATAATTTATACTCGGTTAATATAAAAAGTGGGAGCAGTCTATAATTTTTGAAACCACCAAATGAATCAATAAGATTTAGGACAAAGCGGATTTAATCCATTCCAGTTCTCTGCTGTTTCTATTTTAAATAGATTAAATACTATATTTATTTTTTGAATTGAAAAATAGTATTATCCATGTTAAAAGATTTACGGATTTTCCTGAAAACATAAATATATTTTTTAATTTTGAATGGTGTATCATATTTATACTTACTTCAGTGGATCGTTGATATTAATTTAGCTATAAGCACTAAATATCACTTTTCTATTTTATTATTGTCTAAGACTCATTTATTTAAAAATTAAAAAAAAATAAAATTATAGTTGTTGAAACTTTTTTAATATTCAACTTGTAAGCAATCGGTTGCCCTAAAAATAAATAGTTATCATTTAAAATAAAAAATCAATAAATTTCTTTAACCCGGAACTAAGTTATGAATATTTACTTAGTGAAGTGTGACCCAATTCAGTTCGGTCCTTAGTCATTTAGTAATACATATATACTGTCCTTTCAAACATTTATATTGGGCACCATTCCTACCAATATTTTACCAGTTTCTACCTTTTTATAAATTGATACAACCGGCCATTTTGTTCCGTCATGTTGAATTTGTACCAGTTTATCCCTATATCACATTTCATTTTTGTGCAAAATTTAAAGTCAACTAAATAAGATTTTTTTACGATGATTTTTAAAACACTTTATTTGATATATATCTTGATTTCGTACCACAACTTTACGAGTTTATCTCTGTATCATTCTATTGCTGGTACAAAATTTGAAATTAATCTAATAAATAGTTTTTTTTGGGCTGATTTTTAAATAATCTATTAAACCGCTATTTTGTTTTGCTATCTTGGATTTATACCAAAATATTACCAGTTTAATCTTATATAACACTTCATTTCTGTGCAAAATTAAAGGTAAATTGGATAACCAGTTTTTTAGTCACTTAATACTACACTAGACCGCCATCTTTTTCCGCCATACTAGATTTTTATCAAAATATTACCAGGTCTTCCTTCCCCATATGACTCTTAATGTTTAATAAATTTGAAGTCAATCGGATAAGTAGTTTTAAGCTATGCCGCGAACTGACCGATTGACAAACAGACAGACAGATCGAGGGAATTGATAAAACATATTTTTTTACCGGCTAGGGACGTTAAAACGTGCAGATATGGTGATTTTTTTCAAGATCAAAAACATTTTATTTGGCCCCATTTTGTTCTGCCATTTAAATTCGTACCACAATTTTATCAGTTCATATCTAATACTTTACTAAGCAGCTATTTTTTTCGCCATTTTGGATTCGAACCAAAATTTTACCAGTTAATTTTTTCATAATACTCAAATTTTGTGCAAAATTTGAGGTTAATTGGATAAATAGTTTTTTAGTAATAATTTTTTTAACAATTCTTAGGCCGCCATTTTGTTTCGCCATATTTGATTTTGTTGCCAGGTCATCCCTATATGACCCTTCATTTTTGACCAAAATTTGCGAGAGTGCTAAGTTGTCAAATCTCACACAATTGTAGAAACAAAACTCATTCTTTGGGTTATACTAAAATGCATAATGGCAGTCGACTGCCCTAAATATAAACTTTGATGTGCCATTCAAAACAAAAAAGTTATATTGTCAAGTCTGACAACACTCGGGATACGACTGTAAATTCAGCACGAGTTATTGCCTTGTAAAAACAAAACAATTTTTACTTAAAACTTCCACTATATTAAAAAAAATACCTTTGATGACATATTTCGCCAACACTGTGGCTTCTTCAGATGATACAATTAGAATGAAGTAAAATGTTTTATACCTAGTGTACAATGGGTTTTTATATATTCACCTAAATCTATTTTAACAAAACATATTTAATAGAGGCCAATTGCTCAGGTCAGTTTGATCGTTAAGTAATAAACCTGTGTGTTTAAGTTTATTTATTTCTAAGGATTCTAGAAAATTCAATTTTATGCCTTTTTTTCTGTATGTAAAACTTTAAAATTGTTATTAAAATGATGATTACAATTTATTAAATGAGAAGCATAATTAGATCTGTCCTCACCCTTGACAAAGCCCTTATAATGCTCGTTTATCCTCTACTCGAATCTTCTACCTGTCTGTCCTATATACGTTTTTGGACAATCTTCACAAGTTAATTTATAGACGCCTGATTTTTTACTTAAATGAGTTTTTGATTTGTTATTTTTTATAAATTTGCCTATTGCATATTTGGTCTTATATGCAATATTTATATTTAGGTTTTTTAAAAGTTGCCTATTTTAATACTGTATTTGCCATAGTACGTAATACATTTATAGTTAGCAAAAGGGTCTTTCGAACTGGGGTAAACCGAACAAATGGCTTTTTTCCTTAAAATATTATCAACCATATTTGAACTATAACCATTATTTATTGCAATTTGTTTAATTCAGTTAAGTTCATTTTGAAAATCTTGTTTATTTAGAGGAAATGTGATTAATCTGTAGATCATACTATGAAAGGCTGCTAACTTATGTTACATTGGATGACATGAAGTGTAATATATTGTTGTATCTGTGTGTGTTGGTTTATGAAAAACAGAGAAAATATTTTTATTGTTTTCCCTTTTAATAGTTAAATCAAGAAAGTTAATAGAATCATTTGTTCCATTTTCTATAGTGAATTTTATATTGGTATGTAAATTATTTATGAATACAAGAAACATATTTAGTTACCTTTCTGTTCCAGTGAAACAAGCTAAAATGTCATCTACGTACCTACGCCAATAAAGAAATTTATTAAAAAGAGGGTGTTGGCTAATTTCTTTTTCTAGAAAATCCATACATTTTCAGCAAATCATTACCTCTATATATATATATATATATATATATATATATATATATATATATATATATATATATATATATATTATTCAACAGGTCTAATCGGGTATCCTGTTTTATGAAGTTTAATTAGAGAGTAAAGTTTAGGAGGTTCGGGGTTTCTTAATATTAATTTATTAGAATCTTTATCACTAAATAAACTTTTACAATTTCGGATAGCTTATTTAACATTTATTTGAAAATTATTTGTAGGGTCGCACTTCAATAATATATATTTATTTGGATCTAAAAGTTTTGTCAATGTAATCAGTTTTGTTAATTGCCACTACAGTATTACCTTTATCAGCTTTTGTAAAAATTAAATCTGAAGACTTAGTTTTAATGCTATTGACAATTTGAATTTCTTGTTTTTGTTTACTTTCTTTTAAAAAATCTTTTTTAGTTATATTAGCGGCTTCATATTTGTTACCAATATTATGGGGCAACTGGTTAAGTGATACTTCTGTTTCAACTCCTAGCATTTCAAAATTTTTAAGAGAAACATTAGGTTGTAAGTTCAATTTAAAGCCTTTTTTTTAAGTTTAAAGTTATTTTCATTTTCTGTAAAATTTGTGCTGGATAGGTTTAAAAATCCGTCAAAAAATGTATGATCTCAGATATGATTATGCCATTATCGTAATAATGATAGTAATGCTTCATATAATTCGGGAAAAGTGGAATCAAGAAAGACCGATATTTACAGATAGATGGAACTTTTAGCCATTATAAATCATCATAAACCACAAATCACTGTCGAACTTGCTAAATGTCAAACCAAATTTATGCTACTTCTGTACTGTAGGGTAAATATTTAAATATTTTCTAGTTTCTTTAATATTCACTTAATAGGGAAATATCTATTATAATACTATCTTACATAAATTAATGTATGCAGATCTTAATGCGACAGTGCGTATAATGCCATGTCACTGTTTCAATGTCACCGCATACGTTTGTTTTGGTAATACGCATCTCGGTTTTAAATATACTGTAGACAAAAAAGGGAAAATGCAGCCATCTGTAATGTTTATTTTTAAATTGAATAAATTATTACTGTGTTCGAACTATCTTAAAGCAAGTTTTTAGCTTTTTCTCTGCGTAAAAATACATATAAATATAGATTAAATAAAAAATTATTATTGCGCGTCTATAAAAAGTTAAGGTAAATAATGTTTCTGATGTTTTATGTCTAAAGCAATCTTGGACTTTTACTACTTTTACGCTTTAAAATAGAAAAAAAAATTCCTTAAAAATAATTCGTTCATTAAATGTTTATATCACAGTATCTCTATAAAATCGAGGAGTGATCGGCAAAACTCTGGCATTTATCTAGCTGTATATATATTGACCTGTCGCAGTAGGTAGCTAATTTTACTACTCCGTTTAACGTTCCTAAAACTTAATTATAAACGCCAAATAAATTAAACAATTTTAAACTGTGGAACGCTTAAAGACCTCAGAGAATTTTAGTTCTTTTTCTCCCTATTTTTTAAAACTTTGAATTTCAAAAGAATTTTAATAAGAGCTGTACACTTTTTGCCAGGATTTTACTGTAATACATTGCTAAGCGCTTGAATATTTATTTAATACAAATACCCCATTTAAGTACCTTATCGCAGTCGACACCTCCTGACAATTCCTTTATTTACGGTTCAAAATGCCAAGCCACTCTAATGCTCTCGAAGGAAGTGCCGTATCTAGTTTATAACTTCGACTTATTCTAAAAGCCAAAGGTTTGAATCTAGAACTGTCATGCAACATAAAAGCTGAACATTGAAGCTTTCTTCTTGAAAGTTAGAGATATCTTTTAAACGGCTTTTAACTAAAGCCGAAACTAATGCCCCATTTTTTCTCTATACAGAATGTTAAAAATTGAAGGTTGTACGTATGTTTTGGCTTTAATAGACATTCAGGGAGTATTTAATATACAATAATTTTTTAACATGAGGAATAAATGTTATACAGGGCTAGTAAAAATAATTGAAACGCTCTATTATTTCAGCAACCGCAAAACATACATGGATAGCATATGGTATTAAGGGGTAATTCGATATGCTAGATTTAGAGTGACGACATTTTCCAATTTTTCAGCAATTATCTATCTATCTTTTCTATCTAAAATACAATACCTTGTTTGGTTTTAGTGCAACCAATTGATGATGTTCACTTTAGCATTACCCTAAAATATCAATTTTTGTTTTTACTATTATTCGGATCCGACCCTTCAACATTATCGTGAAAATGTCCAGATACTGGCCACTCATTTAAAACCTTAAATAGTTGCTACTACAAAATTTGGTACCAGAAAATAACTGGATCGATTCGGCCGATACTTGGTGGAAATCCATAACTTAGATTTATGGTACTAAGAAAAAACAAAACAATTTTTACTTAAAACTTCCATTATATTAAAAAGAACATACCTTTCACGAAAAATTTCGCCAACACTGTGGCTTCATCAGATGATACAATTAGAATGAAGTAAAATATTTTATACCTAGTGTACAATGGGTTTTTTCAATGTTTACCTAAATCTATTTTAACAAAACGTTAAGTAATAAACCAGTGTGTTTAAGTTTATTTATTTCTAAAGATTCTAGAAAATTCAATTTTATGCCTTTCTTTTCTGTATGTAAAAGTTTAAAATTGTTATTAAAATGATGATTACAATTAATTAAATGAGAAGCATAATTAGATCTGTCATCACCCTTGACAAAGCACTTATAATGCTCGTTTATCCCTTTCTCGAAACTTCTACCTGTGTGTCCTAAATACGTTTTTGGGCAATCTTTACAAGTTAATTTGTAGATGCCTGATTTTTTACTTAAATTTGGAAACCAATTTTCAGACATCTAACTATCTATTTCTTCAAGGTAGCTTCTGTTTTTTTATGGATTCGAAAATCCATATTTCAAAAAAGTCAAGCTTTAATCCTTTTAAATGCTCTTTTACTTTTTTATAACCATGAAAGCTGAAGGCCGAAGCACTAGGTACCGTGATTGCCTTAAGTGGAAGGGGAAATGTGAGATTTTAAGACTTGCATGGAAGGAAAAAGCAAAATACTTTGCTTTCCATAATCGGAATATTCTGGGAATAAAGGAGCGAACGAAGTGGGAGGTAGAAGTAGAACTTTGTAGTTCGACAGTAAAGGAGTCATCTGGATTGATGCTCGTATCTCTATGGGAAGAAAATAGAATGAATACATAGTAGTATTAGTAAAATAGAGGCAGATTGTCCACAATCTTCATTGATATATAAAACTGAGTTGTTATATTAGCTTATAATCTTCATTGATATACAAATTTGAGTTACTTTATTAGCTCATAAATTCTTGTCAATAGTTAAAAATTAATTTGTATGGAAAAATTGATTGGACTTTTCATCTAATGGTGGTTTTATCTTTAATAAGTCAAGGGTCTTTTTGAGATGCTGATTTGTTTTTGGAGAAGCTTTAGATCATTGAACCATAATTTTGACAGTGTGAATACACAACACTGTCTTACTACCTACTTTTTTCGCAATATTAACAATAATTTCATTAGTTTTGACGTCGAATTGGAATTAATTCGTGTTTAGAGGTTTTAAATTCAGTTTTATTCACTTATAACCGCATTCCGTGATAAATAAATTAAAAGGTCGGTTTGGTATCTATTTTTACACTATGATACTATTTAAATAAGTCAAAATTTAAAATATGAAAAAATAATAAAATGTTAGAAACAAAACAGAAATTCAAGTAAATAATCATATTATACACTAAGCAGTAATTTAGCAACACAAAATAGAGACCATGGAATACAGAAAATATAGTTAATAAGCAGCATAATATAGGAGCAGCTGAATACAACCCAAAAATCTTAAGCTAGCAGCTCCAACATTTTACGCCTGGACAATAGCAAATAGGTATCGATCCGATCTCGTGCTAATCTGAATTTATTATAAGTTACATATAAAAAATTTGAAAACCTTTAGTTTTCAATCAAATAATTTCATATAAAAAGTTTCTTTTTTAATTCCGGCGCGCTAACCAATCTTTAGAGGCCAAAAATTGTAAATTTACTATAACGCTTCTACAAAAAGTTATACATAAGTCTACATCTTAGACTATATAATTATATAATATTATTAAAACTAATATATATTTTTATTCAGTTTTACCTTCATTAAACTTAAAAAGTATTAGTTTTATTATAATATATATATATATATATATATATATATATATATATATATATATATATATATATATATATATATATATATATGGATATATATATATATATATATATATATATATATATATATATATATATATATATATATATATATATATATATATATATATATATATATATATATATATATATTTGTAAGTTTAGCTACATATAATGTCATTTGAAAAAAATGTGCCTTTTTGCAATAGAGATGGCTACCAAGAAGTTCGCCCTTGTACAATCCCATCTCCAATATAACGTTAATTTTTGCAGTATAACCAGCCTGTATCTTGTAGACATAATGTTTCTTATTGATATTCGTAACCCCTTTGTTAAAAAAGCTTTAAATTATATAGTGACAGCTGTTACAGGGGTCAAATATTAATAAACATATTTTTTTCAAATTAGAAATATGTATTTAAAATGTTGAATGTCAATATTTTATATTTTATTTTTATTTTATTCCTCGTATTTGCTTGTTAATATTGGTTTTCTAACATCTGTATTTCTCTATCTTGTGATGATTTATCGATTTATATTTCCTCTCAAATTATTTGATTTTATTTGACAATAAAGTACAGTTTTACGTAAAACATATGAACTATATGAACGTGTAAACGGTAAAACGTTTCCAACGTTATAGAAACTATAAACTAAATACGACTCTTTCCCCGGACGCGTTAATGCAGCTCTGTAGTCTGAATTGTAAATAAGAGAACTGTGAGACGTGTCGACAGCATTAAGGTGCTTAAACAAGATAATTATGTAACAATATTAGTATCGTTTTAGCCAGACACTTCAAACAGACCCAGGTAAAGAGTATGTAAATTTGAAGGATAATTAAACTAGATGACAGAATAAGTTGCAAATTCTTTGGCAGGATGTATAAGTTTATTCAAATTAAATAATTATTTTTAATTATATAGTATGCCGAAAAATGTTTTTTATAAATTGTTTGTTAAGTAAATTTTACTCTACCGCGTGCTTCTTTGAAAATATACTAAAATTTTGATTTGTTAAATAAGACTTAACTTTACATTTTCTTCCCATGAGAATGTTGCCATTTTTTTATTTCTGAATGTCTGCTACCTACTTTTTATTTTTAAATGGGACACCTTGTATATGTTTGCATATTTTAATTCGTCGGGACGTTCTGCGTACAGCCATATGTCATCAATGTCATTCTGACATGCAAAGCTATTTTGCTGCTAGAGTGCCGTGATTATGCAAAAACCTTTAATTTATTCACTAAACATCTTGTATATTCATTTGCATTTCATTTAAACAATTTTTTCAAACATTTTTTTGGTGGCTCATGGGATAAACCACAAAGATAATTTTTTGCGAGTAATTTGATACCACATAATATGAGGTTTTAAAAAAATGTTAAATAATCACATGCATTTAAGTCCAAACAATATCTAGGATCCTATGATATAACAATTTTATTTTTACATATGGTTAAACATATGATATCATATTAAATCCAAATAAGAAAACAAATATTGGGTGTTCTATAAAAAAAAAACAAACGCTAATAATAATCATTCGTAATTAGAAGAAAATATGGCAACGGTGTTATTTTAAAAAAATCAAAATTATGTCATCAAAATTTCAATTTAATATGCTGGCGAAGAAAAAAGAAAGTGACTTAGCGACCTGTTTGTAAGTCAATGTATATTGATTTATGTTTCATTTATGGTATTATTAAAAAACGTAGAATTTAACTTTTTAGGCTATATCAAACAAGTAAATATTTTAAAATAATCAATATTTACTAATGTGCTTGAGCTGCTAGAGTAGATCACAAGTATAGTTTTACTTCCCTCGTAAGAAAGAAATATCGTAATTGTGAAAAAACCACCCTCGGGGATTTTTGCAGATCTTCACATTTTAAAGTGCCTAAATGTCGAGACACACAAGTTTTCTCAATGTCAATATGTCTGTGCGCGGCATGGCTCAAAAACACTTGTCCGATTTACTTCAAATTTTGATCGGAAATAAAGGGTCGTTTCATTAAAATTTTGGTGCAAATCAATGGTGGGGGTATAAAATTGGCGCTTAGTGAAATTTTTAATAATTCAGTACTAAAAAACTACTTACTCAACTGACTTGAAATTTTGCGCAAAAAATTAACAGGAAATAATAAAATGTTTAAAAATTCGGTAAAATTCTTTTTCCTGGAATAAAACCTTCTTTTCTAGAGTAAAATAATAAATGACTCATGCAAAAAGACAGAGTGCATTTGAAATTACATGAAAACCTAATCTTACAATGTCTAACAATGCAGTTCAAAAATAACATAATATTTTATTAAAATGTTAAAATAATCACATTGAAATTTATAATATAATATTTAAGTACAGTAAAATGTGATAACAGTTATAAAAATCGGTAAATGTAAATTTCCTTTACCCAGAACTTCCCTCGTTATAAATCTTCTCTTTCATTAGGAATAGTGAAGTGACACCTAGTTTAGTTTAATACATAGCCATTTAGTAATACCTATATACTATATTTTCAAAGATTTTTACTGGGTGCCATTTTGTTCCATCATATTGAATTCCTACAAATATTTTACCAGTTTCTACCTATGACACTTGATTTTGGGTATAATTTAATAAGTAATTTTTACATTGACACACACTGCCATTTTGTTACAACATGTTAAATTTGTACCAGTTTATCCCTATATCACCCTTAATGTAAATTATGTGTAAAATTTTAAATTAATCCAGTTTCTTAGCTGTGCCGCGAACTGAGACGGATCGACAGAATTGATAAAAATATTTTTTTGGCATCTAAGGACGCTAAAACCTGAGAGATTGATTTTTTCACAATTATAAATATTTTATTTGGCCGCCATTTTGACTTAGTTCGACAGTTTTACTAGTTCATTTCTATACCACAATTAGTTATGGCACAAAATTTGAAATCAGGCCATTAAGTAGTTTTTTCGGGCTGAATTTTTAAATAATTTATTAAGTCGCCATTTTGCTCTCCCATCTTGGATTCATATCAGATTTACCATTGATTTCTATATAATATTTGACTTTGAGCTAAATTGGGTAATTAGTTTTTTTAGTAATAATTTGTTTAACAATTCACTAGGTCGCCATTTTGTTTTACCATATCTCATATGTTGCTTAATTTTTTACCAAAATTTGTCAATCGGGTAAGTTGTTTTTTAGCTATGCCGCGAACAGACAGACCGACAGACAGACAGATAGACCGACGGAATTGAGAAAACATGGTTTTCAGCATTTAGAGACCCTGAAACTAAAAAAACCCTTTAATATTCTTGCGGACAAGGTCACCACAACAACGTATTCCTACAACAGAAGTAACGATATTACCTAGATTCAGTTTTCTCAAGCTGGTATTAGTGGGCGAAGGCTTTTCTGAAGAAAATTCTCTCATTTTCTATCTAGATAGCACAAGGTCAAGGAGACATCGTTTAGTAAGAATTTCTATTACAAATCGCAATTGTTAAAAACTTCTTTAAATAAATATGATTTCTAACGAAATTAGTTTTGGTTGTCAATTTTATTTAAATATAATATATCTTAATATTTCAAAATTATATAAAATACTTTAAAAAGGTTTTAGCAATAAGTTTATTATCTTAGTCAGCCATATAAGGTTCATTGCATCACCTACATACATGTTATAATAATATAATAACATGGCCTACTGTTATCGGCTGTATAAGCTAAAATATTCAATAGAATAATGACTTAGATTTTAAGGGAGAACTGCACTCAAAAAGTGAAAAACCAGCGACAAGGTTTAGTCGAGTTGATAGTAAGATGAAAAGGTACCTACGCATTAAAAAAAACTTCCTGCACGTCCGACCTCAAAAAAATGTGTTATGTATAGGTAATTTAAATTACATTTCGGTTAGAAATGGGTTCAAAAGGGTTCACGCGCTGCAGAAATACAAAGACATGAGTACGATTTACCATTTCAAATTTTGCAGTTACGTAGACAAATGATCAATGTAAGGCGGTAAAGAGCCATTTTGTCGAAAAAAAAATTATATGCGAAGGCATGTGCGTCAAAAAGTGGTGAAAAAATGGTCGAAAATGTAGAAATCTACTTTTATTTTATAACTCTAGATTTGATTTTTTCATAAAAATTCGCATTTAGCGCCCAACTATACATATTTCTCTATTAAAATCACATTGAAGCTAATACATATCTCTTATAGTTTTAACATAATATTGCAGCTGCGGAAGGCTGGATCATTTGCAATCCATATTACTGCGTGCAGTTCCCCCTTAACAGATCAAGCTCTTTCTTCACTCGTCCAAATAAATGTCCAACCCGACATTTATTACATCGCTATCTTGCCTAAAGATCTAGCGGATCTTTTATGACTCAATGAAAGATGGTTTACAGAAAATCTACGGACACAAAACATAAACTCCAAGAACTTGGCGTTGTGACTTCCAATTTCGTGGTGCTGTACTTGCTTTTGAGTATAATAGTCTTGCATTTGGTGCTCAGGATATTCCAAATATATAGGAAGCTGATGAAAAACACTGTTAATACCGTATAAGTTCTTCCGTCAAGAAGCTGAAATCCATTGAAGAGAGAAAAGAAGCATTTTAGGTTGTTTTTTAGGTTACCAAGAATTAATAATAAGTTATAAGGAAAATACGCAATGGTACTTGGTTGATTTGATGGTATCACGTATCGAATGTTTTCCAAAGCAGGTGACGTGAAGGAGGTAGTGGAAGAGTTAAAAGTGATATAGACATTTCAATAAGGACAGTTCGGAACGAAGTAATTGTATTGAGATAACCCCGAGGGAAATAGCTAAATCAAGTGGGATGCATTTGAAATTCAGTAAAGTTAGGCAAGAATTTAATAATAGTGTCCATGAACAAAGTTACATGTTAAGGAAATAAATAACTATTTTATCAGCATAAAAACATCCTTAGAAAATAGGTTAATTATAATAAATTCTATTTTGGATTTCAAAACTGCTCCAGGTTTAATTCCTTTCTTAAATAACTCTGATACAGTTACTAAGCAAATGATAGTTGCAAATAAATGGTATGTCTCAATATTAGGTAACAAAAAACTACATACGTGTTAAAAACTCGGCTTTCCGAGAATGCAAAAATTAGATTTAAATTAACTTTTATACCTTCTGGAGTTAAATAACGCGAAACAAGAAAACAAGTCAATCGAGAAATTCGGACGAATAATTAAAGAATTATTAGTTGATTTAAGTTTAACGTAAGCATATGGAAATGAACAAAGCATAAATATTGTGCGGGCTGTAAATGTTGTTAACCATTAACTCATTCGTGAACGGTCTTAATAACAATAACTTAAAAACAATTATTAAAGCAAGAGATTATTCATGTTTAAACGATGCGATTGGGGGTACTAAAGACAAAGAACTGTCTTCAGGTAATAACAAAGAAATTTTCAGAATACAGATTAATTCATTTTATCGAGGTATAAACACGAGAAAATTTCGACATTTATCACATGGGTTTAGTCTAAAGAAATAGGAGCAACAACTGTCAATAAAGGACGTCTCCCTATTAGTACCAAATTTAAATTTTAGAGGTAGGCTACTATCAAGTCATAATTACTCTAACAGAAACAGTAGCGGAAATAGGAATAATTATAATAACACGAACCACCGCCGATAATTTAGGCAAAATACCGATAAAGGTCAAAATTCTCAAGCTAATTAGGAGTCGCAACAAGTGTTTTTTCAAGGCCACTAACTGTAGACAGAACTCTATAAATTTTTTTACAGTAAAATATCATGGAAATGATTTGAGATTTTTTTAGATTATGGGGCATCTGTGAGTGCCATTTTTAATTCCATTACCAGTAAAATTCAAAATATTGTCCGAATAAAACCAGTCAAAATTAACGGAATTGCTGGGTGAGAATTTGCGCAAGGCTCGGCACACATGCATTGTTAAATAAATGAGCAATGAGTGACTTTAATAATAATATTCGTGGTGTCCTAGGTTCTGATTTTATTTATAAATATTTTACAATGTTAGACTATGAGAACTTTACAATTTCATTTAATTTTAAAAGCTATAAAATTACAGTACCTATGAAATCTAAGTAGGAGTCGTTTTGTCTTGTTACTAGGCTAACAGAGATTATTATTCTATATATAGATATAGGATCAAATAATAACCATAAAGTTCATGTTATATTTTGTGTAGAAACTGGTGAACGTATCTTCATAGCCAGTGCAATAGTAACACCAATTTCAAATAAGATACTCATAAAAATTTTAAACGTTCGACAAGGATGTTACATGTTAAATTTTACTTAAAGCCTAATGCTACTTCAACCTACAGGAAACCTTACACTTCAAAAACAAGAAATAAATAAACAAATCGATAAAATGTTGCAGGATGGGATAATTGAGGAAGCTAGATTGCATCCATTGCAATAAATTGTCCAGAGGTGTTTTTAATTTTAGGGGTTGTAATAATGCTCTAACGGATGATAAAACCGTTTCCGTGCATACATGACATTCTTAAGTCATTATCAAGCGCCACTTATTATTCTCATGTTGATTTATCCCAAAGGTTATCATCAAATTGAATTAGAATAATCTAGCAGACCATATACTGCTTTTAGCGTAAATGAAAAAGGCCATATAAAATGACTCGTTTACCTATGTTCTAAAAATAAGTTCTAGCGCTTTTGCTAGGGATATGACCATTGCAATATCAGGTCTTAACTATGAAAGTTTCTTTATTTTTGGAAGAAACTTTAATGAACATAAAGAAAATTTAGTAATAGTTTTACAGCGTTTAAAAGACGCAAATTTAAAGTTAAACTCAAATAATTCTTAAAAAGGAACTTTTGAACTTAGGTCACGTTGTGTCTGCTAAAGGAGTCTTACTCGAATCTAAAAAAAATTAATGCTGTCAAAAAAAGTAGTTTTTAATTTTAGACACAGTACAATCCGATTTCATAAAAAAATATAGTCTTAAAGCTTACTTTTAGAACTAAAATGTCTAAAATCTTTTAAGACAAATTAAAACTCAGGATATAAACCTTGACATAAACATAAAACATTGCTCGAGCATTTTAAAGTGGCTTTTTAGAGTAGAAGATGATATGTTACAAATGTAACCAGAAATGTGACATCCTGTTAGGACATCTATTTTAAAACTTCAAAAAGTTTTATTAACTTGGATATTTCGGGAATTATATAAAAGTTACAGTTGAAATAAGCGGCTATATATCAAAAAAACAAAACAACATCTTTGAGAGTCGAGCTTTTTTCTCTCTTTCAGTATATTTTCTTGTTTTTTGGTAACCTTATATATAGAATAATAGCTTTCATGGTTTTGATAAATTAAGAAATCATGTTGACGAAAATAGGCCGGGTCAAAATAACATTACTTTCCGATGTTTCGTCTTCGATTGCACGATACATATTCAGATATATTTACTTCACGAGATTTGAACACTAAATACGCTCTTAGAATTCCAGGCGGATTTTTGTCCCCGACTTGTGCTTAACGAATCATGACCCGGTATTAATAACGATTCCTACGTATGACTATCTGTGATAAACATTTTTTGATGTTAAGACATTACTATAGAGATATGAAAAGGTTTTTTTAAAATACTTACATATATAATTTACGCGAATCATTTATTTTGTCGATAGTAAATGTAGAACGGTATCAATTTTTTGATTTCTTTTAAAGATAAGAATCATTTTGTTTAACCTATTGTGTCTCTTGACAAGCTTAAATAATGGCACTAACTTTCCAGCAAAATAAATCTTTAAAATGGAAGAATTTACAGATTTAAAAAATTAAACCCATTAACCTTAAGTTGAAATGCTCATCAAGATTCAAAATAGTTTGCTTTGATTTCGCTAAGCTTTGCTCAAAAGAAACAGAAAATATGTATGACTAAATGTGCACAAAACAAATTTGTTATTTTCTGAACACTGACTATATATTATCTTGTTTGACTCCCTAGTTTGATCTGCAGGCTAGTTGACACGCTTAATGTCAGTA